>CM055835.1:6566390-6911814 GCA_029582265.1 Zoroaster sp. YZ-2022 | reverse complement strand
ACATGACTTTTTGGATTTGGACAAATTCTTCATGCAACAAACGGTGTCCATGCACCGCCAGCCCACAGCAAAAATACTCTCAAAATGGGACAGTGTACACCCTACATTGTTGTGAATAAGCAGAAATACGAATGAAATTATTTCTATCTACAGGTATAACTTTAAAAGTTTTAGGTAGGCCGACAATTTATATTCAAATTAAGCTGAGGTTCTCCTCTTTCAGAAAATCCTGACTTTTGGATTTGGACAAATTCTTCAATACCTTAAACGGTCTCCATGCACATAGCCCAACGCAATACTCTCCAAAAATACGGGCGGTGTACACCTACATTATTTGTGAATAAAGCAGAAATACAAGTAGAAATTATTTCTGTAACGGGTATAACTTTAAAAAGTTTTTATGGGAGAATAGAAGCAAATTTATATTCAAATTAAAGCTGAGGTTCTTCTCTTTCGAAAATCACATGACTTTTGGTTGGACAAATTATTCATACATAAGGAGGACATCCTTTATTGTGTGTGTAAGGCGTTTGTAATAAAATATTGTTTTAGAGACCCACACTGTGTCTATTTAATCATTGATTTCTGAGTACAAGTATTTTAAAACAATGTTTGAAGTGTTTGGGGGCAACCCCGCCCCATAAGGTGAGCTTCATTTTCATAAGATACCGGTATGTGACGTGGGTCAGGAAGATCGATGTGTACATGATGTACATATACATACAAACATTTCACACACGTAGCGTCGATTTCATTTTCTTCCGCTGATTTTGTTTCGGAACTATTACAATGCCGAATGTGTTTCTGCGGGATCAGCAACACGACCAAAGACAGTGTTAGCCTTCATCTGTTCCCCAGTGACCCAAAAAATCGCCGTGTTTGGACGAGCAAAGTTCGACTGACAAAGAGTAAAGTGGTCAGATTATCGGCTCACATAATTTTGTGCAGCGATCATTTGAGCCGAGATTTGAGCCGAATTTCTCTTCCCGACATGACGTCTGAACAGCTCCTCCGCAAAGGGGCGTGAAAGTGGGGCATTTTACAATTGTGAAATAACACTCTCAAAAACAATAAAACACAAAACAAAATTTTGTTTGATCTTTTACTGATATAAAGAATAAAACGATCACATATTTAACTGTTTGATTTAAATCCATGTCAGTCCCCTTTAAACGGTCTCCATGCACATAGTCCACCGCAAAATACTCGAATACGGGACGGTATACACCCTACATTGTTGTATTAAAGCAGAAATACAGAATTAAATTATTTCTAACGGGTATAACACAAAGTTGTTAAGGGAAGCCATTTTCGGTATATTCAAATTAAACCCGAAGGTTCTCTGAAAATCACATGACTATGTGGATTTGGACAAATTCTTCATACCATAAACGGTCTCATGCACATAGCCCACCACAAAATACTCAAAAATACGGAAGGTAGACACCCTACATTGTTGTGATTCAAAGCACAAATAGGAATGAAATTATTCCTAATGGGTATAACTTTAAAAAGATTTTAAGGAAATAAAACAATTTTATATCCAAATTAAAGCTTAGGTTCTCCTCTTTGAGAAATCACATAGCTTTTTGGATTTGGACAAATTCTTCATAGCAACGGTCTTATGCATGCCAGCCTACGCAAAATACTGTTAAAATACGGAAGGGTAGAGACCCTACATTGTTGTGATTAAAGCACAAATACAGATAAAATTGACATTTCTAGCAACGGGTATAATTTTACAAGTTTTTAAAAGGAGGCCGGAAACAAATTTATATCCACAACGATCACAGAATTCTGGATTCGATTGCAAGCAGGTGCTCGTCGACGTCCAAGATCATCAAAAATTTTGGAAAATGCATAGTAGTAAACAGTAGACCTTTGGATCCAACCATGGAAAAGGCATAGACTGAACAAACCAGTTGTAGCATCTTTCTGGACATAGGCTACTGGATTCTGGGTGAGCATCTCAATCGCGGTAGTAGTTTGCATTGCTATTGATGAACCAGTACAGTGTAGGACTGTACTTGATGAACACAATCATGACAATGTCCCCTGACAATTATATTGAGAAATTGCCCTAACCCTGATTACATACTCTACATATTTGACGGGAAATATTTTGAAAGGGAAGCTTCAATTTTGGTTTTAGATTCTCCATGTTCTCAAATATTGTGTATATTTATTTGGTCAGGACACAGGCTTTATATTAAATTAATTTGTCAAAGTCTTTTATCTTAGAGAAAAAATAATTATGTAAAAAATACAATAGTTGCCAAATATAACACAGCGAAACACAGGGAGCACCTGTTGCAATCAATTTTCATGTTGGTTTTTATGCTATTTTCGTGAGATCTAATGTTAAGATATTGACAACATGTTGACACAAGGTTGAAGATAATGTTCATTATCAAATACCAATGATGAACTTACATTTAGTTTTAATGGATGTTTATTATTAAAATAAATTAAGTTTAGTATATTTATTATTTGCTACATGTATAGCAGTACAGCATTTCGGTCAGAGGGTCTGTCTGATAACCATTTCCATTCCATATCAGTTAAACAATGTTTTACCTTATTTCCGGTAGTTGTTGATATTGAATTTATTTAAAATCTAAGCCCTTATTCTTTTCACTCTTAAATCTTTTTTTCAGAGGACATAAACATCTTGCTACTTCTTCATAGAATGAATTTTGGTGTGATTCTCGACATAATGAATCAACAGGTCTTCGGTCAATGGAATTGGTAATTGGGAATCAACATAAGTCTGGGACCTTTACATTTATTGCTCGTTTTCCCTCCCAGTTCTTGGATTCTATAGTGCTGCAATGATAGTCAAATAATTTTAGAAAACAAATGTGTTGGTTCATGCCATTGTGGTATGCCATCACTGAGAACTTGGGGGAGGCATTTTATTCCAAAATTACCGATTCTAATGACGGCCCTGAATGTCACCCATTCTGAACTGTCACTAAATCGTACATACAAGAGCAATACATTATGCAGATTGATTCCGTTTTCTGCAACAAAAGGATCATGGTTGGGTTCATTTACACTAAGTCATTTCTTTGTTTATGTGTAAGACCATATACACTCATTGTTAGATTGTTTACAACAGGTTAAACATGTCAGCAAAATTGGTTTCAATTGATTGTGGGGAGGAGAATGGAACCTTCACAAAGTCAAGTCATGAAACCATTTGGACAGTTAAAATAAATATGTATTTCATTGTTTTGTGTAATGTCACAAACACCCATACAGCTCTTGATTATTTTCAATGTCTAAACATGTATGCTAAATGGCATCTGATCTCTTTAGCTTGTAATTCTATAGATTGGATGCAGCTACAGACTGTTTGCAAAAATATGTGTACAACCTTGAAAATGTAAAAGCAATATGGGAATTTGTTTTCAAATTTTATAAATGATTTTTAATTAACTTGCAGTATAGGTGAAAACAAAAACAATTTATAAACGTATCACAATGAGAGATGTGAGTTACTATCATTGTCAGTTATATATAATATTATGTTTTGTTCATTATAAACTTGAGTTGAAAGTGAAGTATAACATAAATAAAGATCACTCTGGGTATATAAACATGCAGTCCATCTATTAAATTTATTTTTTGTACAAGACTTAATACAAGACATAAATACCAACGTTGGCTTCATCTAAATCTACCAATTTTAAGGTTTCCATAAACAAAATGAAGTGCAAGCAATTATTAGATTTGGTAAAGTAGATGTAATTACATTTAATTTTGTTTGAATTGTCAATTGGCTCCATTACAATTTGGCCTTACTTTTCTGCTGTTGGCGGGGAAAAGGAAAGCACCGGATGCAAGCGCCGCGCTTTATCATGTATTTATAGCTTGTTTTCTACTGAAAGACAAATTAGCTGTGATATCCATACAAGCTTTGAAGACTGCAGACATTAGCTATTTGACATAAGCTGCATTGTTTCTTCTCACCCAACTACTATATGGCTGTGCTTTGAGTAGACTCTGTGGTACCTGATACATAAACATGGATGAAATGCACCAATTGTGTAAATTTCTATTATGTTCCATGTATGAAAAGTGCTGACAGCCTGGATGTGGAAATATCAAGAGTGTAAAGACTCTTCTCTCACAGGGTAACTTTTCCTTGGTAAAGAAAAACAAAAAGTGAGGAAATATTTAATGCTCCTCCGCTCCATGCTTCAATTAATGTTCAATAACCCCCAACCCCCCTTCCCCAATCAATTTAATCCCCTTCCTGTCATTGAATTTGAAGCCCAGTTTAATCCAGTTACTACACCATAAATCAACTTTGTGACGACTTTATGCCCATAATAACGTTTAATAAGTTGATGTGGCACCACCTACAACCCTGGCGAAACTATCTTCATGTAGGTGTTTTACGTGATTTATCATCTGGCATCGTTTTTAAAAGCATGTGTTGGGCTCGTGTCAATATCATTATATGCATATAATGAGGTTTGTGGTAACACCATGCAACTATCTACAGTTTAATAATGGTGGCTTAGAAGAACCGGTGGTGATGTAACTTTTCCATCGGTATACTCTGATCATCTTCATCCCCTGAAGACAATCCAGGTATACTGATTGAAACAAAAATATCTTCTGCCAGTTCTCAGAACCAATACTGTTACTACTCTTTAATTACTCTTACTTCTACTGTTCTTCAACCTGACTTCAACATTTTCAAGGTGGTGGAATACTAATAGAGGTAAATTTGTTTGGGTGTGGTTTTTGGGGGGTTGTCAGTTAGTTACTTGTGAAACATTTTCATGTTAGCACCTGCAATTTTTGGAAATTTTGAGGGTCTTGAAAGTAGGACATGTCACAAACCTGAAGTTGATATAGTAGGTAATCTTGAAAACTCTTATTCAGTGGAATGTCTGCTAGTAAGTGAGTGTGGTAGGCTTCCGTTTGCCTGACGCCCATTCACATACATAATTGACGATGAACTGAGCATTCATCTGTCTCCATCTCCTTCACCTCATCTATGGACCAAACATGAACAAACAATGCATATAATACACAAAGAAAATTACATTGAACTGATTACTCCTATGATTTGGTGACTGACCACAAAGACATAAATAACACAATAGCCAACCATGAATAACACATGTAAAGCTATTTTAACTAGTATTAGTGCTACAGTACACTAATCATTCACACACACACACTTCAAATTATAACCAATGTTGTACTTTCCCTTTAAAGACAACGGTCACAATCAACAGGGCATGGAATCAGGTGCTAGTTTTGGAATAAGGTCATATCATTGCTGTGCATAAATAAGCCAGTAAGTTTCAGTCACTGTGTTCATCTTAAACTGGACACCGATTCCATGCCCTGAAAGTCTGCTCTGATCATTGATATTGTCCTTTGTATGGACAAGTTAACATTAAGCATACTGTGGAGAAAAACATAGATCTTAACTTCATTTTTTCTAAATGAGAAAGTGTTTCTGTAAATATGATTTTGTTTGATAACAAAACAAATATTTACATCAACTAAGTTTTCTATATATACACAAAAAATAGAAAACATAATCTGAATTAATCCAGTTTACTCTGCAACAGGAATGCTTTGTAGCTGTGAATACTGAAATGGAATCAGGTGTACTCTACATGGTGTTGATGCAAGTAAAATACTGTGATGATGTTTTCTCATACTATAAAACAAAACATAACAGCTAATGAAATAATGGTGGATGATGGACATGGTGCATATTAAAAATCCATTTAAATATTACTCGTGCAGGAATAATGGTACCTGATGCTATTTCCTCCAGTCCATGTTTAGATTTTTCACCATGACCCCTTTTGACTATACGCCATAAAATATCCGGGCATCATTTAAATCATACTTCACTGGAAATTGTTCACTTTCTAACTATATCTCATAATTATCATGTCTGTATTATTAAACATCCACCAATATCATTGGGCCTTAGCTGGAACTATCAAAAATAATGTGATGGCTAATGAAAATCATCATGAGTTCAGCATACAGCCACACAAAAACCTACAGGTATTATATTATCCAAACAATATTTATACCAACAATAATCCTACAAACACTGACATTATTATGATATCATGGTGCCATCACGTTCAACAATCAAATCCCCAGTGTTTGCCATCATTTGGGGTTGGCTGGCCGTCAATGCGTCGTTTTTTGTTTACCGTGAGCAGTGAACTTCTTCGCCCAGCCGCTCGGTCGAAATTTTTGGCTTTGTTTTCTGGATGGCCTTCAAACTGAACAGTTTGTCACTTTTTTATTGGCGTTGATATGATGAAGGGGCTGGGCGATGTTCCAAATAAATACGTTATTATTTGTTTAACTAAACTCGCTGGCAGTATCATAATTCAAAATACTCGACACGAAAAGTACCAGTGGTCGAGTTCTGCTTTACCTTCCATGCGAAAAGTGTTCATGGCTAACAGGGTGCTTTGCCGCGCTGGCACCATGGCTGTACTGGTACAGTCTTGGTTCGGGTCCCAGTGTCAGGAAAGTGCCAAGACTTTCGTCTTTATCGATTTGACAATTTTCTTATTGTTTCAAAAATAATTTCACTTTTGTCATGTGTCAATAGACTATTAAAAATAATTATTCTTGAATTTGGTTCAGTAATAAACTTTTAAACGATACAGAAAGTGCAACTATCACTTTTGTCCTCAGGGTTTCTGGACCGTTGGGTTCCAAAAGATCCGTAACATTGGTGTTTGTACAATAACAAACGCATTTTTCAGAATTGCTTGTGGTAATTATATTCTACTTTGAAAGATCTTTCAAACCATGTATGTAAAACAATGAAATATTGAGGGCAGTTTGTATCCTTGAATTTGCTGAAATAAGGCTTTGAATTTGGATAATTTCTACATACCTTGCAGCCTCCCATGGTTACAACCCTCTGTAAATACCGTCAAGTTGCTAGCGATCTGAGTGGAAACAATACAGCACTACACAGCGTTACGAAAAAAACATTTCGGGTCAGGGCAACTTATTATTAAGGAGGCCGATAAATTTCAGATTAAGCTTAGGTTCTCCACTTTCGGAAAACAGCATATTTTTGAATTTGGTGGTTTCCGAAGATGAAACAAGCTTTGAACTGATATAAATTTATCGACACCTGCTTTACAAAAGTTGTTCCCGACTCTGAAAGCTGTTTTAACCAACACTGTATAATTAACATTGTTTCAGTGAGATTACCAGGCAGTTCACCGTCGCGGGTTAAGTGTCAATGGAGGCCGTCTCAACTATAAAGAAATCTAAATTCAAAAGTAATTAATTTTTTCGAGGAGAACCCAGGCTTTAATTTGGATATAATTTTAGAGGGAGGAAGAAAAGGCCGAGGGAGAAGCCTAACGAAAATGATCAGATCAATTCCGTTTTCTTACTCGCTGATAAAGATGATTTTTGGTTTTATCTGTTTAGCAACCAACGAAAAGAGTCAAGTTATGTTTCTTTACAAGTAATTTATTCGGCGTGGTGTGGATGAGGTACAGTATTTACACTTCACAGTCACTGTAGATACTAATCTGTTATGGCTTTCTGTAAATAAAACAAATATTAAATCCATCGAAATTCAGTTATCCATTCAAAGCTATTATACACAAATTCTGTATCTTTAACAAAACAGTTAATCTAATCTAAAGCCAATTTCATGACAATCATTCTTAAATAAAATCACAATCATTTTAAGGTTAAAGACACTTACCGGCGCAGTTGTGGTTTCTCTACCTATGCCTCACGGAGACTGACGGCTTACCGACTGAAGATAAAATTTCAATAAGCGCGGCCCGATAATATTAATAATTAAACAGCAAACCTCTCTCCAAAAGGGTAGATTAATGGCTTCAAGGATGCCAAAGTCAAATGCGTTATACCCTACTTGTTCTCCAGGAAAATGTCACAAAGAATCTCGGGTGTTCACGCCCATGTGCCTACAGCAGTTAAGAGTTGCGTTCGTCGTCCCGCCTTATGCAAATTATGCGGTTAAAGAACGCTAGCAGGCGCGAAGTGATCAACGCTGGCGGCGGCATGCTTGCCTCCTGTGCGGTGCAGTGCAAGCTTTACATACAAAGAAAATAAACAATGTAAACATTAGATTGTATTTTACAGGGGCCTGGCAGGTAGTTAGTCTGGCTGGTCACAATCACTCGAGATGAGTGAATGAACCACAAGATAATTCCCACCAAATCATTGTGGAGAACATACATTTACAGACTGATTTCTTCACTAAAAAAAAGCAGACGAGTTAACCTCAAATAGTCATATCTGAATGATGTGGGCCTGCTAAGCAAAACCAGTGTAAAACCATGCAACAGATGTTTGAGGGATATACAGAAATGAAACACATACAAAATTTCAGTCGGGTGTAAAGTGTTGGTGGGGTCCGCGTAGTGCCATATCGCACCAATAAAGAAATGATTTCAGACGGGCCACCAAATGAGTCCTCATGAAAAGCCTCCTAAATGTGTTCAATACTGGAAGAGTCCTTTACATTCGTATAATTGTGCCGTAATCAACCCAAAGTTCATGAAATGTTTAACTTCAGGGTGTAAAAGTATACAATTATTATAATTAGAATTAAATCTTCTATACGTTCCTCTGCCCATCGTGCATATATTAATTCCAAATGATTTCAAATGATTTTGGAAAGAAAATAATTATACCTAAAATCCTGTGTGTTAGTCTATACTGGACCATCTCAACCTAGTATCTATTGTACAATTGAAGGGAATAATGAGGAGACTAACGACCATTTACAAAAACTATGGTCTGTTTGCAACTTATTGTTCCACTTAGAAATGAATGTATAAGGTACTTTCCTGGAGGAGGTCAGGATTTTAAAAATTCTGCTCGAACTTTTATTCCTCAAAAATTTTGAGTAAAAAGGAATAAAAGGACATTGAATAATGCATTTGTTTAAAGGGAACATATTTGGAAAACAAACTTGATAGCTCTGGTCACACCTCATGTGCAAAGTGTAGTTCTAATATTAAACCTGTACTAATATCTTCCAAAAAGACAGGAATTTACAAATTCTTTTTTCCTCACTAATGAATTTACTATCATTTACACTTTATTTGAATTTAGTTTCAGTATTTAATTATTTAATATATGTATGTTACGTTTGTTATTACTGAATGGTTACGTTATCGTGTGTTGTTGTCTTTTAAAAAGAAACCCTCTTGGTTCCTATTATTTTAATGTATTTAAGCTATTTATGTATTTGTTATTTATTTATTTGGAAGGAGAAACTACTGAGAATTTTACTTGAATTATTTGTATTCATGTCACGGTTTTATCGAAAATGACAACATCTCATGATAAAACCCTATCAGAAGGATGTTTGATAGCATTAACATCTTAAAACAAACATTTATATAATTATTCGTTCAGTTGCTTACGGGGTAGAGTACATCAATTATCACTATGAGTGTTCACATTGTTTCAAACAGTATTTCCAAATACAAAAAATAAATGTGAAAATGGTCAAAAACATTTCAACCTAATGTTCAACCTAATATTTCAACCTAATGGCGGCAATATTGGATTTCCAGAATGCTTTGGAAGTGGTCAAATTATTCAGTTTTTTTCCAGTTCAGCGTTTGAAAGATGACAAAACTTTAAAAAAAACAATATCTTACAGTACCAAAAAAATCATATTTACCACCAAAGTGGAAATGTAATTGGACCTGTTCAAAATAAACATTTACCTATAGCAGCCATAGATCGATTTGTCAAATCGTGATCGTAATGCGTTTTGGTGGTATATTTGAAAACAATCCCAATAATAATAATAATGTGGACTTTATATGGCGCGTATCCACCAAACTGGTGCTCAAGGCGCATTACATTATTACCCCTGATCGCTTGGGTGCATAAATCATTCCTGAAACCATCTCAGCTCCCTGGGGGCACTTACATGGGCTAATCAAACACAACTTATGCTCTGCCCTCACAGGTGCCCATTGCCCCTGGGTGGATAGAAACAATTATGGAAAGTGTCTTGCTCGAGGACTGAAAGCACACCCGGTCGCATTTGGGTTCTAACCCACCTCTGACGACTCAGCTATCAGAACACAAATCCAATGCACTAAAAGGCATCCCAGGCTTGATAGGATGAAATGTTGAACAGGCAATTACAGTGATGATCATCAAAATGCCAGAAAACTTTAGGCTCGATCTTTCTTTGGCAATTTAGTATTGGTACAGAATGATATATAGTTACAATCAAAATAAACATTTTGGACAAGAGAGTTAATTCAAACACAGTATACAGAGTACAACTATATTTCAGTTAAGCAGAAGGCAATCCAAAATACATTAATAAATATTTCAGATGATTAACTAAATGTTCTACATAATTGAAAGACTTAAAAAGAGACACCCTATGGTTGGCAAACCTTGTTCTATTCGGTACGTTACCCGTATCATGTTCATCATTAGAGGGAAAAGTGAAACATTAAGTCATCTGAAATTCTTCTCAGAAGCATTTTATTTAGCTTCCCTAGTTGAAATATGAAGTTATTATATCGTCGTCAGTGAAAGGACGTAACACATTTTCCGAATTTTTAATTAATTCTGAACATTTTTTAAACTAAATACTGAGAGTTGATCGAAACATACTGATCGAAACGTCGAGTTGTACCCCCAGTTCTTTTCAGAACTAATTACTACTCAATTGAGATTCTTACATGGTGTCACCGCAATTAGTCTTACTCAACTAAATACAGTTACGAAATTGTTCAACGTACTACTTCTGGTAGAAAATTAAAATAAACAATTTATCGGTAATTTGAAAAAATAATAAAAAGAAACGGCCTTGTTCCAATAACATGACGTCTGTGACGATAATGGCACAATGTATTCTTAAATTGTTGTATCTCCGCTATATTTCGATTTAGTTCTGACTTTTCAGATTACTGAATAAACGAAGTACATTCTCTGACGACGGCCAGAGCATACTTGCCGAAACGTTGAGAACAAAACCGGCTCTTCTCGGAAACCAACACCTCTACTTTAGAGATTTGTACATGGTGCTTCCGAAAACTTTCTAATTACCATTTCCCACCATGCAAAGCCTTAAATCCTATATCAAGTATGTTATTCTAAATTTTAAGTTATTTTCAAATTCGCCCCAGTTTGCAAGTTGCGACCTTATTTCTAGACATGATGGCATTTTTATAGAAAAGGTTAAAAAGTTCATGTCATGAATTGTTTAAAAGATCAGAGTAGTAATACAAATATGGTTGGTGCCTGAAAAATGGCGTTACAAAAATCGGTCTGTAGAAAAACTAAACCAATGGTGTTCATATTAGACGAAACCTTATGCTTTATTGGCATGGAAGAATAAGTTGATACCACTGGTGTTATTTCTTACCACAGTTTTACAGGGCAATGCAATGGTTTGAAACCACTGTGTGATAAGTGAAACATCATATCCATGTTTTGTTCCAGTGTGGCCAGTCCTAGAATTGTGCTTTTATTTATATGTAGTATCCTTAAGTCTGTTAACTACACGAAATGTGTGATCTACTGTAATCCATACCGCGGCATTGTACTCCAAATAAGTACGCACAAAACATGGTTGAGGTTGTACTGCCCTGACGTAAGTCATCATGGGATTAGGCGCTTGACGTGCAAGTTCCTGAACTGGACGCAACCTTAAAACTAGACATGGAGCGAACCATTGGCTGTTGGAGAACGCGCAAACGCTAAGGGGTGCGTGAGAGAGATAGTTCTCTCACACGCAGTAAGTCTCCCAGACTGAATGCTTCTTTTTCGGACCTTGGACTGGGTTGGTATACCACGAGCCTTGAAACTTCATGAAGGTATTAGACTTCTGGTATTATCTCATTATTTACTTAAATGAAAAGAGGTATTCATTCCTCATTGTTATTTATATAAATGTCATGATGTTGCTCAATAAAGTTCGCTGCATAAATTTATGCGTTTTAATTTCGTTCTTTAATTTTAGCAGATTCAAAAGCCCCACTAGCACGTATTTTCCTTGGACCCCTAGAGAATTCTTAGAAAATATAATCTAACCCACCTAGCCCATACCAACCCAATCAAAACCAACCACTGTGGCTCCATTTGTGACCAGCTCCACAAAAATGGGTATTATGGGAGAAATTTAAAAAATTGAGTTACATACATAGCTGAATTGGTTACATTATAAGCTTTAATTTGGTGTAGGTTTGAACCCTGTGGCATTTTGCATTCTGGAGATATACTGATTTTTGCATATTCATATTGTACAAATTAACGGAGAATTGTGACTTCAAGTACAACCCTTTAAACACAACCAAGTGGAAAAAGAAATGAGCTAAAAAGAAACTACTTGAATACCCATATAGTTATATTTCCTTTGAGCTCCTTTAGAATCTTAATGCAATATAAATTGAATTATCAAGCATCTTAGTATTTTCAAATATTACCTTTAATTTGCATAATGTAAAATTTTAACTTTTGTTTTCATATTTACTCATCAATAATAATATTTCTGTAAATAAATTATGAAATATTGATATAATGAAGCCAATAAACCAACAAAAATCACGTTGAGGTACATTCACCCACCTCCACATAGAACAGCCCTTTACGGAGTATAGCATAGCGATACACTTAATACCCTTTTACTTAGGCGGTTCCACATTTATCGATGTGATCTTACTATGGTGGATCATTCATAAGTCTACTCATTTAGAGTCCGGTAACTCCTGTTGTAGTTTGGGTAAGGCCACCGAGGAATGGAAGTGATACAGCCTCGGTCTGTCGTGTATGCGGCATGGTCTTAATAGTTCGTATGGTTACCATTAACGCATCACTGAATAGAAACGGGTCAGGTCTTGCACGTACTTGTACAGACTGCAACAGAACATAAAAAAAAAAGTAGATTTAATAAATGCAACAGAATCATCATGTTTTTCTTCAGATGGGAAGAATATATGTGACCATCCACCACAAAGGAGCTGTAAAGGTCAAAAGGAATTTCACATTTGGAGGTTCATATATTTTTTGGAAAAGAGTATCATAAGGTTTAAAATGATACCAAACTGAAGTCATTCCTACATTCCTACGCGAAGTTATGGTGCCATCAAAGTCATTACACTAATTACTTACACTTTCATATATAAACTTACAGATAAACTTACATTTTGTACAATTTGTAGACTCATTGCCGAAAGAAAACGTGGTTTTCTTGATTTTTGAAATTGAATTTAATTCTGAAATTTTCCAGAACTAAGGAAGATATTTCAAACTTTTCATTTCTAAAAATACAAAATGGACAACCGACTGATTTTTTGTACATTTCAACCGTACTGCCAAATCAACGTGTGCGACTTTACAGCCGTTAAGTGGTGGGCGGTCACATATGTATGGTGGATACAATTTAATAAGGCCTGTTCATTTTATACTTCCAACGTAAAGTTCATTTCACAATATGGTGGAATAAGCGTTCATCATCCACAGTACTTCACTTCTTTTTGCATTCACGTGAAGTATCGACCAATACTATCGCGCTTGAATTTAGCTTTTAAAAATAGTTGAAATGTTGGTGCTCTTTTCTGGGGTTAAGGAAGTTATAAGCTTTCATAATAAGACATTTGTAAACAAATCCATCAAGTTAGTACCAGTAAAATAATAACTCAAATGAATAAAATGCTGGCCACGCTGTTTTCGATTGCCCAGCGCAGCTATCAATCCAGTAAAATCACACACAACAAACCATCAGCTTTGGAACCAGAGAGTAGCTAAAATAATGTGCGTACAACTCATGACGCATACGTGTGCAATATGGAACAGGATAGTAATCAAATCTAGTTCATCCGTTCCATGTTCTGGATCAGTTCTGGATCTAGCTGCATTGGACCATTTCCCCCAGGGTAGCTAAAATTATTACTTCGCTCATTGTCCATGCAGGCATTTGGAGAGAATAAATGATTATATCAGTGTGCTTTACTCATGTGACGAACTTCTCATGTTATACATAATGTGACTAGCTCTGTGAAACCCTAAACAGACCCAATTTCAAAAGTGAGGTTTGGTATAGTTTGATTCTCAATTTTCCTCTTTCATTTGATACCAGATTTGTAGTAATCGAAAAAAAATTGATTTTTCCTAATCTAAACAAGTCATCTGGGTGTGCTCAATCAGTTACTGCCAAACATTTCGATAAAAATAAAATCTTGTAGAATGTTTTGAACAAGCTGATTTGACTTGCTGAATATTCGCAAAAATTTCAGAATGTTTGAATCAATTCAAATGTATAAGTGGTTTACACATGTACCAATTTGCCTATAATTTATAAACAGGAGATATTGTAGATGACATTGGGTTTATGAGGGACAAACTAAACAGTTAACAGAAGGCCATACCCAATTTAAAGGTCACAGGTCAACTAAGTGTCATGAATATTAATGACTATCACATGACCACTGACTCCTAGAATGAACAACGGAAACACTTGCATGAAATAACCTTGACGTAACAGAAAATATCTTTTTCTGATTCTAAATGATTTCAAACTGATTCTGTGACCACAACTGATCAACCTAATAACTGAATAAATTGAATAATTAGACAAATTTCACTTCTATTTTGTAATGAATTGTTCATCTGTTGCACCAAATAGTTATCTGTTTCATCTGAAGACATTTTCTGCCATATTTAATCGGATTTTGAAACTCACACATTTGTCTTGGCTTTTCCATTTTAAGTATTAAATCTTTCACTTTGCATTCAACTTTTCAGTTAAAAATTTTAAAAAATCCAGACAAAAGATTTGAATTTATTAGTGATTTTCCCGATCACTGTCCAGTGAGTAAATTAAGGGAAATCAACATTTAAGTATTAGATATTTGACTTTGCATTCAACTTTTCAGTTAAAAAATAAAAAGATCCAGACAATTTGAATTGATAAATGATATTCTCATTCACTATCCAATGAGAAAATAAGATTTTTTGAACTTTCAGCCAATCACCATTCAAACTTTTATTTTTCCAAAAAGAAAGCGGACGAGTCAAATTGATTACTGTTCTCAATCTATGTTCAATGACAAAATAAAGAGAAACCAAATATTTGTTGAACTTCAAGCAAATCAACATTGATCTCTACATGGACTAGCTTCATAATGACCTCTGACCCAACTAAAATACTTCTACCATCACTGATATTCAGATATTGACCTTTGTCCTTGCAAAGAGCATACAATCTAAAACCAACCATAGTTACCATCAACGTAACCTCGACCAACAGACCTTCGATTTCTGTGCCTAATTTGGTCATGTAAGCATTTTTTTGTAGTTGAAACGCCAACTTTGGGTACCCATGTGAACTAGTTTTTGGCTGGTAAAAACTCCCTAAGAAGCTGCTGATGTGCTTAAGTGTCAGAATAATTGTAATTACTTCTACATTTTAAAATAGATATGCTTTCAGAAAAGCACATCTGCAACATTAACACTATTATGGTCTCCTTAAAACACTTTTGCTTTTAGAAATGTTGACTTTTAAGTTGTGAATTTGTTCTACCCAATGAATTATCTTTTTCATATCTTTAGTTTCGAGTGAAGCGACAACATTGCTAATTATCAGATTATCAAAGCATCTCAAAACAAACTTCTTGTAAAGATGGTAAATGTATCGATCATCCTGAGAAATGATTTTGTCAGAAGGGTTTTCATCTGGGAGAAAACAGGAATAATTGTTGTGTCAAATTTACAGTTGCTGTCCAGCAACTTTTGGTAAAAAACATTTAACAGTCTTTTGTTGTTTTCTCAAAACCGTGTGCACCTATGGTGATCAAACCTTCACAGGTTAGTTGAATGATATTTGTCCTACGTTGAAATTAACATTTGTTACCAAATTTGTTGTACCTTTACATGTTGAATTTAACATTTTGAAATTGTGACTTTTGTTTAGGAATGCATTATGTTTTTAAATTTGTTTTCACAAAATCTCACAGAAAACAATATTTACTTCACTTCGATATACAGCTTCTTGGATTTATGATGAATAAATACATTCTATTTTCAAACATGGTTTGTCTTCAAGATTTTTTTGCTCAGCTCAAAATGCTTCTTCCTTGGAATTAATTCTTAAAGGATATGCTGTTGCCTACCCATACAGTAAGTTCCAGTACTCATATATATATATTTTTAAAGTTTACTCTGATAATTGAACAAATCAAAATTTAGCCAAGAAATTTTCAAAGCCATTTTATCATCCTATCTAACTGTATTAAAAAGTATTCATTCTTAAAGAGACGGTACACGATACACATGTACAGAATTCCACTAAGGAAATTATTATATAGACCAGTGATGTATTATTTGATAAATTTCTCTTTGCACATCAACAGCTTGTTAGGCAATATTTACAACATAAAGGACCCTCTTCCCTTCCTACATAACCCCAATGTCATCTTTGATATCTCCTGTGATAAAAACTTCCTACTACAAGTGAAACCAATGTAAAAATCTGAGTACCTGAGTGAAGTGCAATAGCCATGTCAGAATGTCATTTCTCCAACCCTCACACCAACAACTGGGTAGAAGTCTCCATCATCCATCAGGTCCAGAGCCCCCTCAGATCAGAAGCAGACATCCAGTATAAAAAGTTGGTCACCAGGACCTGCTCGAAAAGTAGACCTGTTTACACAGGAACAAAGAGTGACGGGTACCAACTTAGGATAACAAAATGATCATCAAAAAAGTGAAAAAAGTGCAATGGTCCTCAGTCCATGACACCACATAATACAGGCCCCCAAAGACTTAAGCAGGCAACCGAATCCTTTCTTAGATTTTGGAGTACTAAGTTTTTGGAGTAAGAAATTTGAAAATGAGCTTGTCAATCATATAAGGAAGGACACTGATGGGGTAGAGTACCAGTGGTACATCAACCAGATTTCACTGAACAAGAGACATACCAACCATAGCACCTGGGTCAGTAGGTCACCACACGTTCCAGACAGTAGAGGGCCACACCGACCGGCACACACGTTTGCACAACTCTGCTGCTTCTACAGTGCAGTGTTACATACATCATTTGGAAAATAATAAATATAAATATTAATAAAGCTGCAAAGTAAAGAACCATTTAATCAGAGGAAGATACAACATTGATAATGGACAACTTGATCAGAAATTATTCATTGAAAGCTAAATGGAATTGAAGTTGGTTAAGGTTCTTTGAAGATCTTTCATTTCAGAGAAAACACAAACAATTTTGGAAAATATACAAACAAAATTTGATGCAAAATCTTTTGCTCCAAATGTTTCTATAAAAATTCTGATCACTTTTTCACAATTTTCTCAAGAATTAGAATCCGCATTGATCTGAAACTTTCACTGATTGGCTCCTTAATGTATATCTTGATTTAAATAAAGTATAAAGCATACCCATAAAAGCAGTTTTTCCAAACATTACCAATGTTGTATCTGTCATTTAATTATTTGGCAAAACAAATGCAAGTTGCTTCTACAAAATGAGTCTAAATGAGGAATGAAATTCCTGCAGTTTCCATCCGATTAATAATGAAGGAAAAAAATAAATTCCTTGCTCTGTAGATTTTTTTCTAGGAAATAAATTCAAAAAGACTATACCGATTAGTTAAATGGCAGTTTTCTTTCAGATTCTGTATTATTCAACAGGAAAAAAATTCTTTTTTGTCAAATACTTTACTAAGCAGAACTGAGAAACATTTTCTGGGACTCTAGTTGACTGTTTTACTTGTAACAAATTCTGCTTAATACTTGATTGATTGAATTATTTTCTTTTGAAATTTTGAAAGTTACTGAAAAAAAAATCACAGAAAATATTTCAAATTTGAATGAATTTTTTTCATGGTAAAATCTTGGACTTGACCTTTGTGACTTTGACTCAACTTCCCTCTTTCCAAGAGCTTCATAAATTCAATTCAATTTTTCCATTGTCCAATGACAAAATTGATTTAACAAACTCCTTTCTAAACTTTTTAATTCAAACAAATCTTTCAAATGTTTTACCTACATGAACAGCATTTTACTTGTTTCCAGTGTATCCTGTGTTTAAACCTGTACAATTTGTTTGACCATCAAAGCATAAGTTGTGGACTGAGACTCAGACACAACTATTTGTGACTTTATATTCAGCGGTGCTTGAGATCGGACACTCAAGACTAAAAGTGTGCTGGCTGGAGCTGACCTATAGGTCTAGGACTTGAACAAACTCCTTTCAAAAATTTTAATTCAATAAAATTTTGTACCAAAAAAAGAACTGTTATTCTAGCAAATGTACTGTGTTTAAATTGAATAAAAATTGAAGTTCTGAACCAAGACTCAGACAACTATTTGTGACAGTCAGCGGTGGCTGAGATTGGAAACTCAAGACTCAAACTAGTAAAAGTATGCTTGCTTGAGTTGACTAGAGATCTGAAATGTATCTTCATTTAACTATAAATAAAAGGTCCTACAGTTTTGTGAAATGTACATTGCAAAGCTCGGATCATATGCTCAAAGGCTACAAACTCATTTTGTGAAAGCAACTCATATATCAATTTCTAAATTAAATTAAAACAATTAAAAGCACAATAATGTAAGCATGCATTCAAGATTTGGTTCAGGATTAATCTCTTCAATACATAACAAAAAAACGAAAGAGGAAATATGAAGGAAATAGGCATCTGCCCAAATATGATCCATTTTGAACTTGGGAGCTAATACTAAAAAAAGTGACAAATTTATGAGGAAAAATAGGTGAAGGGAAAAAATGGAAGGTAAAATAAAAAGAAGTTTCTTCAAAATGATGTATCGTATCTACGATAAATACACCAAGGATTTGGTGATAATTTTGGAATTTAAATTATTTGAAAATACAAGAAAAAAGTTACAGAATCAAAGTAGTTAGTAACAACCACAACATTTTACCTGAAAAAATAAAACTTAAGAAAATAAAAGTGCAGTTTTGAATAATATTTTTTGGGAAAAACCACTTGACATTTCCAAAAATGAGAGTGTCGTGGCCGAGCGGTCTAGCTTACTGGACTCAAGTTCTGGTGTTAGCAGCAGAATGTGGGTTCGAATCCCGGCCGTGACACTTGTGTCCTTGAGCAAGACACTTAACCATAATTGCTTCTCTCCACCCAGGGGTTAAATGGGTACCTGTGAGGGCAGAGTTGGTTGATTAGCCCTATTTGAGCCGTATACTCCCCAGGGATCTGAGATGGTTTCAGGAATGATTTATGAGCCTTATGAGCAGGGGTAATAATATGCGCCTTGAGCACCACTTAGTTGGTGGATACGTGCGCTATATAAGTCCACACATTATTATTATTATTATCAGAATGAGAGTGGAAAAATCTGTAATGGGAGGACAGAGATTTGAAATCCTGAACCACATCTTATTACAACAAATGGGATGGATCCACTTAGTTAACTAAATGCAAAGAAAACAACATTTTTGGATTTCATTTTTAAACTTTTGATGGCACAGCAATATCTATCCACTAGTCTATTCTTGTAAGATATACATGTATGCTCAGAGCAGTTACAAGATCTATGCTGTTCAAATAAATATGGTTCGAAACAACCTCTACCCCAGGAGAAAGGGGTGAGGCTTAGGTCAAACCAAAATATACAGAGGTCATTAACTTTAATTCTATTTGCTTCAAGGTAAAGGGGTTTGTGATATCCCCAGCCCAGGGGGAGAGGGCAGGGTAATGTCATATATAGGATACTGACCATGATCATTCACTCTCTGGTAACAGTGTATTAGAGTTCCCCTACACTGGGGGACATGGTATGGTCATAATGTAATTATTTGAAAATGTTGATCAATGTTGATCAATGTTGTTTGAAAGTAAAATGATTTGAATAATACCTATTCCAGGGGTAAGGGGGAGGGTTATTTCAGACATCTATAGGATACTGCCCATGTACTTTCAATCTTAAGTAACAGTGTTTGGGAGTTCTCCCACACTGGAGGAATTGGTATGGCCATAACGTCACTCTTTGTAGATCAATATTGTTTACAAGATACTTGTTTGAAAGATCCTTTTGATAGAGATATTGGTTGTAGGTTACTTTCTTTGTGATGGTGTTTGAAACATCCCCACCCCAGGGGAAAGGGGTAGGGACATAACATAATTAGGAATATACATGTGAAAGGGGCATTTTGTGTAAACTATGAAAAGAGATGATGTGCCACAATTTGTAGGAAAATCTTTTTCACTTGCTGGCCAAAAAACCATTTCGCGTTTGTATCAGAAATAAAAACATTTTGAACTTTTATAATGATTTTAAAACACGGATCCATCCCTTTGAAGTTAAAAATTACATGTATTGTCAGAAATACTCAATGTTTATGAACTACTAAAAAGGTTTTTTTAGCAGTTTTGTTTCAACATTTTGGTAAAAAGTATATTTGGTAAAACATCTGCAATGGTATAAAAAGAATTTGGTTTTGAATTTTACCAAGAGGCATTTCAAGTTGGCCTGAAATTCATGTAGATATTAAATCAAATTTTTCTCAACGGTATTTTGGTTTTAAGATCTATGGCATTTAGATCTTAATATTTCTGTGTAAAGGCAATCTAAGTCTTAGTTGGAAAAACTCACAATTAGTGGTTATTTAATATTGAGTATTTCTGCAGCATAAATGTCTCATAAACAAAATAAGAAATCTTATTAAATTGTAAACACAATAAAAATATTGTAAAACAAAAAATTGCCAAGTAAGACACCAAATGGAAGAGATCAGTTTGAGCTTGACTGTGTTTAGTTGGATACGTCAGACTGACTTTTGATTCAAATCATCAGATGTTATTGGATTGGCATTAAATGTGAATTGAAATGACTGTGATAAATGTTCCTGTTCTCTTAGTAAAAACAGGACTCAACTTTTGGTTAATTTTGTTATTATTTATAAAATTTCTTTGAATTGGTTTAATGCTTTGAGTTTTCTATAGAATCGAGGTTGAAAATTTCTCAATAAAAAAGCTCATCCAACGTTTGGTGAATTACAATCTGGAACAAAATATAAATTCTTATAAAATTCTGAAGATAAAAAGTTTCAGAAAATGAGAAATAGCAGATTTTATTTGTTTACTTTATGATGATAACTCCACTTTATATAAGACAGTTGACATCGTTTGAGGCAGTGACATCTCCAAGGTGATGGCAGTTGCTATGGTAATCAAAGACAGACGATTTCCTGTGCCACACTCTGTGATTTTAAACAAGCTCATCTGTAAAACAATAAAGAAAATAAATAAAAAGTTTAGCTTTCCTGCCGAAAAAATTAAATCAAATTCAAACCACCACATAATTTAAAACACTTTTATACAGACTATGTGACTTGTTTACACTTTACGTGACTTTTGTGAGTATCAGGGTAATTTCCCGCCGGGCAAAAGTGTGTGTATTTGCATGCAGAGTTTGTACATTTTGTACTTCTCCACATAACATCAAGAATTGTTTTCATTTTCAGATGAATAAGATTCGAGATGTAATGTTAGAGCTTTATTAAAAATAAAAGTTGACCAAATTTCTAATTTTTGCCAGAGTCAGTTCTCTTAACCAGTTCGCGTCGGGAATAAAAAAGTTTTTCTGGGCCCCTGTGCGGGTTTCTTTTTCCCACACAAACACGTTTTTGTTTGCGTGAATTCTTTTTGGTTGCGTCAATGAAACTAAGACGGGACACCCACATTTAGCTTACTAGCATATAAATTGGCGAGTTTCCCTTGGGAATTATAGCCAGGAGGGCGTATTTCGTGTTGCGTCTTTAGAAGTCCACCGAGCCCTCTAAAGAATTCTTCATCGTATTTACACGTCATCCGAGCATGGAGGAAGGATTCCTTCCTCCATTATCCGAGTGGCATGGTACCGAGTAACAATGGGACAATGGTGCACGGAAATTGGTCTATAGAAATCTTAGTATACCACAGCTTTACAGATTTCAATGGAGACAAAGAAAAAGGTGTGGAACAGGTTTACAAGTGCCCAAAACCCCCAACCACCAATGCGAACGTGTTTACACAGCCCCCGCTATCGTGCCGAATAATTGTTGCGCAATAACACGTCGACCGAAGCACAAGCACTGCCAAAATGGCGTGTTTTCACATCACCCGAAAGGACAATGGAAGATTCCACAGCGTGTGGCCACGTCTTCCGAGCATGGCACTTTACGCACGTGGCTCGTTATCACGTCAACCGAGCATGCATACAAATATTCCCAAGTTTCCTATGGCGTGTTTAGACGCTCTCCGATCCGCGGTGCAAAAAAGAATTGTGTGTATACATGGCCTCCGACGCGAACTGGTTAAATTAGCACACCGATTCCATGCCCTTTTGAAAGTCCACTTTGATCGTGAAGATATTGTCCTTTAATAGACAAGAAGAAATTTGTTTTGATATCCAAAGGACTTACTCATTCTATGTTTGATTGATTCTTGAATCTATTGTGTATCATCTTCAACTGACTAGGGTCCAGTGATCTTGGATCTGGCTCCGTTAGAGGGAAACTGGTTCAAGAGATGTCCAACCTGAATAATAATTAAATAAAACATTTCAAATATATACTGTATATCATGAACATCAAACAAATTATTCATAATAGATGTTTTTCTCTGACTAGTAATCCCATGCAACACAATTGACAGCTCAGGTATAAAAGTTTCATAAAACTATAATAAAAGGTATATCATCGGTAATGTTTGTGAAATGTCTTCAATGAGTATGCTTACTCTCTTTGAATCAAGATATACATTACATTACAAAACTAATTCTAGAGAGTGTCGTGGCCAAGTGGATCAGAATGTGGGTTTGACTTTCCATGCATGCAGTGCATACACATGCATCTGTACTACATATATATGTACATGTATATACAGTTTAGACGTATTGCACTCACAGTGCCACAACACGCTTGGTAATACCTGTTTTTGAACATTCTAATGAATTTAAAGGGACCTTGTGATCTTTCCCAAAGCAGTATATGTATTCCACTGAACAATGCTTCATGAATTTCAATTTCACAAAAGTGTTGTCCATAAAACTTTATTTGCAATTTTAGTTTATATATCTAAAATGAAAGCACATTAGGCAGAATGATTTCTCGGGATGTTTAACACCATCACCAAGATTGTTTCTGGGGACAATGAGAACATTTTTATTTTGTGAATATTATAATTAGTGTACACAGGCCTCATGAAGACGATCCAAGCATACTGATCGAAATGTCAAGTTGTAACCAACAGTTCAGAAGTTTTAAAGGACTTACTCATTTTATCTGTGGTCGGTTCATGAATCAATACACATTGTGTTTCATCATCTGCTGACTGACTGACTCTTTCCTAGTCAGGTTGTGTTCTGAACAGGACGGCACAGAGCATGCAGTAGTCCCTAGTCTGGCTTCATTAGGAGAGACTGGTTCATATCAGGGGGCTAAACCATAGATGTTCAACCTGTAAAAAGAAAAGTGAAGGTTTTAAGAATACAAAACATGAACTACAAATATATCATTCATCTTCTATCCTATGTGTTTGATATCCACTGTCAGAGTTTAACATTAACAGTGGTCTGACTAAACAATATTAAGGAAACAAAAATTTGCCATGGCATCTTTACTGAAGGTTAATTAATGACCGGTATTGGGAGTGGTCACAAGTGATAAGGACCGAGCTGAAGGCAAGGTCCTTATTGCCCTTGACCACTCACAAAACAGGTCATTATCCAAGCATCAAACTTTTATTCCCTTTCATAAATGCCCATATCGATTTTGTTTTCTAAATGTAAAAATATTGAAATTTTTGTTGAATAAAGGCAAATAGAAATGGGCAAAGTCATGTTTTGGGGACACACGAAACACTTTCAACAAACATGAGTCGCCGTGATACAAAACAATCTTTGTTACATTGATTGTTCACATCCATGTGGTACGTCGGCTAAATAGAACAGCTGGCGAAGAGCTGGCACATATGCGCTGCTCTGATTTTGATAAGCCATGTCTTCACCATCCGTTAATACACCCCCACATGATTACGTTTTGTTCAATCGAATTGTCTTGGGCGTTTACGGAATTTATTATTTTGGGGTCCCAACCACACCATAAAAAAGTGAACATTCCACATCTTCGAATCGGCACCTGTCGTATATCTGCTTCAACCAAAGTGTGTAATTTAGGTATCATATTTGACTTTGACATATCCTTTAAGGATCAGATATCTTCAGTTACTAAAGTGCTCTTCATTTCAATTATGCACTCTTGTGGGAGGAAAACCCCAGCCAAATAATCTAAGGAAAGCCCATGTATTCAGGAATGTAGGGACTGAAGCCCAATCCACATGTCGGCTTGGGTCACAGTGGGATTCAAACCCAGGTCCACAGAGGTGAAAGGCAAGTACATGTACCACTACACTAACCTGATCCCCAATTTTAACATTAAACTATTTTGCAAAACTCACCATGTACTCATTGCAAACACTGCCCCAGCATCCATGTCTGGTTAGCTGGTTGATGGGCTGGCTGACAGGCTGGATGACATGCTGGCTTGCTGGCTGGCTGGCTGGCTGGCTAGTTGGCTGGCTGGCTGGCTGACGTGTTGGCTAGCTGGCTGGCTAGTTGTTTGGCTGGCTGACGTGCTGGCTGGCTGGCTGACAGGCTGGCTGACGGGCTGGCTGGCTGATGGGCTGATGTGCTGACTGGCTGGCTGATGGGCTGGCTGGCTGGCTGATGGGCTGGCTGGCTGATGGGCTGGCTGGCTGACGGGCTGTCTGACAGGCTGGCTGATGGGCTGGCTGATGGGCTGGCTGACGGGCTGGCTGACAGGCTGGCTGATTTCGTGGCTGAAGTTATGGCTGATGTCAAGGGCCCAATTCATTTGGCTTAATGTCTATCCAAATGGCTGGACGATTTACACACTGCCTTGTTTGTTGGATATACATGTATATCTATCTGGCTGGCTGGCTGGCTCGCTGGTTGACTATCAACTAGTAGCCTTGCTGTCTAGTGGACTGTCCGGATGTTTCATTCTCTGTCTTGTGGTTTGACAGATGGCCTCAGTGTATTGTGGCTCACTGGAAGAAAACAAACACAGAGATTCATAGGTTAATAACTCATATGTTTCTGTTCAAATTAGAAACAACATATCAATAATCAATGTACATTGAAAACCCTCATTGTCACAATGGTCAAATTGAGTTGAATAATTTCTGAACTAGCTATGCCATGCCGTATTCTAGGATGGTCAAAATACTCAAATTAGCCTTCATCCCTCGAGGCATTTTTGTTTTCAACCTTCCTAAATCCTCCAAAATCACCCACTGTGCAATGACACATTCTTTGTACTCAAAAAATCAAGGGACATCATCACAAGCCCCATGTAAAGTAATAGTGACTGGGCTGTATACTGTCCTCAATCCTGCAAAATCCTCCTAAACATCCCGGTGGATTCTGAAGGATCAGGGAGGGTAAGGGTTAAATATATGGCAAATCACCAGACAGGTCAAACCAGGGGCAAAGTTGTTCTAGCAGTCAAAACCAGATAGTTGACTGTTCAACTAGTGTGGCAAATTACTGGACAAATGCTTCTAAGTAGAAGGGTTTTTAATGTTGTCCAAGTTTGTTTAGATATTGGATAGTGATGGGCGATTAGTGAAATTCACTAATTAAGTAAATGCACTACAATTACTCGCGAGTACTCGATTAATTGCTAATACTTGAGTAAACCCTCCTTCAATCAGTACCATTTTTAAAACAATCCTCTGAGGCCACTCCAAGCTACTGCAGTTGTTGCCAGTGGCCTCATATGGTTACCCTTCTGTGTACTGTCACACCACTTAACATTGCAGGGTAAGGTGGTCTCCCATTGATACAATGCAGGCCATACTAATAATATATGTTCAAAAATCACCATTTGGTGACTCGTGATAACACATTTTATCGCTAAATAATAAAATACTTTATACAAAGGGAAAAGGTGTAGACAACTGAAGTGTAGATAAATGACAAAGCCGTTCTTACAAATCTACACAAATGTAGGTAAACATGTTTTTTGCGGGGAAAATATTGCTGCTTCCATATTTGGTAATATCATTATGGGATGTATTACAATTTGTCAAATGCAAATGTTTAGTGCAGCTATTGTTCCTTTGGACGCTAACATTTGGCATGATATGTGTGGTTTAGTTCACTTTGTCACAGTCTTTCAATTCGGATAGACGTACAATTATTTGAATATTTTTTATTTGTGAGGACCATTTTCCTGCAAGCACGTTTTCACAATCTGCAAATTTTTGGGTAACTTTTTGTCATATTCAATGTTTCTGTGATCTTTTGTGATCATTTTTCAGGGAACCTTTAACGTTACTTCTTGATCATCTTTGATTTTTAAATTTGGATTTACATCATGAAGCTGCAGCACTGAAAGAAGTAGTTGTCGTTTCATCATTTTGTGATCGTTTTTTAAACTTTGAGAGACTTTAACATCTTGTAGCATCTATAACAGTAGCTGTTGTTTCGCCGATAGTGATAGTCTTCAACTACGGGAAGCTTTTACATTTGTATCATCTACGGTACCTGAAATTGTTAGAATTATTATTCTTCTTCTGTTTATTATTTTTTCCTCGAACTCAACTCCAGCACTTTTAGCCTTTTTGCACAGCTCAAACTTGGATTGATTCATAGCACCACCAAAGACCTTATAAATCATGAAGATGTAAGAAATCTTTATGACGTCATATCGATGTCATCAGGTATCGATTACACTAAGTCAAACATTAATATTTCAAAAAATCATATCCTTTTGAACCAAGAATGGAAAAATTGTATTTTTTGCACAATCGTAAAGAACTTGAATTATTGACATTTTTCTCACAGACGTGTACTTAATGTGACCTTTGCTTCCAGTCAAAACAGGAAAAAGAAAATCTCAGGTGGTAGACTGAGTGAGGTCAGACCTTTTCAAAAATATGATTGGTGACGTCTCCGCAGCTCTGAGCACCGTCTAGCAGCAGGTTTATAATGTCACGTTTTGCTATCTCAAAAAACCATGAGTTGGAATTTCACAAAATTAGCCACAGTGAACAACCATAATACAAACAAGAACATTCGGGAGTATAAATGAAATCACATGATTGAAACAGAAGTTATGGTCGGAAGAATTTGAAAATACAAATATGAAAAAAAATCGTATCCAAAAACTTGGAATGATGGCAAACTCGTATGCATTACTTGCTGTTCTTAAAAATTCATAAAAAACATTTTTTTTTTATCCAGAGCACATTGTCTGATATAGCTTCACAATGAATTCTAAGTCCAAACATAATGTATTTTATTCCTAACTAGGCTTGGACGATATCGATTTTTCTCATCCACGATATATCGCCAAACATATATTGCGATTGTCGATAGTATCGCGATTATTTGTTTTTCATTCTCGCATGATTGCTTTAGAGCCAATAACCACAGGTATGTACCCTTCTACAAGCATCACAATAAATTGCAAATTCATTTGCATAGTGTGTATGTACTTCGCTTTTGTTTCTCACTTCCAAAAGCTGAAAAGACTGTCCTAATTTCATTTCCATGGAATTTGTTACTTGACTCACAATGGCGTTTTTTTTAATCGCGATATATTTTTTAAATTGGTATCGCGATATTCAATATTATCGTGTTATCACCCAAGCTTATTCATAACAAGTTAATATGTATAGTCATGTCAGATTCTGGTACAGCAGTCTGGAAATTTTCAGCAGCAGGTTAAAAAGGCTGACTTCGCTATAGATACATGTACTGCCATCTTGTGTCTTGACTCGTTATCCAGACAGGTCAAGGGGCAATTACTTTCTGTTATGTCTGACCATGTGTGTCTAGCTGTGCTATGATCACAGTAATTGATAACTCCACTAATTACCATAATGTCAACTTTGCTCACTGCGCCCCAACAGGTTACATGCAGCTAGCCATGGTCACTGGCCACATGTGGTTGCCTTACATAACGCACGTTTCACAATCACATGGTATACACATGTAGCTCTAACATTCCCAAATCCTCCAATATCCTCTTTTGATTTTGAAGGATTGAGGTTACATGCTACATGCTCTTTGCTAAAGTGAAGGATTTTGGAGGATTGAGGTTATTAGGCACACTTGCATTTCCATGGTACATGTACATCCAAGTTCGTTGTAGTGATTGCAAGGTCAGTGCTTTGGTCAGTGCTTTGGTCAGTGCTTTGGTCAGTGGACACTGTTTATTGCTCCATGCATGCAGGGAGGGTTCCTGGCCATGTACATGTATCACAGATTAGAAACACATGTGTGTATACATGTCATGTGCTTGCTTTACTACTGAAGGATTTTGGAGGATTCAGGTTATGTGTAAGCAAATGGGCCTAGGGTTAATCAAGGTGTGTACAGCAACCTACGGAAGCATTGAAAAGACATTGTAAAATAAAATACTCGGCTTAAGTCATAATTAGGATTTGGCATAAGTCAACAAAATATGAAACAGAATTTAACGAAATTTGGTGCAAATAAACTATGAATACAATCACCTGATTGAACCAAAAGTTACGATTTGAAGAATTTGAACTAAATTTTTTTTAAATCAATCAAATATTACGAAAAATCATAACTGCTGCTCCAAAAAAGATCAATTCTAACGTTAAATGTATAAACAACAATATATATCCTCAATTTACCCTAAATGACGCACCTATTATTAAAAACAAAACAAACAATTTCACGGAGGTGTTCAGGTGTTTTCTGAACACCTAAAAATAAACAGAACAGACTCTCTGTCAATCAAAATCCCTAATCATTGAACATCCTTGTGTCAAATTGTGTGTATGGGCAGTTTTCAATGCTTGGCTAGCTTGTTTACCGCCAAGAAAATAAATCAGTTTTACCAAAAACAGATAAATAATTTAAAAGTCCAAACACGTTACTGATGTTTCTTTTACTGTATAATCAGAGGGCAATACAAAAATACTATTATTTATTCCACTGTTGCTTATTAATTTGTATGAATAGGATTTTTCTTCTTTTTTGTGTTATGAAACATAAATCAAGGTTTGACCTAAACGGTATTCAGCTAGCCTAGCCAAATGCCAGTTAAAATGGCAGCGGACAGATTAAAACACCTTTTAAAGTAGTCTGGCAGGCTAGTCAAAATCATAAAGAATATTACATCCTAGTTATTTTTTTACTTTGTTTACAAATCTTATTCCACTGCGCTATATAAATCTATACATTATTATTATTATTATAATTTCATCATTTTTAAATATACTAGCATCGGGAATCAACATGAAAAAGATGTGAAAGGGAATTCTCCACAAGAATGCAATACACTACATGTACATGTACATATGTATTACACCCGTATACATACATGAACCACGTGATGAGCTGTGTGGGCAGTGTTCACAGGTACAGGTAGTGCCTGTTTCTGCGCATCATGATTGGATAGATTTGCATAGTAGCAAATTTACACGTTTTTATTGGCTGTTCGATTGCTCATGAATATGTTCATTATGTTGCATATTCATTTTTTGTTTTACCTTGCCTGTACAATGCACTGACTGTGCCAAACATTTGTGGGTCTAACGGGTCCTAAATATGGGATTTTAAATAACAATTCATCAATTCCTAATGAGCACAGGAAATGCGTTGTGTTAATAATCGTTGCCGAGGAATGAGGATACAATGAAGACCAATAAAAGTAAGCCTCAACTTGCTCAAAAACAGATTTCATAAAATGGCCGTTTTATTTTTGAAAACCGAATTTTGTGGTATTTCAGTATAGTAAAAATCAAATGGTTTGGTATCAGTTTTAAAACAAAAACGTGACTACTTGGTTTTACCAAAAAACACCCAAGACTAAAAGCAAATCATAGATTTTGATAAGTAAATAGTGAATTTTGATATGGACAGAATACTTGTGTACTTACATGTTCCTGTCGTAAGCTGAATGATTCTTGGTTCAAGACTGTTTGTATGGTTAGTATGTGTAGAAGGGCACTATCTCTACCTAAACCGCTATCACACACGAACCACTATCAAACAGTCGTGGGAAACTTGTTGAATCTCCCCCCAGTAATTAGGGGAAAACACTACGCATGCATCAATTTGATATGCTAGCGCAGCTTACATTTTTGGGAAACGAATAAGCATGCACAACAAAAATGTGGGCCACGCTAGCATATCAAATTGACGCATGCGTAATGGTTTCCCCTAATTTCTGGGGGGAGATTCAACAAGTTTCCAAGACTGTGCTTGATAGCAAGACTGTGCTTGATAGCAAGACTGTGCTTGATAGCAAGACTGCTTGATAGCAAGACTGTGCTTGATAGCAAGACTGTGCTTGATAGCGGTTCATGTGTGATAGTGGATCGTGCGGTGATGGATCGTGTGATGGGGAAAAAATAATTTCTATAAAAATAATTTAAAAAAAATATATATTAGGCCAAGTAGGACTATTACATTTTCATTAATAACTTTCAGATATATCCGTTGAAGTTTAAGGACGAAGTTTTACAGTTTCTTAAATTACACACAAGGTGAATAGCAAAGTCACATTTGTATGAATGGCTGAAGCTGCACCACTGACGATATTCGGATTTAGCATTGGACATGCTCAAAATGACATTAAATTTTCCATGGTTTGGGGGAAAAATCTCCACCTGAGCTTTAGCCAGTCTTCCTTCCCAGCCCCAATACACATTTATACAAATTTTTATTTAAATATAATATCTGATTATAAATATTTTGAGCTGGAGTTAGTGGAAATGGGGGAGGAGGGCCTATTCAGACAAGTTTTCATGTACAGAACTGTCTACTTTTGCCTATTATTATATCGACATTTTTAAAACAGCTAAAATATTGATTATTTTTATTTTTTTATCCAAGCTAAATTTTTCGGTACAGGATCCCCTCCTCACTTTGGATCTTAATATTAATTTTTAATTTTTCAACTGTGGAAAATAATTTGATCGTCAGTTAGGCCTAAAGTATTTTTTTCAAGTTTTCTCATTCCTAATAGTATTCCAGTAGTGTAATATCAGTGGTAAAATTATTCAAGATGTGGAACCATAAAAAAATGTAATTTAAACAAAAAATGTAATATAAAACCAAAGTATTTTTAAAAATTAAACAAACAAAAAATTAATTGCTGTATGGGATAATTTTGTCCCCAAGTTCTGATCCATGAAACAATATAAAGTTTTACTAAATGTACAGTCATTACTATTCCCCAAATTTCCCCTTTTATGCCTTGTAAACTTTGTTCAATTTCAGCTTGACAAAAATGTTTTTTTAAAAATAAATACAAGAACAAACAATCACAAAGGCAAAGACTTTAGTCATTTATTAATTCGTTTTATTTTTTAAAATTTATTCATTTATTTATTTGTTTCACATTTATTACATTGCTCAAATTGATTACACTGCGGCATACATTCATATATTATACACTTGATTAAACTTTATCCATGCCACTGTCAATTATTTAATTAAATTATCTGAAATTAATTTATATACTTTTCCTAGGAAAATGATAATTTTCATAATTTACCAAAAATTATGGTAACAAAAATAAATGCAGTCATTTGGTTATTTTTGTTTTAAATCCTTTGATTATTTCACAGAATAATTGACAAGAGGCCTTGCGTGTTTTTGTTTTGATTACAATCAATGTATTATACTGTATCACAAATTCATATATTAATGTTATTACTCTATCTATTGTCACAGCCAATTATTTTGTGAAATAAAATATCTGAAATAAAATGTAATTCCTTTCACCTAGGAAAATTGCAATTTTCAAATTTAAACCAAAAATTATTTTAAAAAATATTGAACTATAATTCAGTGGTTTCAGTTAATGCATCTATTGTACTTTCAAATAAAGTGATCCAGAATGTAAAATGTTCACTAATTGGTCACTTATGATTGATTGCATATCAAAATGTAAGATTTTTATTTTTTGGCCGTCACGCGAGTCACATTTTCTTTAATTGATATAATTTAGTGACGCAAGTTTATTTCCCATTGGTTTTTTCCATAATAAAAGACCCGTTCCTTAAAGTTTGTAAAAACCGAGTTCACTGAAAGCAAGGTGTAATATCTTGGAGTAGAGAACTGGACATATTTGAAAAATAATTGGGATCGTTACGCGAATCACAATAGAATGGCTGATAATTGTTAAAGATTCGGCATGATATGAGAACATTTTAGAAATATTCATTCATTCATTTGTTACACAAGCCCTGGTGGTCCCCGTCGTCGAGACTGACCAGTCGTCCGTCTCTCGGTGTAGCATGCAGTGCCTATACCATATAGCGAGTTGACAAGCCGCACGAACGATGGTCGTACTGAAATGAGGCAATGTGAGACCTTATCCCCCCATACAAAACAAGCCGCACGCCATAGATGTATTGCCCCCCACCCCCCACCCCAACTGGACCCATGGCCGTATCAGTGCACAATAACAAATGTCGAGAGACATTGACATTAGGTCAGATTGCAAAGTGAAAATTCCACTATTTGAACCCAGTTAGAACTAGCCCAACTGAACCATCGGGAGCTTACTTTGCGTACAGAGTTGTAATGTATGCACTGTTGCTGCTATTATTATTAGGCCCTACTATTATTATAATAATTATTCTTATCTGAGTAAGCCAGTCACAACAAATTCCTACAACACAACCCCAAATATACCCACAGTATTAAAACTATAGTGAAAATAATTACGTAGATCTGGCACAGCTCACTAGATATGGCCAATAACAATGCACAACGCGCTTCACAGCCCAAAACTTAAACCAAAATTACAAGGTTGGAGTAGGGGTGGAGGTGGGTTGAATGGTCTGGTTCAAAGAAAAACTGCAACAAAAGTGACCCAAATTTAATAATGACGCCCGCTCCCAAAGTTCCTATTGGCAAGAGCGGTCCTGATTGGTCCAAACTGGCAACCCCTGAAAACCAAACAAAAAATTGGCCAACCAGAAAAAGGCCCATGAACAAAAATTTGCCACCCACCAATGAACCCGGGAAACTACTGCCCAGTGAAGTACCTGGGGAAAATGCCCCTGGGAAAACCAAGTCCAAACTATCCCAATGCAAATGAGACAATTAAGAGGGCACCATCCAGGATGTGTATTGCAGTGTATAAAGCATTTTATCATGAAGATGATAAAATGAATAAAATAAGAACTCAAATTAATATCAAATGTTTAGCTCACTGTTTGAATCCTAATCTTGCATGTGACCACACAAATTATTGTATGTAACAGGTTGATGGCGTGGGCAGTCTTCTGATTGGCCAATCAGAATCAAGCCCGTTTCTACAGTTTCCGACATCTGAATTTCATTTAACAATATTGTCTTTCCCCCTTCAAAATTAGTGATTTTTTTATGGGATAGGGCCTAAATGTGCTAGGTTTTAAAGAACCGACACTAGGCCTAATCTTGATTCTTGGCAGATGCTTTGAAGTAATTGTTATCTTCGGTGTTTTGGAAATTTAAATGGTTAACTAGACTCTTATTGGACTGTAAACTCCTGCCGGGGGCATTTATAGAAGAGAGCACTGTCATACACTTCCATAGCTGACAAGGTTTTCAATGGTAATATCAATTAAGCATGAAATTTGAAATCAATTTTGAATTGAATCAAAATTCCTGTTTTCATAAAAGAGATCTTTATCATACTGTAATTGACATAAGATATTTGACATTCCAGTTTCTTGGTTCCTTGGATGAAGGAATGTAGTTATAATATTGGTATTGTTAAGTAGTGTAATGGACATAAGATATTTGACATTCCAGTTTCTCTGTCCCTTGGATGAAGGAATGTAGCTATAATATTGGTATTGTTAAGTAGTGTAATGGACATAAGATATTTGACATTTCAGTTTCTCCGTCCCTTGGATGAAGGAATGTAGTTATAATATTGGTATTGTTAAGTAGTGTAATGGACATAAGATATTTGACATTTCAGTTTCTCCGTCCCTTGGATGAAGGAATGTAGTTATAATATTGGTATTGTTAAGTAGTGTAATGGACATAAGATATTTGACATTCCAGTTTCTCGGTCCCTTGGATGAAGGAATGTAGTTATAATATTGGTATTGTTAAGTAGTGTAATGGACATAAGATATTTGACATTTCAGTTTCTCCGTCCCTTGGATGAAGGAATGTAGTTATAATATTGGTATTGTTAAGTAGTGTAATGGACATAAGATATTTGACATTCCAGTTTCTCGGTCCCTTGGATGAAGGAATGTAGCTATAATATTGGTATTGTTAAGTAGTGTAATGGACATAAGATATTAGACATTCCAGTTTCCTGGTTTCTTGGATAAAGGAATGTGGTTATGTGTGTTCATCTCTCACAGACTAATTAATTCGCTTTATTTGCTAATAGCTAGTTCTCCTGGCTTCTTGATTGACATACATGTGCGCTAAACCTTGTAAACTTTGTTAACATAAGAAAGAAATACTAGCCTGGTATAAAACCATTGTGTCTAAGGGTTCGGTGTGGCAGTCTGGACCTGTGGCTGGTGATGGAAGGTACTAGCCTGATATAAAACCATTGGGTGTGAGGGCTCGGTATGGTAGTCTGGACTTGTGGCTGGGGATGGAAGGTTGTTCGGGCGGCGGCTGTATTTATTTTGTATAAAGTTTAGTTATGGCAAAGGATTGCCTGTATTTTATGTTGTATAATTTCAGCCTGTCGTCCGACCACTGTTAAGGTAATATTATTTCATTTATTTATATTGGTTTAGGAGTGCCCCGAATTGTTTCTTTGCTTTGCCATTCTTGAGCGACAAAAAGCCTGTATGAATTGTAATTACGTTGCCCCCCCCCCCTTGGAGGGAGAATACATTATGAGCACCAACCTTCAGTTTCATTTATTTCTGTTCTTGACTAATTGTCTCTCCCCTACTGGGGGATTAAGTCATATCCGTTACAATACACTTTCATTAATTATAAGTCTGTCAATGGTCAATTCATGCATGAAATTTGAAATTGAAATTCGATTGGAATCATAATATCCTTGTGTCATACCAGATTTGAAAATTGTTAGAATCGCCCAGGTCTATTGGATTCACTCCTGCATATGATTGGCTCTTCAACGTACCTGACGCATGAATTCCTTAGTGGTAAACACCAGCTCGTGATAGATAAGCCACTCTGGTTGATCTTCAAACAGATCACTAGACTGCTGTTAGGATGGACCATGACCGTCTGCTGGTGCTTGACCGTCTTGTACTGACCACCTTTGCTGAACTTGGCCGTGTGGTAGAACAAACCAGCTGTGATAGCCTGCATAAACAAGCAATAAATGTTAGAATTCAATTGACCGTAATCAGGGTGCAGCCATCTTGTTTTTTCCATATATACTACTCAAAACAATTTAGGGAACACCGGAATAATCTCAGTTAAAGCAAGATCATTTATTTCAGAAAACAATGTTTCACAGAATTGATGAGAAACAACTGCACAATGAAACAGATGATAAAGGATGCATGTAGTGATTACACATTTCATGACATGACTACTGAAAGAGAGAGGGGGTTGCAAATGAAAATCCCGGTTCATGGAACATTTCAAACCTATTTGATGTTAAAAATCCGGTGTTCCCTAAATTGTTTTGAGTAGTATAAATCCATGCCGCTAAACGCACGCATTGCACCTCATTCAAAATTATTCTAAGGAAGATCGATATATCATGAACTTTTATACACCAAGTCAATTTTACATTAAATGTTTCCGTTTTTTTTTTTTTTTTTAATAACCAGTATACACTTTTGGTAAAATTTCTATGCATCCATACAATCAAGAGATATGTCTAAAAACCATTCTGTAAAAGTTTAAGGTGTTTTGAAAAAGTATTCAGTATTTATTCCAATGTGGAATTTCTGTCTTTGGATAACAAATTCATTTAGGAAATTATTTCATGCATTTTACTAAAGATGACAGCACCTGATCAACAAAGAAGTATTTCAAGTTTATTTGATACCATCTTCAACTTGACACCACGTGAAAGTTATTATTCAAATGGTGCAACATTAAGTTTTGTGTTTTTTGTTCATCCACTCCATTCTGTAACTAACTGTAAAGTGTCTAGTGAATTTAGTTTGTACGTTAAAAAGGAAGAGCAAAATAGGCCCTTATATTACAACTTTAATTAATTTGTGGTGTTTATCATTAATAGCTGTTTGACCGTGATTGATGGCCGGTGAGGTAGTGTAACGATTCCCCAACCGCATTTACCCTGATGACAGTGGCAGTGTAAATTGCCACGGCTTTCTATTTCTTCAAACATTGTATTTTATTTTCATGATCCAGTCTTATTACGCATGATCTTAATTTTGTTTGTGTATTTTATACACTTGGGATACATCAAGGCGATTGGCAGATTTATAGTCAATACATGTAGTAGAGGAAACCCTTTAATATAATTATCATTGCCACTATATCACTTCATTATATGTGAGAATCCAACCGATAAATTCAAACTCCTATATTGTATAGCGATTTTACAGTGACAAATTTCAAGCCTTTCCACGAGTTCTGCATGTCATGTCAGTAATCTAGATGGCATCGTGGACGAATTATGCTACCGAAACAGATTGGGTATAATCTCTCGTATTATAAGAGTACCTTGTATAACCCCAGTCCCTTTATGTATGTACATTTATGTCAGCTCCAAGACCCAGTTTGCAGCCTCCATTCGCGTCGCATCCTACGTTCAGCCAGTGCTACTTCGTGAGAGGATTGCCTCCACACGTTCCTCTCTCGCCAACATCGACCGCAGTTTATCCTACTTCAGAGGGTTTTTGCAATACTTTCCACCCTGAGGATTTCAAGAAAGTTACCAACCTCACTTCGTCTTTGAGCAGACAGGCATTTACCACCACCCTCCGTAAGCAGATATACAAGTTTTTGCAACTAACAACTGGATACGGGATCTTCTACATCCCTAATTCCGCCGCGCGTTCACTCGGTCTAAGGGATCTCCTATATCCCCACGACCCTCCGACTCCGAGTCCTGGAGATCTCCTATATCTCACTCCAACCACATTTCTGGTAAACCTACGGATTCATCTGTATCCTTAAGGCAACCTCCACACCTCCGCTCACAGGACGCGTTCCGGAAACACAGTCGTCAACCTCAGCCAATGCACCCTCACTCCTGCCGAAACATCAGTACTGTCACTGGGTATGAATTTCGCCCTCACACCCAAATCCATCCCAACGGAAGAAATCATCCAGTCAGTGGAACCAGCCTTACGACGACTCAACAAAACAGAAGCTGACGACGTCCGGTTACAGATGAGTGATGTGTTGCGTAGAGCTAAGCCAGCTATGCCCAACCTATCCAAGGGAGAGCTTTCTGCTTTACGTGACAGACGGGACGGCTCTATCCACATCCTCACCGCGGACATTCCGCAAGCACACGGTTGTCAACCTTAGCCAACGCACCCTTACCCCTCCCGAAACATCAGCACTGTGACTGGGTATGAATTTTGCCCTCACGCCCAAATCCATCCAAACTGAAAAAAATCATCCATTCGGTGGAACCAGCCTTACGATGACTCAACAAAACATAAGCTGACGACGTCCGGATGAAGATGAGTGAAGTGTTACGTAGAGCTAAGCCCAACCTCTCCAAGGGAAAGCTTTCTGCTCTACACTACAGACGGGACAGCTCCATCCATATCCTCACCGCGGACAAATTTGGCAATGCTACAGTCATCATGGACCGATCGCAATACACCGACAATAAGGTAAGTGACATTTTATTGTCTGGTTCATACCGTCCCCTCAATAAGAACCCCATCCCATCCATAGAGAAAAAGCCAGCAAACTCCTTGCCCTCCACCGTGCAGATGCCCTTACCATCCAACTCTACCGATACCTCAGGCACGTGCATACATAGGTCCCAAAGGGTGCTTGAGCCCCTGCCCTTTTTGCCTAGTATAAAAAGTGCCCTTTTTAGCCCAAGGTTTTTTTTTTTTTTTTTTTTGGAATGAATTATTAAGTTCCTGTTGCGCATAGACTGCCCTGCCTAGTTGAAAGATGTCAGGATAGAATAAAATTAGAATAAATATTAGGTCAGCAGAGATGCCCTTACTATTCCTGTGCACGGGCCTGCATGTGCCCTCCAGCGAAACTAGATTTCACGCGACAGCACGCCTATACGTCTTTGATAGGCAGGCTGCGCTGTCACTGAAACACGAAATTGACATCCCGCTCCCACTCGAGACCTATGTCTTACAGTTAGCCTACTTCAAAGCAACTACTACACTTACTTCATTAGGTAGGTAAGCTATTTGCCCCAATACATGTTCATTTTCGGTTTTATGTTATTGGTGCACTTTATGATTGTTTGACTAGGCGGAGCTCCGTTTTCTTGTGCAAATATCAGGTGATATGATACGTTTATTATAAATTTTAGACTTAAGGGGATAATTAGACTTGGTCCTTGACTATAGGCTCACTCACCACCAGATCAGATTGTAAATGAAAACCAGTCATCAACATAATCTAATCTGATTGTAATGTTAAAAACCATATTATGCGTTTTTATTAATAAATAAATGCCCAAATTTTTTTTTAGCTCGCGCGCTATGCGCGCTCGCATGGAATTACACTGCCCTTTTCAGACTCTGAGCCCCTGCCCCTCTACAACCCTGTGCACGTCCCTGCGATACCTCATACCCTCCAGCTCATCCTGCTCCAGGTTCTTTGGCCAGCCGAAGATCCACAAACCCGATGTTCCTCTCCATCCTATCGTCGCCTCCAGAGGTTCACCCACATACAACATAGCCCGGCACCAGTAGCTAAGATCCTCCGACCCTTGGTGGGTCTCACTCCGCACCATGTGTCCAACTCCAGTCAGTTCGTTGAGATCACCCGAGGTATCACTCTACAACCCAGTGACATCTTGGTTAGTTTTGATGTTGTCTTCCTTTTCATCAACGTCCCAACTGAAGAGACATGCCTCATGGTGAAGGACAGACTCGAACAAGATCTTTCCCTTGATCGCACATCACTCATCCCTGACTAAATTCATGATCTGCTACTAACGTGTGTCTCTACTAGTCGTTTCCAATTTCAGGGCAAGTTCTACGAGCATACAGCTGAGACCTCCATGGGATCTCCTCTATCCCCAGTCCTTGCTGAAATTTTCATAGAAGAGTTTGAAAACTCTTCCCTCAACACCGCCGTCCTCCAACCGAACCTGTGGCTCCGCTATGTGGATGACACCTTTGTGGTTTGGCCACAAGGCAGAGACACACCTCAATAAGCAACATCCTAGCATCAAGTTCACCATGGAAGCAGAGGAAGAAGGCAAGATCTCGTTCCTCGATGTTGGCATTTCCAGGAACCCAGACGGCTCCCTACACCACGTTTACAGGAAGGCCCACCCACACAGACCGTTGCCTCAACCAGCGCATCTTCCATCACCCTAGCATCAAGTCTTCGGTCAACCGCACCCTCGTGGAATGCACCTACAACCTATGCGACAAGGACAGTCTACCCAAGGAACTACGGCATATCAGGACTACCCTCTAGCACAACGGCTACAATCCCTGCAAGATCAACACATCGAAGCTGGTTCCAAACCCCGAACGCAAGGTAAGCAATCTAACCTTTTCTACTCGTCTTCCCTATCTAGGTTCGACGTCATAAACGTCAACACATCTTCCGACAAGCGGGCATCCAAGTCTACCACTCGGCCCCCAACAAACTCCAAGGACTTCTCCACACTCACACCCATCGACACATGGCACCCCAGATGCATCAGAGAGGCCATCAAGATTGTTAAACACAACACTGTGCCACAGGACATCGGCTTCTACAACAGCGATAATTGGCGACCACTACTACGGACTGAAGGATCTTCTATATCCAAAGTCCACACCCCAGACTGAGGGATCTCCTATATCCTAAGTTAACCACCTTCTTTCCCCCAACTGATTCGGTTCAGTGAGCACATACTCCTTCCCCAACTCCAAGGATCCTAGTCTCAACAGTTCCCGCCTGCATGCCTCAACGAACATCCTTTAGCATCCTCAAGCAGCAGCATTTCCCAGAGTCCGGCATTCTCCTGAGGACGATCAGAGCACACTGATCGAATCATCGAGTTGTACCTCCAGTTCTTTTCAGAATTACTACTCAATTGAGAATTTCACATGGTGTCACTGATTAGTCTAACTTACATTTATATGCATGAATACCGGTAACTGTTAAAATATGCCGAAATTATACAGTCTAAAGTTTATTTGCTACCAAAGCATGAATTATGCTACCGAAACAGATTGCAGTAATAACATAAAAAGAGTGTACAGTTTTGGTAGTAACTTTGGGTTTGCTTCTTTTCTTTTGAAATAATTTTATCCGAATTGTTTTCAGATGGCACATTTCAAGGTGACGGTCGTTGTGTTTCACTCAATAAGCGCCGATGGATTTGATCCATTCAATCACCAGAAGGTTCAATATAGCATGCATCCAGTTATTCTGAAGTGCATGAACTTTGACCACAACACGTGTGGCAAGATTGGGAGGTTAATGCTGTCATCCATTGTCCCAGGTTAGTGATTTACTATTGTAGAGTTTGAGATTTTGACGATTTTTATAAAGGGCGCCCTCCTTCGACGTAAAACAACGCACGCTCTCTCTCTTCCTGAAACTTTGTGGTTCGGATGTTTGTATGATGTTTGTGTTCCTTTTTACTCGATTAAAAGGAAGTAAGTGACTTTTAATTGTTTCCATGTATTAGTAAGGGTTTTTGTAACCAAGATAATGTCATGGGATGTTTTCAAACTAAATCGGGAAGTGGTTAAAGTGTGCAATTTAGTGTATATTTTCCAGGCCATGTACTGGGCAGGTCGAGTTGTCTTTTCTGTGTAATTTCTGAACGATACATGTCCACATGTACTCCTATGATAGTTTGGTTACCAGGTGGTGATTAGATACCAGGGAGGCAGCTGTGCCAGTCACATGTACTGTACATGATGGTTGAACAGAAAGTGTTGGGTGAGTTTGGACACTTGAATTATTTACTTGTATGAAGAAGACACTCAATGTCTAGGATGGAAGTTATTGGCATGTAGAATTTATTGTGCTTTATGTACCACTTTACAGGGGTTTGTTTTATTTACGGGTTTTGGACGATGGAAGTGAATAAACTGTCGACCCATGAAGCATAATCTTGCTCGTGTTCTGAGTTCTTCTCTGTATCCTAGTGGGTACACACCCACACACCGAGATCCACATTATAGGGAATCAACCCAGAGCCTGCCCACGCAGGCCTACACTATACAGTGCGTATCAAAAAAAAGGTAATCCGAATTCAGGGGGTTGATATGCCAAGGTTATTTAGTTTGACAATTTACATGTAGTTTACCAAAGAAGAGGAACTCCTCAGCTTTCCATTGATACCTTTATTGACCCATTGCTGTCACACATGACCGAGTACATTGTTATTGAAAATGGCAAATTCAAATCGCATTTTTGCAAGTTTGGGTAATCAGTTCAAGGCAGTCCGAAATGGACGCATCACTTGACTACCTAGTTGATTATCTAAGATTTTTAAGCTGGTGCGGTAATCGTCCGTTACGACATCCTTTTCTTCAAGTTGGGTATTTAAGAAGGGCCTGGGTTTAGGGACAGGTAGTTGGAAAGATGGTACAACTAACGACTGAACAGCGAACTTTCTTGGTTACAACATTTCAGCAAACTCACGATGCTTTCAGGGAATGTTTCCCAGAACGGGAGCCCCCAGCAGCCAAAACCATCTGGGCGAATGTTAGAAAATATCATGAGTATGGCACCAGCCTCAACCGCAACAAGGGGAATTCTGGCAGGAGGCGCACAGGGCGATCAGAAGGGAACATTTCAGCAGTAAGGCAGCAACTTTTGGAGCATCCTATGGATACCAGCACAAGGCGAAATGGGCTGGGATTGCCTTCGGCGACATTCAACAGAATCACGAGATTGGACCTCCACCAGCATCCATATCGGATTCACATCCGACATCAACTTACGCCAGGAGATTTTGCTAGAAGGCTGGCGTTTGCCAGATGGTTGATAGCCGGTACCGAGAGATATCAATTTTCTGCGGAATCTGTAATCGGCGTGAAGCTGCTTTTCTCCATGAACGGCAAGGTCAATAAACATAATGTTCTTGAATATGCACCAGCAAGACACCCCCAGAATTCAATTTTGAGGTTAACATGAGTCGACAAAAGTGGAATGTTTGGTTAGGACTTTGTGGAAGTGGTCAGCTGATCGGACCGTTTTTCTTTCAAAGGAATGTCAATGGTAACATGTATCTGCAGATGCTCATTGATAACGTTTTACCGCAGCTGCAGGAACACTTTGAGCGACAGGTTCGTGGGTTCATCAGGCAGCTCTGTTTTTTTTTTTTTTTTTATGTAAGTCGCCCATCACAAGGCCAAAAGGCCACTCAAGGTGAGGGCTAGCAAGAAAATTAGTCAAGTTAAGGGTGGGCCCAAGACGGCACCCCAGCACATCGCCTTATCGCTGTCCGAGATCGTCTGAGGGAAGTCTTTGGCGAACGAGTCATCGCCGTCAACCATGAGGTGGAATGGCCACCAAGATAACCTGACCTCACACCATGTGATTATTTCCTTTGGGGACATTTGAAGAACAAGGTGTTTGCAACTCCTCCCCGTGATCTTGATGAATTGCAGGGCTGTATTCGAAATGAAGTGGATGCTTTACGCAATGTTCTGGCTATGGTGAGACGAGCAGTGCAGGACATGCTCCGTCGCTGCCAGCTTTGTGTCGAAAGGGGAGGTGGACATGTTGAAGGTGTGGGTGCATAAAAGGGCAATGTTAGAAGAGATTCTTCTTGAATAATGTCCAGTCATTCCTAAAGAAAATCGGGTTTATCATACTGACTTTCACTGATTATCCTGCCTTGCACTGATTAGCCAAACTTGCAAAAATGCGATTTGAATTTGTCATTTTCAATAACAATGTACTCGGTCATGTGTGACAGCAATGGGTCAATAAAGGTATCAATGGAAAGCTGAGGAGTTCCTCTTCTTTGGTAAACTACATGTAAATTGTCAAACTAAATAACCTTGGCATATTAACCCCCTGAATTCGGATTACCTTTTTTTTGATACGCACTGTATATTATAAAATTTTATATCCATTGATCATTACATGATCTTTAATATAATTATTTATTATGACTGAAAGTGTATTAGATTTTGGATAATGTTAAAAAGAAATTGATTTCCAAAACATTTTTACAGGACCCTGTGGATTGGATGACATGACATCTTGTCGATGAACTAATCCAGTTGACGTTGGGTATTGATTGTTTTGATGGTGCAACAGGGGAGACTTTCCAACTTAAGGGCAGAATTAATCACGGGCATCTTCGATAACCCATGAAGCTCAAAAGTCTTGAAGTGTGCTGGCCCAGGGTCTCTTTTGAATGCCTGCAGACACTGCCAAATTAAAAAGGTACAGTTTATATAATTTAATCCTCATTTGTATTACCTTTTTAGCATTTAATCACACAAATAAAACGTAATATTTGACAACACCAAATATTTTTGTCATTATTTATGAGTGTACAGCCATGAATATCGAAAGGTTTTGTATCTTGAAAATCGCCGATACCTCCAACCTGATTCCATTCATCGTAGCAACAACACTCGTTTTCAAGCAACAGAAAGGTGCCCCCACACTCCATCATCCAAAAAGGAGCCTGAAGATGGAAGATAGGTTGCAGACATGCAGAAACATGCACTGATTGAGGGAATGAAAGAACCCGGAAGAAGGCCAAGGCACCTGCCAAGAAGCTTGATAAGGCAACAGGAAAGAAGGGTACAGAAGAGCTGGCAAGATTGCCATACTATACTGTTGTCGAGATTCCGGTTGAGCTTATGCACACTGTTCAAATAAAAACTTTTATTTTACCTTCAAATAATACAATTTAAAGGCATTTATTTAATGTGAAAATCTGTAGGTTTAAGATGATTCTGCTAAGAAACTAGCAATGACTTAAAAGATGAATTCATGTGATGATTTTTTTTTTATAACCCCCCCCCCAAAAAAACACAAAAAAAACAACTTGTTTTTTGAGAACTTTATATATTAGCAGATTTCTACACATTACAGGTTGTTATGAAAAAGTTCTTTGGACTTTTGACTGGCAGAGATGACACCTTGAACATGCAGGCAGCTGAGGCATTACTTGGGAGACCGGTTGATGCGGTCCCCGGAGAAAGCTTCTGGCGATGAATACCTGTTAGAAATTAGAGTGCCGAAGAATTTTGATTGGTACCCAAAGATGATATTTACCAAGGCTACTTTACCGTACATGAAATGCAGTGATTGGGAAAAAGGTACAGTAGTATTTAAGTGTTGTATAACCCAGGCATGAGAATGGGTGATGATAAAAAAACAGGAAAATTTTTTAAGTTGGAGTGCAACTTGTTAGAGTCCCAAATTTGTGTGCGAAGCACACAACACGAGCGCGCAGCGCAAAGTCCCTTACGGCCGGGGTCCAGGGCCCTGGAAGCTCTGGGTATTTTAGACGCTCTATGGTGGTCTCTGATGCCTGTTTTTCCAGGTAGAAGTGAGCTACTCTGGTAAGATTTTTCCTTTTTTGAACAAAAAATAATAGTTAAAATTTATAAATCAAGAAATTAATAAGTTGACCTAAAAATACAGATTAAATGCTCCATTATTAACATATTTTTTAACATTAAGTTACCGTACCTGGTAACTGGTAGTTCGTTCTTCTTTCTTTGAAGATTTTCTGATGTTTCTCGTACTTTAATGCATGTTGCTCAAGTGCTTTGCATCCAGATGTACCATACTTTATGGTCACTTCGCACCACTCACAGTAAGCTTCCCCAGGTTCATAAAGTTTTCGAAAGCAGTCTCCTACAAGATGTTCATTTGGTGATCCCGTGCAAAGACTCTTGTCACAACCAGGCCCAAATCCATTTATTTTTAACACTCCGGTCGATAAGTTTAACATCGGTATCACCACGCATAGCAAACCGCGAAACATGCTGCCTTGCCGCCATTGTTAATATTACTTTCCACCAATCATGTGTTTTCGTTGGTTCCCAATATATCTTTCGCTGATTGTGAGGCAATAACAGGTACCAGTTTCCCATGGCCTGCGATTTCAGTCGTGCCGTTCATTGGTTCGTGTACAAACTTGCACGTATATACACAGTACACACGGTACAAAACACGTGCATTGTTTTGTCAGTAGACTTTCAAAAGTCTCCACACGTGTATCTTTGCTGCAGCAGTAAACGTACACGGGCAAACATTATTGAACCGTACCGTTAACGAGCGAGGAATGAGACAAGTCTATACATCCATTGCGTCTCTCGCTGCTGCATCGCGGTGCATGGAAGACCGCAAGCGCATATCGGGCCAGCTGCCGGGCGGCAATTTATTGTTAACGTGCCGTTTTTTTCACGAACGGCGTGTGGATCCGCGATATACGATTACAAAGGTAAACTTACAATTTCTGATTAGAGAAGAGGGATTAGCGAAATCCAAATGTATACCCCCTACAACTCACCCCCCAAATTTTATATCAAATTCACACTGAACTCGAAGACCACAAATTTGAAAGGGAAAAAAACAGAATTCCGGTTTAAACCGGAAGATTCTCATGCCTGATAACCAAAGTATACCGTTTAAATTGAACATAAAACATTGGTAATTACCAAATTATCAAACAATAGATTACCTGATGTAAAGTTACTTTAAGCATAAATCATCTTGAGAAATAATCCGTACTGAATCTAGAATCCCAGTTACCCACTGCTGAGCCAAGTCACTTGATGTATCACCCGTGTTTTTCGCTATTTAATGAACAGCAACTTTCGCTACTTTAACAAGCATTGTATTTTCTTACCAAACTATTTCATTTGAGGAAGTGAAATTATCAATGTTCTAATGAAAATAAATGTATTCTTGTTTATTATTTTTACCACATCGCCAGCTTGCATCTCATGGTATCTTGAAGCACGCCCTGAAGGGAATGCTGGGAAGCAACCAACGAGAGACATTTTTCAGGTTGTGTGACATGATTGCTGAAATTACTGACCACACCATTGACCCGAGTCAGTTGGCAGCATTAGATGCCGAGGTCCATGAAGTTTTGTCTATGATTGACCACACCATTGACCTGAGTCAGTTGGCAGCATTAGATGCCGAGGTCCATGAAGTTTTGTCTATGATTGAGAGGGACTTTCCTCTATGCATTCAGATTAGTCTATACACAAGTTGTTGGTTTTTAGACCGATCTTTAAACCCTTGTTGTCCTAATTGTGTCTCTACAGTCTTGGTCTATTCTTGGTCTTGGTCCAATAAATTTCAAAGTAAAGACCAGCAAACAATTTACAGTTTGTTTTTTATTTGTTTTTGCTTACAACAGACCCTTTGCATGCATATAATGCAACATCAACACTCAGGAAATATGGACCTGCCACATCCCACTGGATGTACGGTTTTTGAAAGGTTCATGTCTTTCCCGAGTAGCAGAATACAAAACCGAAGGCAACCAGAAGCCACAGCTATTGAAGTGTATAGAGTAGCTGAAGTGCATTGTGTACTTTTGTAATTTGCTTAAAAGGGAGTTTACACTTTTGGTAACTTGTTTGTAAAAGTAACACAATTTTTGAGAAGTGCAAAACATCCGAGTGTTATATATATATATATATGGTAATTTTTCATTGTATACACAAATTCCATTTTCTGAAAACAGTTTAACAAATACAAAAATAATATAAAAAAGTAGCTGATTAATTATGTTTTAACTCCTGTTTATTGACCATTCAATATCATTCAAATGATTTTGAACGATAAAGATACTATGTCCGCGTGTGTAATGCAGTCGGATTCACAAAGGAATACTTATATTTACTGTCATCTATTTTTTCCCCACAACAGATGTACGAGTTCAGCCAATTTATGGTAATGGCTGGGGTCCTTCCTGAGGGAAGCATCTGTACTAGTAACACTGACTCTGCTGGCTGCAACAGAAGAACCTACAAATCAAGATTCAAGTATGTCAGACAGTGACTCAATTTCTTTAAAGTATTAAGACCATCTAGCATTTCAAATATATATACATGTATAGTATAGAAAATAAAACATCATTCACCCTCCTGGTTAGTGTCACTTGGAAATAGGCCTGGAAGATATAATCCGTGTAAGTTTTTAAATAGTAATTTTTGTGTTTTGTTTTTACTATTAACAGATGAGAGCTGCCACCTACTGCAGGGAAAACGTCATACAGAGGACCTTATTGAAGGGTGTAGATAAGGAACGTCTCATGGCTAAGGGCGTCGATAGTAAAAGAGCTACAAAGTTTTTCCTGGCACGAAGGGATCACCGAAGACACCCGTCATGAAATTGATACTAGCAAGGTAGTTGTTTCATCAGTGGTCGGTGGCATTTTCACGACAGGTGGAAATTTGGCTAACAAACTGGGTGAAGGGTACCTGTTCTTTGGATAGGTTCTCTATTTCCTTTTGTGCCAGACATAGTCCGGAGCAGTACAAAAACTCGTAACCCTTTATTCAAGACATCTCAAACCTTGGAATAACAAAGATAGTGTCGAACGAATATTATTTGAAATTTGTATACACTTCTACAGTATGGTGTTATGATTGTTGATGGAATATAATTTCATCAAATTTTCCTTCTTTTCCTTGCTCTTTTTAAAATCTCTTATGTATGATAAAAACAGGTTCCTGATGTAAGATGGCCTGAACAACTTTTTCATGCAACGACATAACCCTGTACCACTGCTTCCAAGATAAGGGATACTGTCCGGGCAGTGCATCTTTCTCATTACTACTTTGTTGGTCAACCACGTCGCCAAGATGTGTGAAAGTCAAATTGCCTATTTCTGCGAGGAGCAACAAGTGGAAGCACTTGATGTTGAATCAAGTGTTTGGAGGGAGGAATAATTGAAATAAGTGAAAATAATCATTGTATTCATAATGAGGGATAGTCTTCAAGATTTGATGAAAGATTGGCCGTTGAAAACATCCGTGCCAAGTCCCATCAGTCCCAATTAGGAAAGAGAAAGCGACGCCAACCTTCCGACATATATGAATGTCATAACACTACCAAATTGAAACTTAGACCAGCATATTTCGTCAAAGATGAATTCCATATTGTGCTGAATAACTGTCTTGGTGAACGATCCGTTCAAGTGTAGCATACAAGCAAACCGCCTGTAGCGGTGAGCTGATTGAAGTGGCATATGACGATGTAATGACTTCAGAGACAATAGAAAACAGCAACAATGTCCAACCACCAAAGTCAAAAAAAGTGATTCGCAAGCATGCTAAGAGTGATTGTCCAAAGAGTAGTTTGCTAGCCAGCAAATGCTCAGAAATTGGCAACTCCGAGCACAAATCATCACCGCCATTCCTGGAGACTTCCACTAAACCAGAACGAGGTTACCCAATGTATTGTTGATAACGCAAGTGTTTGCTGTGGAGACTTTCTCGCAACGGATAACCACGATGTCTACAACACTTCTTCAGTGTGGACAGTTTCTACTTCAATAGACAGCCACCCCGTTCAAGCTAATTTCAATATTGATAACGTTTGGCAACAAGGCTCAATGAGTGCTCAACTGGCTGCAGAAGAACGAATACGTCAACTAGCTGCACCAAGCATCCGAGATATTCAACAGAGGCGGGCTGTTGAATATGGATCAGCAGGAAAAATAATTTGTGACATCTTTGAAGTAAACAAAAATGGAAAAGTATGCGTTAAGATTGCCCTGGAGAAAATTCACTGTAAATTACCGAACTTAAACGACACTAAAAAGAGTAACTCCTAAAGAAGTGCTTCAGGGATTGTCTTAAAAGAATGAGGCCAGGCAGGAGCCAAAAAAATCCAAAAACCGAATAGATGTATTATGGTATCCAGCTGACTACAACCCCGTCAAGAAAGTTCACCTATGCTGGTTGGATTACACCACATCATTGAGCATTTGAGCATGCCAGCGGAAATCAAAGAGTTATGAGAACAAAATGCGGCCCTTAAGAGAATTGGAGGAGGTGAGAAAGGCAGGCAGGAACGAATTAAGCAGTCATCAAACAACGGGATGCTTTGGAATGGAAGACGGGGAGACCCAAGCAACCAGTCATTCCCACTTGCATGTTTCTCGAAAAGGAACAATTGCCACTCGGCGAAAACATAGGGACGGGTACCTATTAGGCTTGGGCGATATTGATTTTTTTCATCCACGATATATCGTCAAACATATATTGCCATTTTCGATAATATCGCGATTATTTTTTTCCCGCATGAGTACTTTAGAGCCAATAACAGGAATGTACCCATATACACGCATCACAATAAATCGCGCAGTTCACGAGTGCACCATGGCCAAATTTGTTAGCGTAATAATTATGTGGGACGGTTACTGCGTCGTGCGTCCCAATCAAATCATCAGCACAAGTTCGCGTGACTAGGTTATTCCTGCATAGTCTAGTACCGTGCGTGGAGAATAAAACCATGTGATTGTGACACGTCATTTGTACTTCAGAAAATGTGAGTTTGGATTGTACTCACTATTTTAAATAAACGTCACATGGTTTATCAAGAGTAGTAGGCCTAGATGTGTTTTGTCACTAGACAAGAAGGGGGTAATTGCCGAGTAAGGATCTACAGTAGGGTACATTACCTGTAGTATTTCCATACATGTTTCAATCTCTTCCTGACCAGTGAGGAAGACAAGAACATCCCCCTCTGGCTGTGTGACATGAATCTGCAAGACTGAGATGATACAGGCATCTAAGTAATCAGCTTCAGGAGCCTGGATGGGGAAATGTGAAACAAAAAACTAACAACTCATGTACTAAAAGATATTATGAAAGTAGAGTGGAACACCACTATACTGCATGAGTGCGCATGTTAAAGATCACAAACGATCGATAGGGCAATGAAAATGTGTTGTGCTGAGCGTATTTTGCAAGTGATGTACCCAGCTTAAAGTGGGGATAGGTCACTACAGTCGACTTTCATTAATAACAGCTCAGTATTGTAGCGAGATTCTGAGTTAGATGGGTTTTTTTTTAATGGTCCCTAACTTCACAGTCTATACTTTTACATGTAGAAATTTGGTTTAGGTTGGAAATAGCATGATTCTGGTTAACATGAGATCTTTTGCCAGAGATCTGAAGCAGGTCATCCACCTGGAAAATGGTAAAAGGCAGACTGTATCCGGAAATGCTTTGCCGAGGCAGACTTCATGGAAGAACCTCAGGAGGAACCTTTTGATGAAGGCCTGGACGACAACATCTGGGAGCGAATGGGCCAAGCTGCACATGTTGATGATGGTGACGGAGATTGTAGAAGATCTTAGCAAAGACTTCGGCCAAATAAGAAAGAAGAGGAGATGGAGGAAGAGGACATCAAATCACCAGCACCATGCCAACCATCAGTGAGAGAAGGGCTGCACATGGTCTCCCAAGTCAAGGATATTCTTTGCAGCCTACCCATCACCACCGATGAAGTCTTCAGTGCCCATGCCCTTATACAGAGATTTTTTGACACTGCATGGTGCATTTTGAAGATAAGGGCATGTTTCCTAAAGTGCACTGGAGGATTCAGGAAGGTTCCTAGCCAGAATACCTAGGGGGTTAGGGTTAATGAAAAAAAAAATTGTAAAAATTCAATATAACTGATCCACTCATGTGATGCGATCTGGGAAAACCCGTCGAGTGTCGCCAATACACATTATCCAGTACAGAGCAAAATAGTCCCAAAACCATTTTTTTATGAAAACTTCTTTTTCACTTGATTTGTATTCCTTAAGTGCCGAAAAATGTTTCCTTAATTTTTTTTATTTCAAATTGTTCCGTTTTATATAATAAAATCAACAATATTTATGACATGTTTATTTGCAAAAATCTTGTTTTCTGAATTTTATTAATGAATTATTCGCCTAAATTTATAAATGATTGATTATCCGTTCTGAACGCCGTATCAGACCGCTTCACCCCTCAAATTGAAGCTTGAATTGCGTACAGTGTGAAAATACAAATGCGCACGTCGATTTACCGGGGTAAGTATCACTGCGCATCCCATTTGCGATGTGAGTTTTCCGTGCGAGTAAAAAAGTAGGCCTAATGTTCAAAATGGCGGCGCCCGTGACTTCGCGAGGGCATGAAGTTCAGCTTGCGTTGAATGAGCTAAGACAGCTGAATTTACATGTAGAAGATCAGAATGCCATATCAGAAGTAATAACAGATTATTTTACTACGAGAGAAGATTATGACTCGGATGACGATGTTTCTATGGTAGATAAAGCGGACTATCTTGGTGAAAACATAGCCGATCGGGCGATATTGAACAACCCGAAACTGCGAAAGTTCACAAGAGCAACATGACGAAGCTGAGTTCAATCATGTTCAACCATGGAGGAAGATCAACCCATGGGCATGATTAATGACGCAAGTATGTATTCGTTTACTTTCTAAATAATGTAATAATATAACATTGAAATCCATTAAATAAAAATATTACCATCAAATTAATTAAATTGTTACATTAAATTTAAGGCTAGCTTATTAAAACTGAACATGTAAAATTATGTAGGCTTACGTAGGCCACGCTATGTACATTTCCAAAATTACACTTACTTAAATTTTTATTTACCAGTTTAACGTTACACGTACCACTTTTACCCTGTCTGTGTAGTCTTTTAAGTGATGGAGAGTTCAAGTATTTTATGGACATCAATATGATAGTGCTTTCAGAACTTGCACGTGTACACTTAAATAATTGATTGAAAAGCATGTTATTAATTTTAATGTATGGTTCATGTTTTCTGTTCTCGACAGTAACTGACAAGAAATAAAAAAATCTGAAAAGTTGATGGCGATTCAAGAAAAATGAAAATTAATTAATATTTTCCATACCATAACCAACAAATTCTTTCAAGGTACGGCTTACGGTAATTTTTTGCAAGTAAACAAATAAGTAAATTGTGTTTTAATATTTTTATTTCTATCCAGATGTCAAGTTTGCCAAGGGATCAAATGGAGTAACTTTGAAGACATTCTGTGATGGAGAGGAAACCTATCAAGAACTACTTGCAGTACCAATTAACAATATCAATCCAGGTAAAGTGCCAGACCTCATAGTACCCAAAGGCCTTGATCACAAGCGTAAGAGCTACTTGTACAAGGAAATCCGGGAGTTTGTGGTGGATGATAAACGTGACATAGTGTGTCCTGATCCTGGCCCAGCAGACTTGTCTGACAGCAGCAGCAGTGAGGAAAGCGACGAGAAGACTGCGCCACCTTCTAAACGTGGACGGGACAAGCAAGTGGGCAGGGACGAGGTCATGCCAAGAACTTGTAGACCAAGTGTCATTCATAATGAGCAATAACATTAGAGAGAGATTTATTTTTCTCATCTTGTATACTTTGCAATTTACACTGATTATTTTTCGTGTACTTGTATTTCTGTCAAATCTCGGTGTCTTGATATAAATACGAAAGGACACCGATTTGTCATAATTATACTGCAAGTCGATAAAAAAAGGTTTGTATCAGAAACATTGCCAAAATAGCTATGTGCTATGCTGGGTTTTTTTAACTAAAAAAACTAAGTGCTATAGATTTCTTTTTTAGGTTGAATTTGGCCATATTTTTGTGTTTTTTTTCTGAAAACTAAAAAAGCAAAAAAGGGGCCAATCGCATAGAGTTACGCGCTAAATCCTGTTTCACATAGCAATGCGTGCAGTTTTCTGAGACAAACCTTTATTTTTCTTTGACCTAATGTGTGGACAAGGACATGGACAACGACACACACATGAAATCATTCAACAGATTTTCATGAATTAAAGGAATAAATGCAATACAGAGGTTTTTTCTACATATAATTTTAATCAATATTGAGTGATTTGGTAATAAAAAATGCCTCATTAATTTGTATAGTCTGGAGTCAATAATGCATGCAAAAAAACAATGTATCCTTGGATACGGACTAGCTACACATGTAAATGAGCCATTTTGTTATCAAATCACAAAATTTTAGACTAAAATCGTTATTTTTGAAAAACATTCCGTTACCACCCCCCCCCCAAAAAAAAGAAAAAAAATTGGGTTTTTTCCCGATTTTAATTTAAATTTTTTTTTTTTTTTTGGGGGGGGGGGGGGTCTGGCATACGGGTACCCACGTGCAAGCCCGAACATTGTGCTGGGCACAAAATTACCTGAAATTCACAGCCATATTTATCTTGAATTTGAAACCAATTAAACCAGTGTAAATAACAGCATTACTGGAATTTGTATGACTCTGTTGTGAGGTGTTGTTTGATTGTAAGAAGTAAAATCCAGTTAAAAAGTGCAATTTGTTAGACTATCTTTAAACGCAATTTTCTCAGAACTTGTTTTCGCAAACTAACAAACTTCATTTGATGTTAACTTTTGATCTAGAGGTCACAGAAACAAAATATTAACAGTTCTAGAAAGAGCTCATTTGCAGCTTCAAAAAGGTATAAGAAACCCACAAAGTGATTTTCCCACCATGTGGCGGGTTTTCACAGATCGCATCACATTAAGAAACAAAAATTGTCTCACAATTTAAATAAAATAACATTTATAACCAGCAAGGCAACTCAATCAGTCTGGCGGACCTCATTATCAAGAGTTGACTGAATATAAGAATGGCTGCAGTAGTACTGTAATGTCAACATTTGCCATTAACTTGTGAATTAATTTTGTCTGATATTAGCAAGTGTTTCCTCTCTTACTGGTGGTTAAGCCACTAGGCTCATGGGCATCCATTATAATACTATGCACAACACTGAAAGCAACGTCACATGGCAAGGACAACATGATGACAATGTCACAGATGGACATATGCATACTGCTGAGCAGTATGCCAGGTTGCATGCACTGGACACTATATTGTTACTCCTGGCAATTTGATAAATGACACAAAGGCCTGCATTGACTGTAGGACAATTAATACAGTTTGTGTGACTTGCCATTCTATTGCTTAGGCCTATTGGCAATAATTTCCTATTTATTGATTATTAATGTTGTGTTTGTGGTGTCCGTTATTTTTGTATTTAATGTTTATTTTATATATATTTTTTTTTTTGGGGGGGTAGGGTGAACACAACACATGAGCAAGACATTATATAGATATATTATTGGTATGAATGATCTGTCTTCATTTAAAAGACGAAAAGAATGTGATATCATGATGACTCACTTTATAATTATACAGCTAACTAATTATTTTCTATCTAGGATTTGTCATGTGCTGGGACAACATCCAGGTATCGGTGAATAGACGACACCAGTCATCAGTGACTTGAAATAGATACCTTCAATGGGTGATGGCTTTTGCTGCCAGTGGCAGAGAAAATTTGACCCGCCAATGTAATTCAGACTACTTCAGCAGTGTTTGTCACTGAATACATTCATTCCCTAAGGACACAACTAGATGTCACTGAATACATTCATTCCTAAGGACAGGACTAGATGGCACTGAATACATTCATTCCCCAAGGACACGACGGCACTGAAACATCTTGAGAAGTATGATAACACGTGGTACCATCCCTTTTCTTGCCAACATCGCTACAAATGCTGTCGATGCCCACAACCCATGCACATTACTTGATGCTTACAATTAATTTCATATTTATGTTTTTCAGATCAACCTTGGCATCATTCCAGAAAACCCTGCCTCAGGGTCATAGAGATTATAAGAAAAAAAGAAAGAAAGTAGTATGTATACTCCTTAAACCAGACAGAACACGACATACTATTCTGTGCAATGGGGACCAACTGTCTGTTGAGAGAATGTCAGATACATCCAAGTCACAGCATCTTCTCTACTGGACCGCATGTGTGGTTTAAAACAAACACCACAGAAGTTTCACAAACATTGTATATAACGTGATTCACTATTCCACATCAGAAACAAATTTGGCCACCACAATGTCAAACAAACGGTACCTGATTGTGTGAATAATGAATGATAAACAGAAGACAGCAACAGAAAGGATGGTGAATTTGGCAACTTTACAGGTTCTCAACATTAAAACACGTCATGGCAGCTCCCCAAAGATGCCACATCAGTAATTCAACCATACGGTTGAGTCTAAAGTTGTCAACAAGGGAAGGCCAACTATCGCTTGCCCTTCATATGAATTTGTTACCCCCGATTTTGTTCACTTAATTTGACTGTTTAAATCATATCACATGTACAATGCACTCAGTGACTGGGTACAGTAAGCGGATTAGCGTTATCTCTGTTGCGCTGTGCGTTCGTGAAACCTGAATGTGGGATCTTCCATTCACAAAATGGGTGGAACAAAGTGGTAAGGTTTAGAGAACAATAATCTTTACACTGATGTGAAACCAAGACAAAATATTTCACAAAAGAAAATCACTTTATTTACCATTACAAACCAAATCACAATGTCTATTCAATATACAATTAATATCCAAATCAGTCTCATCATTTTTGATAGATTATGTAGTAGCTGAAGAATGCATAACACGTGTAAAGCAATGGAGAATGACTTGTCGAATGCAGAATCAGACGTTGGCTGTCATTGGTCACTATGTCTTTGTAAAAATACGGTGGTTTTTTCCAACCAATCAGAATAAGCTTTACATCAATGGAAACAGTAAGATCTGATCTGTTTGGTGGTCGTTTACCCTGTTGAAATTGATAGTCCAGTAAGGAAATACGTCAAGAGAACGCCGCGCGGAGCGGTTAAAAATGAGCCCTTCCACAGGAAAACAGGCCAAACTCAGAGTTTTGAAAGCAAAATATACGGTGGTTTTTTCTTCCCCAAAAATATTTATGATATATATATTAGGACTGCAATGAAACACAATTTATAAAACCGTTTTACCCGGTGAAATAGCCTGCACGGTTAAAAAGTAATTACTTAAAATGTGTGGGAAAAGGGGCATTTTAAGACCGTTTTTCTACTAATAAATGTGTGTTCAGACAGAAAATCGCTTATGTGAACATGACAAATTCATATGCAGAGTTGTCCTGTATGACAGCGATCTAGAAGACAATAACGAGGATGATGACGACATTACCAATAATAACAGGCCCAACATGCAGTACCGATTCTGAAAAAGATGATGGGAATTATTGCATTTGCACACCCATGGATAGTAAAAAGATTATTATTGGCTTCCGTTTGCCATTATCGCATACATTCTATAGCATCTGTAATTATGCACGCTCCGTGCTAATATAAAGTAATAGACAAAACCTCATCAACAAAAGTGCTGCCTCCTTTCAGCAGAATAGAGCTACCCAGGCTGCAAAGAAGTGTGTGCTTCACAAGTCAAGAGCCAACAGCACCTCTTCTGTGGAAGATCTTTACATATACGTAATTCTAATGCTCACATTCTGTACAACATCCTTGCCTAAGAAATCACCATGGGTTCTACAACACATGGACCACACCTCAAATCACTATTTTTGTATGTTCATGTGATATGGGTGGCTGGGGGCGAGACATGAAACATGACCTTATCTGGAACAGAACAGCAAACGTCAATGGTGGCATGGGGGAACAACCTTGCACTGGACCTTGTGAACGAATTTTAGAACAGACTTCAAAAAAGACTTCAAAAACTATGCCATTACCAATAATGACAGTCTCGACAGTAATGATTCCGATGAAGATGACAGGAATTACTGCATTTGCACACCCAAGGATTGTAAAAAGATTATTGTTGGTTTGCGTTTACCATTATTACATCAGTTGCATACATTCTATAGCATCTGTAAAGGGAAACAGCTAGGTCAACTCGTACATTGGCCAACTTGTAGTTTAACCAACTCATAAACGTACCAACTCATATGCATAATCTTTTTAGTAAAGTTGAAATACAGATGATGTATTCAAGATGTGTTCAAGTTGAAATAAAGATGACTGTTTAATGAATTTTTTGACTAATTCACTGTTCATCTTTGTAACAGTAGATGAAGCTAATGACAGCTAAACATGAGCTGATGGCAAGCTTCATTAGAGAATCTAGGAGTGGGATAATCGAGTGTTTTACTTTTATACATTTTGTGGTTTACTTTGATGCAGTCATGTGGGGGAGCACTGCATGAGGTCGATCTTCAATGATCTACTAGTGCACATCCATGGATATGTCTGTATATCACTGGACACAGGCTGTTTGGAGACAATGTTATAAATATGTTTTAAACCTAGCAGGTTCTTGAAAGCAAAACATTTCTTTCACAAACCTCATTTTATTTTTCACTGTGTCCTCTATAATATGGTAGCGAGCATCGGGTGAGACAACCACAAGACCAGTGTTTCTACCATCTCAGACTGTGGTCTCCACCGAGATGTCTAGAGTCATCTGATGCCCAAAGTATCACAAAATGAGGTATTAAGGCTGGTGTCTATGCCAGAGTGGGAGAATAAGTGCCCTCTACCTCCTCGGCAGTCTTTTTCCCCCCAAACAACCACAAAATGATTCAATTCTTAAAACTGAGTTGTTTCAACATCACTTTCATCGAAATCTGCAAATACAATAAGGCTTTTATCTTTGGACTGACTTGGTTGCCTGGACGAGGGGGTTTGGTTGCGATGGTTCCTGATGAGACAGTGAGAATTGCCACATTATCAAAAGATGGTCTTGGTAGTACATTAATTACTTTCTGGATAGGTTCAATTTCTTGGGTCTGCTTGCTTGGCATTGATTTATTTGGTGACATGTAGGAACAAATTAGGATGGGTAGTGTCGTTTTGTATAATTTCTTCCTGCCTTATCGTTCTTGTGATGGAGTTAGTTCTGGCGAATAAATTATACTTTTGCCATATCTTTCTGGAGGCCCAAACTAAAACTTTATTGAAAGTGATACAAAAAAATAAAACAAGTTATGTTTTGGATTTTTTTTAAAGGCTTAAACCAAATTCATCAAATCAAAAAAGGTAGAAAATATTTCTTGGAAAGTTTTTAGCACTAATAACTTTCGCCCAATGAAATTTTTCAATGACCATAACGTGGTGTGCTGTTCTCCTTTCCAATTTCTTTTTTTCCCTGTTTTTAGTGTATATTTTGTATTGTTTTGTGTTAACCTTATGTATAGTAAGTACATTTACAGGTCAAAATGAGTCGACCGTTTTTGGCTGGTAAAAGCATTGTCTGGTATTGTTCAGGGTGGTCAAAATGACAGTAAATACCTGTCAAAAATGTCCATGTGTGCATCAATTGACTGATTTTGACCTCTGTAGCAACTTGCCACTAGGAGGGTTAATGGCCTTATGTTTTAAACCTAGCAGGTTCTTGAAAGCAAAACATTTCTTTCACATATCTCATTTTATTTTTCACTGTGTCCTCTGTAATACAGGAGTCGACTGAAAGGGAGCGAGCATCGGGTGAGACAACCACAAGACCAGTGTTTCTACCATCTCAGACTGGTCTCCACCGAGATGTTTAGTGTCATCTGATGCCCAAAGTGAGGTATTATTAAGGGTGAGATGCTGGTGTCTATGCCAGAGTGGGAGAATAAGCGCCCTCCACCTCCTCGGCTGTCTTTTTCCCCCAAACCACAAAATGATTCAATTCTTAAAACTGAGTTGTTTCAACATCACTTTCATCGAAATCTGCAAATACTGTGTCCTCTGTAATACAGGAGTCGACTGAAGGGGAGCAAGCATCAGGCGAGACAACCACAAGACCAGTGTTTCTACCATCTCATCAGACTGGTCTCCACCGAGATGTCTAGAGTCATCTGATGCCCAAAGTGTCACAAAATGAGGTATTATTAAGGGTGAGAGGCTGGTGTCTATGCCAGAGTGGGAGAATAAGCGCCCTCCACCTCCTCGGCAGTCTTTTTCCCCCAAACAACCACAAAATGATTCAATTCTTAAAACTGAGTTGTTTCAACATCACTTTCATCGAAATTTGCAAATACAATAAGGCTTTTATCTTTGGACTGACTTGGTTGCCTGGACGAGGGGTTTGGTTGCGATGGTTCCTGCTGAGACGGTGAGAATTGCCACATTATCAAAAGATGGTCTTGGTAGTACATTAATTACTTTCTGGATAGGTTCAATTTCTTGGGTCTGCTTGCTTGGCGTTGATTTATTTGGTGACATACAGTACGGTACAGTTACGGACTTCCTCCGTAAACATCAAATACCCAATTCTGCCCTCCTTGTCACTCTGGATGTTTCCTCCTTATATACTAACATCCCCCATGGCGAAGGCATAAGTGCATGTGCCAATGCTCTCGGATCCAACAACCAAACCTGTGAGACACCTTATCCGACATATACTGACCAAAAACAATTTCACGTTCCCAGACAAACTTTCTCCAGGTACAAGGTACAGCTACTTTGGCAGGCTTGTCAAGGTTGGGTCCGGCTGCGCCTCCGAGTACTTCACAAGATCTGCTTTTGCTATTGTTGAAGGAAGTTCAGCACGTCCACGAGAGGTTAGACTTCATCTCTGAATATATAGGGTTGTCTAGGAAGGCTGCAAAACCTCGTTATGTGGACTTGGACTCTGGCGACATCTTGATAGGAAAACCAGAGACATCGGTACATGTCATGAATAAATCCGATTACCACGATGTATTTGACAATGTTGATAACCTTAAGGATTTTGTCCTAAAATTGGTCTCAAAACTGCTAGCCGAGGAGAACTGGCTCATTTTAATTACCATGGGGGAGATAAGTTGCAAAAATGGAAGTATCACCAAGAAAGTGCTGAAACGTCACCCAATTTTTGTAGCCATAATAACATAAATAGTTTATCCAATTGAGACATCATCTAAAACAGCTTCGAGATGCAATAAATGGAAAGTGTAGGAAGATAGCTAAAAATTAGACATAAGTTTGGCCTCAATTTTATTTTGCATTTAATGAATTTTCACAAAATGAATAAATGATAACATGGACATTTACTATTATTACCTAATACTTGCTGTTTTCGTTTATTTTGTTTGGGTAAAAATGGTGCAGGGTAATCCTTTATTGCTATATGTATTGCAAGACATCTTCCTGTTGGAAGAGAAACTCCATAGTTAAGTTTGCTACAATTGAGACCTGTCAATATCTATCCATACTTTCAATAATCAACAATGTCCATTGTTCATCTTAAAAGTCTACTGCTCACCCCAAGCTGCCGCAATGTTGGCTTTTCGCAGTTGAGAATAGACCGGTTTTGCTTCAGTGATTTTGATCCCATGGCTCGTCTGGCTGCTGCCCACAGCGAAATGGACTGTTTATTGAGGTCATTTACATATTAAAAGGCCTTCCCAATAGGTACAGTTTAATGAGCCGTGTCCCTCGCTGAGTGCTGCGGTGCGCTGCCTAAAATACTTATGACGGCTTCCCCTAACAAACGTATTTAACCTAATAATTTCCGACACTGAATAAAATAGCACCATTATAATTGTATTGAATTGAAATCACTGACAGCATTAAACAAGAAACACATTCATTTAACCAGACTAGTAAAAAAAAATCTCTTCAACTGCATCTATAAAAAGCTCAAGTTAGATTCTAAGGATTCTGACTCGGACAATGATGCTCCCTTGATTTCGCTCATCAAGCTCCATCCACTGATGAGTGTGCAGTCTCTCAACCCACCGAGGCATCTGCAGTCACCCACTGAGGTGTCTGCAGTCTCCACCCACCAAGGCATCTGCAGTCTCCACACACCGAGGAGTCCACCGTTTCTCTACCTGTCAAAGAGTCTGCAATCTCTCTATTCACCAAAGAGTCTGCAGTCTCTGCATCCGCTGAGGTGTCGTTGAATTCATCGGCATTCCTGTCTAGGCACCCGTGTATGGAGTCCTTCTCTTGGCACAGACTTTTGGATGAACACTCCGTTCCCTTCACGCGATGAACAAATGAGTCAACTAATGGCGAAGGTGGAGTCAGATATAAGTGCCATGAAGAAGTTATTCTACAAATTGACAGACCTTGCTATTACAAGCATTTTTACATCAAGGAAAAACTGATAAACCATTCGTTTATGGGGGTAGGAAAAAAAAACTTTCTTTTCCGCCTGGCGTTGTTACCCCATCTTTTGCAGTGGTCCAGTGAAGAGGTTCTACCTTGTTTCTGGACTAGGCGAAGGTCTGCCAGTTTTTCCCTTTTTCCTTTCCGTCTTTCTTTCTGTGTCTTCTCACTAGTCTAGACCCTACCGATCCTTGGTACTTGCCCAGGGCCCTCCCTGGATCATCTGAACTCCGCCTCTCCGAAGGGTACCGGAAATAAACATGTTGCAGGTCATGGCCGCCTGGTATCACAGGATCCTGAACTCAGTGGTAATGCTCTGAGAGGCTGATCTATCAACAGGTGTAAAATGTCGAGGTGGTTGTACTGCCATGGACATGCATGAATTGGTGGTCCGTGCAGTCACATTCCTGAGGCCATCGGGTTGACATTGTTACGACAATGTGTTCGTACGAGTTCCTTTGGTTCCTCCGATTGTTTTGGGCCAGTTTCAAACTTTCGACTAACTGAGACTCTGCTTATATTAATGCAAACATGACGACTCAAGCAAATAATAAAGAAACCTTACCTGCCCGCGCAAACCTACCTCCCTGTGCGCAGCGTTCAAAGCCTCTTTTTCCAATATCAGGGGTTTTCATTCCAACTTCACTTCTGTTCAGTCTTTTGTTCTTACAGCCACTGTAGTATCTAAGCCTCTTATCAGAAGATTGCCCGGACTATTCATTCCTTGTATGCCTCCAAGGCTACTGGCCCTGACGGAATCCCTGCAATTGTTTTGAAAATGTATTCCCAGAACTTTCACCTATATGTGCTTGGCAGTCTCCATGTTTCCTTCATCCTTCATCCCGTCTTTAAGGGTGCTGGTGAACATTCTGAATCTACTAATTATCGTCCTATTAGTCTGCTTCCCATAATAAGTAAGATCTTTGAATGCTTTGCCAACCAACAGCTCCTTGGATACCTGGAGGACAATGACCTAATTGACTGCCAGTACGGGTTTTGCCATTCCCACTCAACCGGTGATCTGCTTTCCCTAATTACTGATCATTTTAATGGGGTCTTAGATCGCAGGGGTGAGGCTTGTGTTGTAGCATTGGACATCTCAAAGGCCTTCGACAAGGTATGGCATTCTGGCCTGCTCCACAAGCTTCAGTCATATGGTGTGTCAGGCAGAATGTTATCCATATATCTCTGCTTTCCTTTCCAACCGCAAGTTGAAGGTTGTCCTTGAGGGTCAATCTTCTCCAACCCGTTCTACCAATTCTGGTGTTCCACAGGGCTCAATACTTGGTCCTTCTCTTTCTTATCTACATTAACGATTTGCCCGATAAAGTTTTGTCTCAGCTTGCCATGTATGCTGATGATTCAACCCTCTACTGTGTCTCCCCTAACTCTTCTAACACTTCTCGCGTGCTGCGTGCTGAAGTGGGAGAACGATTAGCTAGTAACCTTTAACGCAAAGAAAACTAAACTACCGTCTCTTTCTCACTCTAGAGATGATACATTTCCATCAATTCATATGGGTCCATTAACTTTGCCTGAGGTATCAGATTTTCGCCTTCTCGGACTTGCCATCTCACGAATGCCAGTTGGGAGAAGTATATCTCGGGCATTGCAAAGAATGCTTCCATGCGAGTTTGTTGTCTTTATTGAGCTCGGAAGTTCTTACCTCCTGATGCTACTCTATCTGTATAAGACAACTATACGTCCCCTAATGGAGTACTGTTGTCACATTTGGGTCGGAGCTTCTGCCTGTCATTTATCTTTATTAGATAGAGTGTAGAAGCGTATTGTTAATCTTGTTGGTGAAGAGTTGGGATCATCGTTACCTCTTTCTCACCATAGATCCGTAGCCAGCCTCCGTCTTTTCTACAGATATTTTCATGGCAAATGTGACACCAGTGTGTCCAATCTGGTTACTCCTATCAGGGTGTTTAAGCGTGAAATCAGGCTTTCTGCTTATTCTCACCCATACACTCTAGCTTTGCCGAGATGTAGAACAAAGAGCTATTCCAACAGCTTTTTTTCCACGTACTGCATCTCTTTGGAACTCCTTGTCTGGTGCATGTTTCCTTCCATCCTATTTAAGAGGAATATCAATTCCTACCTTCAGTCCCCCTGAGTTATTTTCATCTTTTATGTTTTCTTCTTGTAGCCCCTTACCAAGATTGGCTTTTAGCCTTGTTTGGGGTGAACTTGCGTGTAAAAAAAAAAAGAAAAAAAAAAAAAAAATATGGATGGATGGCATTGTGGAAGAGCGTGGTGGAGCATAAAAATGCCACGTTCGCATGAGAACCAGTTTTGTGTACTAATGGCACAGGTTGAAAAGGAGTTTCCCCGAGTCAACTACTGAGACTGCACTTTGGCAGTTGAGGGATAGTGTTAACTCTAAGTGCAGGGAGGCAGCAGTTAATTCACTGCCATGTTCAAAGAAAGGTATAATCTTTGTCAAGACATTTCACTTGATCTGTAGAATGCATAAGATGGCATCACAATCTCATATGGTCATCATCATTGCATCCAAAATCCTCATAATCAACAGAAACTCTTAAATCAGTCATGAAAGCGTCAAACTTCTCACACACGTGTAGAGAGTATGGAATTTAGACACCCCCAAATTTTTAAATATAAGTGTCCAGTGTTTTATTATTTACTTGCTTTTACTTACCCCTCAAATAGAGGAAGGTAACACCCCTGTATTTGAAAAATAATTAGTTGAAAATAATTGCGCACACCGATTGACCTTAAATCCTCACATACTGTCAGATTAATGGCACAGATGACAAAAAAGTACAATGCATTAGATGTGGGCCATGCACAGAGACCAAATCTAATGCACATTTTGTAAACATCTCAAACATTGGGCCAAACTGGGAGTAGTACATTTGAATGTATTTTCCCCACACATACACATGTACTGAAGTATGTAAGGTATCTCCAAAGAAATGTTATACATACCTTGGTATTAACATATAGATTCATTCCTCAACTATCCAGTCGTTACACAGTTGCACCATGTGAAGAAATAGCTACAGCCACAGACCATTACACACATCTGATGTCACCATGTTTACAGCTGGAAGATCATGTGGGCAGCCACTATCATTCTTGCTGTCATGACAACCAAACTTAATTCATCTGTAAACAAAATAAATACAATACTGAAATCAACTGACACATGACCAGTCCACCTGTTCACCAGTTGTCTTTAAGTTTGAAGGTTTTGAACGGTTTATGTGGTTTTCTGTCACACAATCTGTGCAATTTCCATACTTTTGGGTTCAGAAAAGTAAAAATTGTGCATCTCTAACCATTCCTGATGTACAATTATGCTCACGATCGTAAGTATTTTACAACATATGGCGGTTGTTTAATAATATCCGAGTATAACTCTAGCTACATGTAGGATGTATATTGTTGCCACTTGACAGGTAAAGCTATATTTGGGCTGAGGTACACATGAATTTTAATTTTATCAGTATGAATACAAGTTGTCCAATTTGTGATGGCAATTTATGAAAGGGAAAGTGACAAAGTGTGCGGAAGAAAACCATCAGAAAGCAAATTGATCATTTTGAGAGAGGGGTACTTCTGCTAGAGCTAAAAGGCCCGATGTGAGTGGGTGTTGCTGATGGGTAGGCTAACAACTCAATTTAAATGGCGCCACTCTTTGTACACAAGATTTGGAAAATATAGTGCCAAATACCTAGCCTAAAAATTTCGGCCAACACTCCAGCCAGTTAAAGTACCTTTCAGTGAAATAACCATACGTGTAAATTTATTAAAGTTTATATGAATGACGGATTTGAATTATAAATATACTTCCACATATCAAACTATTGTATAAATCCTAAAGGTTCTAATGTCCATATAATATTGCAAAATTTTGGTTATTTTATGTCCAGATGGCCGTAGGGGTGATCCAGAGATCGTCTTTGTGACAACCCGCAGACGAAAGCCAAAATAAAATTGTCTTAATGACAACCATAGGAGCAGAGTATGTTTGTTCTATCAGTGAGTCCTCACATATATGGTATCTTCTCTAAGTGTGTCCTCGGATAGATAGTTACTTACATGTAGCATGGAGTAGAATTACTCCATGCATGTAGGCATGCATGTAGGCATGCATGTGACAGCCTCATTAGTGTTTGTCATAGACATGATAGATGTGGAGGGTTGTGGCCGAGCGGTCTAGCTTACGGGACTCAAGTTCTGGTGTTAGCAGCAGAATGTGGGTTTGAATCCCGGCCGTGACACTTGTGTCCTTGAGCAAGACACTTAACCATAATTGCTTCTCTCCACCCAGGGGTTAAATGGGTACCTGTGAGGGCAGAATTGGTTGATTAGCCCTATATGCACTGTAATGGCAGCAATTGAGCTGTATACTCCCCAGGGAGCTGAGATGATTTCAGGAATGATTTATGAGCCTTATGAGCAGGGGTAATAATATAATGCGCCTTGAGCACCACTCAGTTGATGGATACGTGCGCTATATAAGTCCACACATTATTATTATTATTATTATTAGATGCATCCTCTAATAGGTGTTATACAACTATACAAACCATTGGTAAGTGTGTCCTTGATGTAAATGTGAAAGTTCAAATACATCGACAGAAAAACGAGAAATTGGATTAACTTGTTTATATTAAATTATTTCTTTACCCGGGTAGGATGTCAAACCATGCTTGTTTGCTTTGTAAGTACATTATTTGAGATGTCCTCGATAACCCCCTTCAGGCATAAGTCCTCGGTTTACACCTTAGACAAGTATGTGTGTGTGTGTGTTGTCTGCATTTCACACAGGGTGCATCTCTTTTTATATGAGCAGATATGTTAATGACGAGGGATCCTGTGTAAGAACTTTAAACCAATCAAATAGCAAATAGCTGTGTGTAGATGGTACAGGCAATTTTAACTGAATATCCAAACAAATTTGGTTTAACTTTTTAAGTTTAATGCTATTGCAAACTCACCTTAGTATATCACATCCATCCCAGTTAGTTGTTGGATCTCGTGAAATGCGACCATGGGCCCTCTGACTAAAGATGTTATCATGGACATTGTTGGCAGATGAGGGCAGCAAACACTACACCTGTAGAATAAAAACAATTCAAACAAACCTAAAGGCCGTGTACACCATTGGTAATTACCCAAAAAGTAACTAAAAAGCGAGTTACTAGTTAATAAAAGCATAAAGATATATCACCCGTGTTTGGCTCAAGATACCCCAAAATATAGAATTTAAAAAGCGAATGAATTGTGAAAGATAATACCGTTATTAAATGAAAAAAATTGTTATCAAATCCGGATGTCTGAAACTGTATAAAAGCAATATTTAAAGTGCACTGGATTCTGATTGACAGCCACGCTGGCAAATTGGAAGACTGCATACATGCTTGTGCAAACTGAGGATTAAAACAGTGGGCCAGCATTTTATTTATTAAAATTTTAATTTACTGGAACTTATCCTTGTCTCAAATGAAAGCTTATAACTTCCATAACCCCAGAAAAATAACAATTCTACATCTATTTTTTATCATATCAGCCCAAACATGGACGATACATCTTTAATTGATTAGATGTTACGGTACCGAGCAATCTGTGAAGTAATTCCATCCGACAATGTCATTTTCAAGAAAACATGGGAAATACATATACACCATGTACACAAATTCATATCTACATTGGAATACATCCAAACAGATCTGAGGGCAAATTTCACAGAGCTGCTAATCAGACAAAATTGCTTATTACCGGCCAAACTTTCATAGAATATGTATGCATTTTGGCTGGTAGTCTGTTTTATGCTGCTTAGCAAAAATATTTGCTTAGCATAATTTTCTATTCAGCAGCTCTATTAACCCTGAATACATTTTTCCTATTTTCTCATAAACGACACCACAAATAAGTTGAACTTTTATGTATCTCTTTGTATGGATGCATTTATAGACATTTTACCAATGGTGTAGAATCCCTTTAAATGTTTGCTAAAATACATATCTTGTGATAGAATGATTTCTTAAAACACCCTTCTTTGAATTTTATTTCTCCAAAAAGTGATAAATTGTTACACAAGTAGTACAGTGTGTATAAAACCAAACAGCCATTTGGATAAGGTGATTCATTACTAAATGTACATGGAAGCGAAACTAGTTGTATTAGGTTATATATGGCTGCTAAATTAACCATCTGTGATAAATACCTTTAGCAGCACCACTGGGTTTAAAAAACTCCACTTTCTATTGTATTGTGTGCTGTATGTGGCTGCTAACCTTTCTGTGAGTATATTTAACATGTATCCACTCTAGGTTTCAGCATTGTTATTGTCTACAATATAGCTAAAGTTGGCAAGGCGTGGCCCACATTACATAACAATGAAGTGTCTTATATACTGGTATAAAACTCATGAACAAGAGGGCTTGAGGAGGCATTCGTACACTGTGGTTGGGGGTGTGAGGATAGTTGGGCAGCAGCCTTACGACATCTCAAAGAGTCCTGAAGTGGGCCATTGGAAATGGTAGGTGTCCTCGGGTGGGGTGTTGTTCCCAACCCGAAACACTCAGTCATGTTTTTTGGGCATGGTTGGAACATATTGGTGGGAAAATCCTATGCTAGCCCTTCTCTGTCTCAGTCTTGTAGTTTTTATAGTACGGGTCTCGACAACCGTCAGGATTCGTTGCTTGTTCTCTTTTTGATTAGCACGGTGAAGTGGCTGGGCTGGTGTTCTCGATGTGGACGCCGGCCAGGTAGTGTGCCGTGTCAGGGCCGCAGTCAGAAATCTAATAAAAATAGATTTTCCCAGACTAAACCTGGCCGAGTTCTGCACTACTTGGTGTGTACAGGGAATTCTTTGTAATGTCGTGAACGACCATTTGGTGATCCACGACTTAATTTTTTTGTAGTGTTGATTTTCGTATTCAAGTATTTTATTATTAGTTGAACAGGCAGGAAGGGTGGTACCCTTGCATGTTATGGCATGTGTAACGTGGCTACTCTGTCAGTTCTTTGTCTATGTCTCCTCGTCTGTTGTCAAATGAGTTCAGTTTTAATGTTTCAAGGGTAGGGGGGGTCGTACCCCAAATAACTTAGTCCCTAAAATCAAAAATAGGCTGTGGGCACCAGCTATATTTTGTATGTATAAGTTATGTGTGGGCGAATGTGTACAGAGCTGCCCTTATTTCTGTTTTATAAGTTTAAAGTCAGCCTGTCTGACCATTAATGTCAATTTTGTTAATTTGTTATTTATTTTTCACCTCCCTGCTTAGTCAATTTTTTCAGTCTTTGTTCTGTTGTAATTATTTGGTTTGGCATGTGATACAACAACAAAAATGTTACCACTCACTGGAACATCTTAATTCATACATGTATTCTCTTTTTCATAATGCAGGGCCATGTGGACCTTTAGATATGAATCCTTACATGGCACCACTAGATGAAGAACTGGCACAATTAGAAAGGGATGTAGACCGTTTCGATTCATCTACAGGAGGCAACTTTAAGTTAAATGGTCATGTTATCATGGGAGTGTTTGACAACCCTGGCTGCTCCAAGGTGCTCAAGTTTGCTGGGCCTGGCTCTTTGATTAATGCCTGCAGATTCTGTACTATTAAAAGTACTTGTGAAATTGATTACAGTAAAATATTGCTGTTGCTCCGTGACCTCACTAAAAAATATTCCAGTTGTAATTTTTTCCCAGGGGCTACTTTTTTCATAAAATTGTTAACCACCCTTCCCTTTGACAAGTTTCTGGCTACGTGCCTATCACAATGATAACAGTGAATGTTGATGATGATTATGTGAAGGTGCATAAAATAAATGCAGTTATTTATCGATTCCTCAATCCGACATTAGCTTTCATGCTGTAAATTCTGCCACATGACCATTATGCAAATAAGGCATCCATAAATTATGAGTGCAGAGTAAAAATGGTAAATTTTGACATACAACCTGTGTTTTAAAGCACTACTTCACTGTGAAACATTTTCTTTATTATTTTAGGGAAGAACGGCCATGAGTATAAGAAAGTCTTGTACCTCAAATATGATGTATTTAAACCAAGATTCCAGCCATCGTCAAGACAACCAGTTTGAAACTGCAGAAATGAGAGGCCCTCACCATGCTCAATCTAGAGAACAGGAACTTGAGAATTGACAACAGGTAGATGATCTTCACAAAAGGTCATTGATTGAGACAACTGAAAGGCAGCGGAAAAGGACCAAGACGGCTGCATCAAAACTGAAGTCAACTGGCAAGAAAGGTTTGGAAGAGTTTGTATGACTGCCCTACTGCACTGACATGGATATCCCTGTTGAACTTATGCACACAGTTAAGGTTACACTTGTTCAGAAAAATTAATACCTCATCTTAATCAAATGATAATACTGTATCTATATATTGTACAAAACTGACCAGTGGGGCAATCTCTGGGATCAAACAACTTGCTTATTAGAACAAATTAATTTTGGTGCAATTTATTTTATTTCAACATTCTAAAGTTCTTTTGGCCTGTTCATGGGAAGGAACAACACTGACAAGATGTTGGCAGCCGAGTCATCCCTTGGACGAAATACTGATGTCACCCGAGGACTTTCTCAATTAAGGATGTTGTCCTCCCAGGACTCGAGTACATGTATACAATTAGAGTGTCGACCTTGGTATGTTTCGTCTTGTTTTTGTTCATCCAGAAAATGAAACATCATGATGTAACTTATTGTAAAAGTGTCTAGTGTTCTGGAAACACTTAATGCTAAGCCATGTTCGCAGTTGTGGAATTCCAAGAAACATCTGATGTTGAGGTAGTGCCCATTAACTGGCTATCAAATGATGGCAAGTTATGTTCCTGGCCTTCAGTTAGTGGTGTGGGTGCGGCACAAAATATCAAAGGCTGTACAAAACAAAGTTGAGCCGACCGACAACTGGGAGAAGTTCACCATAAAGCGCACCATGTGCAAGACCGGTATATAAAAATAATATTAATGATACTAAGATAAATGCCGAGGGGTAATTTTTTTTTCTTTATGGGTGTTATTTGTACATTTTGTTCACTTTAATAAAACAATTATGCATCACCTTGCATTGGTTGGCTATATAAACAGAGCCCTCTCCCAATATAATAGAAAACAGGAGTCATAGTGCAACCCTTTTGGTATTATTTTTCGTCAGCATGCATTATGAATAGCCCAACTGTCCCTCATCCCGTTATCTAATAATTCATATTTTTCTGCTCAGTAAATTTCTTTGATAGATAATTTGTTTTAAGAAATACATTGAATAATCGCATTTAGCATAAAAGCCGTCTTCCATTTCAGATCAGTACATGAAAGCACTGAGAAAATGTCGGCTGGCAGAGCACACATCGGACCTACAGATAGGGCAGTCATCGGACGACGAAAATAATCGCCAGACAAAGCACAGGAAAATGTAAGTCTCATTTACTTCCCATGAAGGTATACCCCAAGTGCGTAAATTTAAGAATTATTTACAACCCTTGTGAATCCGCATTATTTTTAATCAAGAACGATTTTTTTTCAATTACTCACATTTTAAAAATAAAATCCCAATAAAATTAAAGTAAAAAAAAAATCATTCTACTTCAAGTCATGCATGTGATCGGCTCTTTCAAATCCAGTGTTTTAGTTTAACAAATTGTAAATGATATTTTCTCAGACCTAATTGCCGTTTCCTGGATCAAGAATCATCAGATGATGACCAACTGGCCAGCAAGATCGCCCCTGCCAGTGCAAAGACAAAGAGTATTCCACCTGTTCCACAGCTTCCAACTCTGCTGACAGCAAATGGACGTCAGACCGACACGTCACCCCATCGATGTATGGTCTCAACCAGTGCTCCTGCCACCATAACTTCTCCCAATTCTGCCTCCTCTAGCAGGATCCCCAGTTTACTGACCGTCCCCAGGCCCAACTTGGCCCCCTCACGTAAGTATAAGACTGCTCGGCGGGAAAGGAAGATAACTGCATTTTTGTTTACAAAATGTCTTTGTTGTGTGTTCTTGTCATCAAATTTATATTACACTTTGGTTGCTTGAACCAAATTCAGCAAAGACAAACTTAATTAGCCAAAAAGGTGGCGGATACCTTGCTTTCAGTTGAGCATAAGTGACACTATTATTATTGTCCTATTCCTGACTTCATCTTCATTCGATGAGTTAGCTTATTGTGGTGATAGTGCTACAGTTCTTGGCTTCGACAAACGATATTCCAGTGAGGGTGAAAATGCATAATTCACGAACATTTATTTCCTTCTTAAAAACAAAAAACACCTTTAAATTTATTTGCAGCAATTGAAAGACAACTTCTTCCTGGGATAGAGGTGCTGAAGATGAAAATGGCAATTCAAGAGCACCAGCTTCAGCATATTCTTGACCAGCTGGAAATGTCGCCAGCGGCAACCTTCCCAACGAACATCAGTTTCCACTTGATTCAATGGACGAATTGGATGCCTTCGAGGCCAAACTGACAAGAGATGACGTCACCAAAAAACAATTGGTGAGTTGGTTCGAAATTATTTTAAAAGTTTTTCAATAATGTTTACACAACTGTACAAACCCAATGAATAAACCTTAGCATCTTGTCGTTGGTAGGTTGTTTGTATGTTAATGGCGATTGACACTGATTTTGTTGCATCCCCACCAAATGACCGCATCAAAAATAAATGGCCAAATATCAGAGGCCTACTGATATTAGGGTCATTCCATGACTTTACCCTTGGCATTCTGGTAAGTCATGAAATAATAGATTTTTATAAGCACTGTATACTGTGTTGCTTGGGTATATGTGAAAAAATATCTACAGGTGACTTGGGCTGGATTCAAACTCATGTCCTACTGCTTACTAGCATAGACATCTTAACTTCTTAACTTATTAGTGCTTACCAACACGGTGAAGGGCATACACCACAATCTATTGTTATTGCCCAATACAAATTTAATCAAAAATAAGTCTTTAAACAGTAGAAATATAGTAGTAATTAATAATGAGCGTTTTTTTAAAATAAATTGTTTCTTTTATCAAATTTGGTAAAATTTGTAATCTAACCTTAATTACAAACATCTTGAAACTGGCTTCAAATACCAAACTGTTTTGATAAGGAAAACATACATGGTAAAAAAATCTGGCTTTTTTTTGCACTTAATTCACAGACACTGTATATGCACATCATGTGCTATTCTACTAATAACACTGTACAAGAACGGGCCGGTTGCTTTGCAATTGATGTATGGATTTGAACACTTTATAGTATAGGCAAATTTAGAATCATAAGCTGCCACCAGCAACCACCATTGAGGCATACAAAGTATTTGTCATTGCTGGTTTGTTAATTTGGCAGTTACCCTGACACAAATTTATCCAAAATAGATGTAGATGAATGTAGGTCATAAATTGTGCATATTCAACATTTTATCTTGACACAGTAACAAATAGCGCATGTACTTTTTATGTACAGGCAATGAAAACATGCATACGCCTGTACTTTTATTAGAAAATTCATTCAAAGTAACAAGAGTACTCCCAACAAATTCTGTGCCCCAATGCAGCAATATTTAAGGGACCTTTGAACACTTATGAATTACATTTAGTGTATAAGCAAAGTAAGCCGAGAAGTCTTATTTACCGTTGTTTAATTATATCAATGAATTATGAATTTGCATGCTCTATCTACATGTACTGTTCTGTATTGGTTACAGTTTGCATAATACTTCAAAGAGATGACAGATAATTCATATTTATTATTTTTGTATCATGTAACCGACAGATGTATGAATTTAGCCAGTTGATGGCTATGACCGGCTATCTTTCAGAAGGGAGTATTGGCACAAGTAACACTATGAACATCTTCTCGGTGAATTGCACTTTTTCCGTGAAAATGCATTTTCACGGCGAGTTCACGGTGCTTACGCCCCAGTGGTTTCATTCACGGTGTTTTTACCGAGTATTCACCGAGTGTATGTCTCCTATTGTTATACAGTGGCTTTAATCCTATTGTACTGACACTTAGGCTTAGTAATAACCTCTCCCATTGTGCGCTTATCTTGGATGAATGGATTAGTCTAGTCAAAACACACGTAACGGTTCCTATCAAGTAAACAAATCCAGGGACTGAAGATTCGTGGACCGACACACAACACAGACTAGATTCCGCATTGATCCATGGAGGATCGCGCTCCCACCACGTGTACACGGCCGTCGATTATAATTCACCAGTCATCAGGCCTATCAACACGGCTGGTGTGGGGACGGGCGTTCGCGCTAATCCTATAGCCATTTCCTACGAATAATCAACCAGAATTAGAGCCAACGGCGTCACACAGTATAACAGAAAGTTATAGATAATTAGCGACACGAAAACACACCTCAACTTCCGTAAATCTGTCTATTTAATAATAATCGCCAGCAACATTTTTTACTGAGCTTTATTTTCCCAATGGGTGGTGTTATATTTGATTTTGACGATATATATATATATATATTTTTTTGCCGAGTGTTACTAAAGTTTTAAATTATATTGGAACAGTACTTTGTCCTTAAAGTATTAGGCTCGTTACATTTCAAAAATGTATAGCTTTTTATAGGCCTACATTTTGCTCTGTTAAAGAGTAGGCCTAGATCAATATTTAATTAGGGGCAAAATCGCCGGAGGAAATTCCTCGGGAAAACTACTTTTTTCAAAGACGTGACAGTGCTTTTTGCTCTTTGTTCGACAAATTGGCGATATTGGTTTATTACGTGTTCTACGATTAGTCCATGCCTACTTCTGTCGATAAGGCGCGTAACGATTATTTTCATTGGCTAAGTCACATGTGATTTTGTTGCAGCTGTTGTAATGCAGCTAGCCTTAAACGTGGCCCGGATGGCACACGCACGAAAAAAAAACAGCAACGCGAGTGGCGACCTCCCGCCAGATACATATTAAACTTGTCAATGCCCGTTTCGTTGATCGTGGAGCAAATCATGGCGCATGTCTATCCCCCGATCAAACATTGAATAAATTTGTCTAATGGTCCAACAATTTTCTAAGATACTTGTAATGTCACTAAAGTGATTTCTCAGTTCCCTTTCAATTTTTTTGGCGCGGCATTTTGGAAATCAAGGTACCAACTAAATCTTGTTATGCGCACGCAGGCATAGGGAATTCGTCGGCCTATATAACACGGATTATAGAGCTTGTAACGCTTTGTGTATCACTTCAGTGAGTTTGTATAGTTTACAGCTTAACAGAGTTTTACTTTGTAAACAACTTCCAAATCAGTAGGCCCGTGATTTTTTCAATTTGATACATGTATATAATATATACATGTATATACAGTAAAAAATTGGAAAATATCACACGACTGCAGCTGATTTGCAAGCACATGTACATGTACAAAGTAAAGCTCTCTGTAACCTGCGAATACGGTACACAATGATGGGGATTTCAAAAGCTACAAAGAAGCTTGGGATGTCTATGACAAGGGCACCACCTTTACCATAACAAAATTTGGACGAAAGACAGATTTTGTTCCTAGCAACAACAAAACACAACGTTTATTTATACTTTTTCAATCTCAAACTGAAGAAAAAACACACTATGTATGCCTACTCATTTTTTTCTAGCATTCTTGCTTGACCAGACCGAAATAAAAAATATATAAATGACAAAACCAATGTACATGTATTAGACAACTCATCCAGCTGCGAGCCGGATCTCGCCATGTGACAAGGACTTTGGTTGGTACCCGCGGTAATGTAGTAGTATTTGATATGAAGACTGCGATCGGAAACCACTGACGCATAAAATCATAGACTTGATTTCAAGGCTGTTTGTGAGAGCTTCGCTTAAAACGGCATGCGTACGACGAGCCAGTGTACTTTGTGGGGAGACCGTATGGAGTGTAATGCATTGTGTGATGAGCCGCGGATGATTGCGATGGACTACGGTCGGGTTTTGGGTTCCTTGCGCGCTACAGAAAGTCGGCGGGCGTTCGCGGGCCAAGCCTTGAAATCAAGGCTACTGAAATGACTGTTGTCGAGACTAAACAAAAAATCTCTTAATTTTCCCCTTTTTTTAAAACCGGAAATCCGGGTAAAACCAGAACAGTGGATTATTTGCGACTTGATTCGTTACCTAGTTAGGTCCTCACTTCGTGGCACAAACATAAAGTGATTCAGTAAACTCTGAGTGTCATAAGGATGTGACGGTTACACAATTAACTGACCGTTTGTCCAGTTAACCGTAACAGTTTTTTCAAATGGTGCTTTGGTTAAAATTATTTTTTGGTATGTTAACTGTCAGTTGTGATTTTGCTACTAAATATGTGTAAGACATTTCCAATCTTGGTGGTGCTTCACAAATAACAGTCTACTGTAACAATGTGTGTTGTCTACTCCAAAAATAACAATTCTCAATAACTGTTTCAAATGAACTGTAGCTTTCAACTTACACATAATTCATAAACAATGTAATTATCGTTTTATGTATGTGGCATAGGAAACGATGTCATGACAGTGATTGGTCTATACGTAAACTATGTGCATACATAAAAAGGGCAGCCCACGTTTTCGTGATGTGATCCCGCCCATTTCATTCATAAAAAGTGACCATTGTCCGTTTCTCAAAAGATTGCTAAGCCTGTGATTTCCCCGTGACACAAAGCATGCCAACTCGTTCCCAACGTTTACACTGTGTCATTTACATCTAAGTAATTACATTGACATATTTTGTGTTCAAATCAAGGATCCACAGAACACCCGTGGAGTCCACAGCTGTTGTATCAGGTAAGTGTGGGCATGGAGGAAGTTCCTTCCTCCATCGTGTGGGCATCCATGGTGTGGGTGAACGAAAATCATTAAAGATGAATTATAGAATCTTGTTTACATGTTTGCAAAATTTCATGCAAGCAAGAACAATTTTGTAGGTTAAGCCCAATACAGGCATTATATCAAGACTCATATTTTTTGTATGGCGGCCAGACAGACTTCGCTCACTATGTTCTTTTTGAATTCTACCATGGTTAGGGATAATAACGGGGTCTTGTAGAGTGCACATATCCAACAAAAAATGGTGCTCAGGGCGCTTAGACAAAAGAGAAGGCGTAAAACCAAAAGGCAGGACAAGAAAAAATATTTAAGAAAAACAGTTAAGAAAATGCTGTTGACATGAGGTGTGTGTTTTGAGATATTTCTTTAAGGACTGAATGGTTTTAGAGGTGTAGTGTAATTGTTGTTATAATGTGACTGGTATGATTGTAAGAGTTGATGTTTTCCTTATTTAACCATTGTATTTTATCAGAAAGCTGTTCGTGAGGCCATCCTGAAATTTGGCGTTGGATCAAGATGGCATCAGAACATGCAGCTGGCCGTGGCTCATGTGATGAACAGTTTGGTCTTAGTTGATAACCTCGTCAATCGTGAACGTGTCCGACACGACATCGGAGAGTGCATCAACAACAAAACTACGTACGAGAATAGAGTAAGGTATGTCATTTCAACAATAATTTGTTGGTTTATTTCGGTTGAGGTTTGGGCCTAGAGGGATGGATTTGGTGGGCCTTTGGGAGCTACATTTTTTGTTTTGGAGGCGTCAATTAAGGCGCAATACAATGGACAACTTGCAGGTTTGACCAAGGGGCGGGAGTGTTTATTTTCCCAGACTATGTCGAAAAAGTGTTCTAAAGTTTTTTGTTTTACCTTTCGATTGCAGGCAGTCAAGAGTGCTTAAAAACCATGTCAACCGATGCCGTTCCACTAAGGTAAGACAACTTTTGTTCTCTTTTTTTTATTTACTGGACCCTGTCTCAGTTCATAGCACACACAGTGCTTTCATTTCAATAGTCTGGCCCAATTAAAGCCGCACCTGCCGAAGGCAACGGATCAATTCGTACATGCTGTAATTAAGTCGTGTACGAACAAACTTGTATGCAGCGAAAGAATTCAAGCCGGCATGCGCAGGTGTGTTTCTCTACGGAAATAGGCCTTGCGGACAACTTTTATATTTTGGGGTTAGTTTTGGTATTTGTTGTATGTTGATGCGAGTACATGTACATTTATTGAAGAGTTTACTCACAAAGTTAAACCGATTGTTAATTGTATCCTACTTGAATTAAAATATCAAAACGACCAAACCTGTAGGTATTCTGCCCTTCTCTGGTATGCTTAAAATGTAGGCTACACAAGTCAATGCCAAAAACTTGTACACGTATTTCCAACTACATCAGTACAGGTGATATGGGGACGAGCGAAGACAACAATTGTGTACGTTGTCGAATTCACTCAGAGACTAAGCCGCAGCCGATTTTCCCCCCTTTTTATTTGTTATTTGTATTACATAATAATTACATTTTGTATAATTTGTACTAGACATGGAATACTTGGGTTATTTGCAGGGATATTATTATGAGAGCCATATAACAAGCCAACAGTTCAATGATTTTTATTTCCTTTTTATAAACAGAGTCCTGGGTAACCAAAATGGTCAAACAGCGGAGATCGAGAAAACATCAGGGCCAGCAAGAGCAGACATTACAGGAGAGACCACCCTCTATCTTGACAATTCTGCTACAGTGACCGACTCTGCCCTGGTCGATTACCATTTGGAAAGTGTTCATGGAAGGTACTTTCATTTTGAAAAAGAGTGCAGTATGCAACCGCCACTCTTTATATTCAACAATACTGTCTTACCTCCGAAGTTAACACTATTCTTTAATATAAACAGTGAAAAAGTGGCCGCGGTCGCATACTGTACTCTACCCTCATTGTCTTTTTGGTGTTCACATCACGGGTGCCAAGATGAAGCGAAAATAACAAAAAGAAAGGTTGCTTTTTCAGTCCGACTGGCCGTGTACATATTATGTACATGTGCATACCGTCTATACATGAACATGTACCTGTCACTGGTAACAATCTCGGACTGATTAACCCCCGACAGGTCAGTGCTGCCTCCCCAAGGCCCTGTTAACGTTGTGTGCTTTGATTGTAACCTAATTTAATAGTACTTTTTCATATTTACAGTGTTTTTGGTGATGAAGATGTACGATTCTCAGATGAAGAGGAAGTAACGTATGATCACCTGGATGATAGCAATCGTTCACACCATGAACAAAATAGGTGAGTTAATAGTTAGTAACTGTGGTATTAGTACTCATGGAACAATGTTGCATCCACCTGCCACTGTTTCACTCATATTGCCAAATAAAAATACAGAAATTGGTTGCCGACCTTCCCACAAAAATATTTGGGAGGAAGGCAAGTCTTTAGTTCAATTGTGTATTTCCCTCCATAGTAACACACGTTCTCTCTGTAGCAATAGTCTAATCTTTACCAGTCTGTCTTATTATTGTCGATAACAGTGACAGTAATAATAAGACAGAGTTTTAAGATTTAAGCTTAATACCGGTATGTCAAACTGTTTTCAGTTCCACTGGAGTAAAGATGTATGTAGCGGTATGGGTTCCGTTCCTTAGCAGTCTGTAATTTTATTTTACATTCGACATAAACAAGAGACATTGTGCGTGAAGTTTCGATGATCGGGATGGGACTAAATCAAATATCTTTATTTTTTACATCGCCTTATTCAGTATAATGTATTTCAGAGTGTAATCATTTATTTATTATGCGTGAAATATTGTAAAGCTATTGAAATATTTTTTCCTATCCGCGTCTTTAGCTCTAATTCTGACGATCAGGATGACTTCGCTGATTTAAGTGGCATCTTACCATTGGAGAATAGACAAATGGACAAGTGAGTATATTTACATTGAAAACACATCCCCGCATTCCTGCGAGGTTCAAGGGAAAGAAAACAGCATGTAACGTTACTTTAATTGAACTTCAATTGATTGATATTTGAAAGCAAGGTTATGGCAAAAGTGGTTATGTTGTTTTAATGAGCATTTGAACACATCATTTACATAGTGTGATATGGCACTTCGATACTTGTGGTTTTCAATTAATGTTCTGAAATATAGTAATTTAAAGTTGTCAAACAGCATTTTGTTCCAAAGTACGACATATCCAATCGATATTTGGGGTCAAAACATGATATACCCATGCCAACCAATCAGCACAATCCAAATTTCAACATGGATATGTGGTAATGCCACGCTACATGATAATAACTAAATTGGGTGAATTATCGGGGGCTGTTGTGCAGTGTCCCAAAAAGGAGAAAGAAGCAAAAGGAGTGTTGACAGTCAAGCTAAGTACACGTGTCAGCAGAAACATCTGCATTCAGAGATACCTGTATAGTATTTAATTGAAAAAAAAATAAATAATGGTTCCATGACAATATTTCTTTTTGGATGGCCGTTGTATTTTGTTTTGCAGGACTAGCTGGAAAGGGTACGTCATCGGACAACCAATGGCAGCGAAAGAATTCAAGCCGGCTGAAGGAAAAAGAACTAGAAAAACAAGACGGCTATGCCCAGACTCTCATCCCTCATACATGTATTGTAGTTGCAAAAAGCCGTCATGCTATTTTTATGGAATCTGTGTAATCTTTACTTTATTAACGCAACAACAAATACAACAAGAGATTCTGTGTTTGGGATGACTGACAAACATGATTGACGTTAAAGTTGATCGCAAGATTTTCGCCGAAAGACCAAAATATTTAGATTTTTTTTCTCTGAACTAGTTTTGACAGATCATGATGCTGTTTCAAAACGAAAAACATAAAAAAGTTTCTCGTGTGCCACGCACAAAATACATGTAACTCGCCAAAGTGTTTATACATGTTTACTTGTACGTGAATTAATGTCGGGTCCAGACAATAATTAATTTTTAGCTTTTAATTAAATACCACTAATCATTGGCGGATTTTTCGTGCAGTATCTTAATTAAAAATAGCTATTTACCATTTAAATCAAAATATTAGGGTCGATTCGTCCAAAAGTCGGGTAATCGAATGAGGTCACCAATTGAAATTGTTGGAGAAAATTACATATTAATACAAGTTGAATTTCTCGTCATAAGTTTATTTGGATAAGATGACTCTAAAATTACCACAGTGTTTCACGAATATTTGTACAGTTCAACTTCAGGTTTAAGCATAAAGTAAAGGTCAAAACGGTGTAAATATTTCTGAGATTTGGCACGATCTATGAAATGATATCAAAATTGTGAATTTATCAAATTTTGTGGTTCGGAGATTTGAAAAAGTAAACATTCCACTCCCAGTTTGGACCGGAAGTGAAGGTCAAATCGGGTTCATGGCTGTACATAAGTTGTTCTTGGTTTATAAAATGGTACAAAGATTACAAATGTATATTTTGTGTTTTTTGAAGTAAGAAGTTTGGAAATATTAAGCATTTCATTTCCGGTTTGGTCCAAAAGTACAGATTCCAAATAGAAGTTTATTATTTTTGGTGATTTGTTACATTTAAAAAAAATATATTTATGCATACCTGTAATTATAAAAACAAAAGTAGGACCATGTATAAACTGATTTCCTGCAGTGAATTGAGCGGCCTTTATTTTTTCAAAAAGAAAGAGGATGCAGGCCATTTTATTTATTTTCCAAGATGGCCGCAAAAATTTAAATCCAAGAATGGTGCCAACTTGTGGAGGTCGAAAAGTGGATATCTGCTTTTCAGCTTTCTAAATATTGAAAAAGCAGATTGAACGTTGTTGCAAGTGCCTTTTTCCGCTTTTCTTTGTCTTTAAACAAGTTCAGCTTCCTGCTTTTCGGTTTCAAGACAAGCACGGTAAATTTTTGCTACTTTTCTGCTCGACGAAAAAAGGCAGATTAGACGTTTTGTTACACAGTGGCACAAAAGTGGTTTGTCAACAAATTTGCTCATTATTTCTTAGCGGCTTCATGTTTGTTATTGAAAATTCAAGACATGATTCGATCTTATGATCCGATGTCATGACATAATTTTGGTGAAGTTTAATACAAGCGTTGTGATTTTTTTGCAAGGGATTCTTAAAAATCTCTACAGTGGAAGTCAGTCGTACTTGTGCAAAGTGAAGTCTTAAATTTGCTCATTATTTCTTAGCAGCTTCATGTAGGTCATTGAAAATTCAAGACATGATTCGAACTTATGGTCCGATATCATGAGACAATTTTGGTGACGTTTAATAAAAGCGTTGTGATTTTTTGGCAAGGATTTCTTAGAAAGCAATCTTCAACGAAGAGGCACCAGAGACACATCTGGTACACGCTCACGCGGTCGACCGGGCAATCTCTGTTAATGGAAGTTCACTGATCAATTGGGCACCTCGTACTTGAGCAAAGAGTCTTAAATTTGTCAACAAATTTGCTCATTATTTCTTAGCGGCTTCATGTATGTTATTGAAAATTCAATACATGATTCGATTTTGAACTCGGCTATCATAACACAATTTTGTGAAGTTTAATCGTTGTGAATTGTTGGGAATGAAAACTTTTTTTTAAAGAAAACAATTCTTGAACGAAGAGGGCGCACTTCAGCCTGGCTCCTTCCAAGTGTACGACCTGCGGAAGCAGCTGCTGTGTGTGAAACCAATTTATTATGGACTATCATCATCTTCTTACGGTTTTGATAATTTAACTTCATGATTATTATTTTATTGATATAATCAATTAGCATCGTCATTCGTCCGAGGTTTGATGTCCCTTTTTCTCATCTCATGTAACGAAAAACTCTAATTTTGATGGCACTATGTTTTGAGTAAGGAGGAAAAATAACGAGACAGATTAGACAGAAAATTAGTTTTATTATTGTAAGATGCTGTAGAGCGACAGTTCCATGGAGAAGAACAAATTAAAGCCGTTTGTAATGATTCGATCTGTTATCAATGACAAGTGTAGGCACAACCGTCAAGGTATTAAAACTTCGTACATATAAATCATCAATATAAACTTTAAACACTATTTAGCGCATCGTTTTGATACGTGTGCATGACTAGGCCTAAAAGCTTTATATTTAGGGTAACTTGTTGATGTTCAGTTTCCTGTTTGTATTAAAGTTTATGGGTTAACTTTCAGTTCTAAAAATCCCAGGTTGACCATTGCCCATTGCATTACAATTCCTGCACACCAATGCTGGATTAAACAAATACATAGGCCTATTGCCAAATAAATTATTTCAAGTGACAAGCCAAGTATCATTTTATTAATCCATTTGCTTTGAATAAAAACAATTCGATTCCTTGTAAAGCATAAAGTACATCATAGCACGGAAAAAGTAGAAACACATGAATCATGGAGGAAGGAACCCAGATAATGACACTTCGACGTTGGTAATGTTTACACGATCCTGGAAATGAGGACTGCGTGTGGTAAGCAAGTGTGTTGTTACGGGGTTCTCCGCCGCGAGCACATGGTCGCTGCTGGTAATCGGCGCGTGCATGCATTTTGAACGTGCACTAGAGGTCACCGTGAATGATTGCAACAACGGTTTCGCGGGCTCTCACACTATACAAGTCACGGGTACGATACGTGAATAAAACGACGTTCGTTAATCGAGTCATATCGCAAAACTATAAACCTCACCGGGTTCATAAACAATAACATAAATAATAAGGAAAAAATAAACCCTGAGCATACTCATTCCAGCTCCCTTACACATACCAAAGAAAGGTACAGATCTTTTTGATTTTTCTTACATTTCCACACAGGAAAAAGAAAATTAACCTTTCCAATGTTTGAAAAAACAACCACACAAGAAAATACACGGGTTTCAATACCTTATTGCTACATGCAAAAAAAAAACACTTCCCACGCTTTTGCTCACACCAGAACCACCACCCAAAGGACGCAAACTGCTTTTGTTTATGAAGAACCAATGGGAACGCTACAAATTTATGATGCACCCAAGCCACACACAAAAGCCTTTTGATTGTTACTCATCTCACGTCCGCAGAACCTCGGCATAAACGCCAACGAAAACCGTACCACATCATTCAGACAACATGTCTACCAAACTCAGCAAGTCCTTCAAACGTCGTTCTCTCAAACTGCGATCACCGACACCTTCTCCACCAAGAACCTTGGATCTAACCTCAATAGACGACTCACAAGCTTCCTCGGGATCAAGCCAGACAACCTGCGGACAACGCCCTCTGATTGATCACCTGGAAGAAACCCTACTGACCTCCTTTGAGCTACAACACCACCAGAACTCAACCCCCAAGGAAAAACCCAAACTAGTGGACATCGATTTCAAACGTGTGAAGACTTTGGGACAGACTCAGCAAAAGGGCCGCAGTTGCTTTCACCAAACTTACGCTGGAGGAATACAAGTCAACCACCAAGCAGAAGAGGTAGAACAACGGCTATTGACGGCGACCAAGTCAGCGCAGCAAGAACTACGAGACCACTTCCAAGACGAGAGAGACTTGCAAACGGCACAGAAACTGTACAAGTTTTTTACAAGACCACAACCACCCCCGAAACGGGGGAAGAAGCGGCCAAGAGAGGGAGTGTAAACAGCTCTTTCCAAACACACAGGTCTTTTTAAAGACCAAATTTCCACCACATCTTCTCAAAACAGAAATCTCATGCCACTTGTCTACCTTATTATTATCTATTTAATATAATACAAATATAAAAGTATATATTATTGGATACAAAATTATCTCCCAACTATGGCAAAAAGGAAATTTATGAAAGTAGCAAAACATTCACAATCAAAACAAAAATTGAAACGATTTTCACTTGAACGCTCAAATAAAACTAAACAATGCCATTTTAGTCAAATAACTACATTAGCAGCACAAAGCGAACAATTCATCACAAACCTATCCACAGCAAAGCCATCTCAAATTGAGAAAATTGCCCTGGGTAAAGGTTTAAACTTTGTTCCAACCCCTGCTAAACCAACCCGTTCTACTTTCTTGAGTGATATCAATATCTTCCAAAGAAGAATGAGAATTGCATACCTAATGCATAACAAAACTTCCAAAACCCACCCTCTACCTGGCATCCAAAAGCCACAAAGTATCAACTTGCTCATATTCGTCTGAGAACTCAGAAAAAGAACATGACAAACCCTGAACTAACAGCCCTAAAAAACCATGAGGAACAACCCTGAAATCGTGATCAAACCATACGATAAAGGAAGAGGCATTTGCATTATGAACCGCTCCGACTATTTACAGGTTGCATGGTTACAAACATCTTGAATCAGAGCACTATACAGAGCTCAACCAAGATATAACACCAGAAACCATCCTCTTAGTCCACAATATCCTAACCGAAATGCAAAACAACAACCACATCGATAAGCACACTTTGGCATATCTCGATCCAAGCCCACAGGCATGTCACATTCCAACAATGTATTTTCTACCGAAAATTCACAAAACTCCGCCAACAGGCACACCCTTTGTTGGAGGACCAATCATAAGTGGATGTTCAAGTCCAACCGCCAAAGTCTCGGAATTTGTAGATCATTTTCTACTCCCAATAGTGACCGCCCAACCAACCTATGTCCGCGACACAGCAGACATACTGCGGAAACTCGAAGGAAAAACTTTTCCACAAAATGTGCTTATCACAAGTACTGATGTTGTTTCAATGTACACAAATATCCGCCAAACTGTGTATGCAATGCCCTCGACCGAACCAACCACCCATATGTCATCAACAAACCACCATCCGAATACATCCGTAAACTTCTGGAACTCATACTCAACAGAAATTGTTTCCAATTTGGAAATAAATTCTTTCTCCAGAAAAATCGGTTGTGCAATGGGCTCAACAGCCAGTCCGGAAATCTGTGACATAACACTACACGATCTCGAAAACAAAATCCTACAACAGGCTGGTCATATCCAAACATGGTGGCGCTACAGAGATGACATACTAGTCATATATCGTGGCGAAATGGAAGATTTCACAAATCTCATTAACACAATGAATCAGATGCATCCGACTCTCAAATTCACATACGAGGCCTCAAAAACCTCAATCAGTTATCTTGACTTAACCATTTTCAAAGGAAAACGCTTCCGTGAAACTGGCATACTTGACACAAAAGTGTACACCAAACTAACAGAAACATATTAGTTTCTACACAAAACCTCATCACACCCACCCCATGTATTCAAAGCATTTATCTACGGAGAAACTCTCCGATATGAGAGAAATACCAACAATGAGGAAGATTTCATTGAAAAAGTCAAGATTTTCTCACAAAAACTATCAGCCAGAGGCTATACTCGAACTGAGATAAACAACGCAACACGCAAAGTGTCACTGGCAAACCGAGCCAAACTGATCACAAGCTACCAAAAGGGAAACAAAACAAGTACCACTGGTTTTCTCAACAACCTATAATCCGTTCATTAACCACAAATATGTGAAACAAGCAGTACACAAACACTGGCCGCTGATACAACAAAACCCACAACTCTCAGAAATATTTCCGAAACAACCCTTTGTTGCATTCAGAAAGGCCCAAAACATTCGGGAGAAACTAATCCGAGCAAATCTCACAAAGATCCGAAAGGATCAACTGAGAAACTCACTCCCACCCCATACGACACTGGTTTTTTCGAAGAACCAGATGAAACCCTTAATGTTCTGCTTTCCTTATTAGAGGAACAAATCACATAAAATCAACAAACTCTCTCACTCAAACAAAACGGACACATTACAACTGTTTGAAAAGAACATCAATTCAATGTCTTATCTAAAAAATAAGACAGGAGACCACCCGGTTCCTTGGAACCATTACATGCAACTGATGATTGCCGAGTAAGGCATGAAAGCTTAGCTATTGCTAAAGGATCTGAAAAAATAACCTGTCTCTTCTACACGTTTCCCCATTTTGACCAATCGGTCATTATTGGTACCTTCAAACAAAAGGCCTACTATTCCCACAAATTTTTACTGTCAAATGGACAAACATTGGAAATAGTCAGATACGGATTCACTGTATTTCAATTTGTATGAGAAATGCATCTTGAAAAACAAAAACAAAAAGTCAAAGATGAAGTATCACTGAATGGGATTGCACCATCATTCTTTATCATTTAGAATATTAACTTGTGTGGCAACTGGCAAATTAGTTGAAAATAATTTTGCACATTTTCTCATGTGCAAACCGAATGACCTTAAATCCTCACATATTGTCAGATTAAGGGCACATATATGACAAAAAAGTATAATGCATTAGATGTGGGGTAATGCACCAAGACTAAATCTCAGAATACACATTTTGTAAACATGCCAAACTGGGAGTAGTACATTTGAATGTATATTCCCTACACATGTACATAAGTATGTAAGGTATCTCCAAAGAGATGTTATACATACCTTGGTATTAACATTATACATTTCTCAACTGTCCAGTAGTTATACAGTTACATCATGTGAAGAAATACAGCCACAGACCATTACATACATCTGATGTCACCATGTTTACAGCTGGAAAATCATGTGGGCAGCCACTATCATTCTTGCTGTCATGACAACCAAACTTAATTCATCTGTAAACAAAAAATACTGTTAATTTTATCCAGTAGTAGATAATGTATTGGAAATCTGTTCATCTGTCTATGGAAATAAAATAAATAAAATATATAGGCCCTAACACCGAGATCAATTGTCACATGACTAGTCCAGCCATTCACCACTGGCCTTTTTTATTATTTTAAGTTTGAAGATTTTGAACTGTTTGGGTGCTTTTGTCACAAAATCTGTGCAGTTTCATATTTTTTTATTGTGACCATTCCTGATGTACAATGTACAGCGGTTGTTTTATATCTGAACATGATGCTACGATACAACTTGAAAAGTCAATTTACACTTGGGCCTAGTACACATACGCCTACATATAACAAATTTCTGTGCTGAGTAAGGTCTAGGTATAATGTACCTACCGTGAAAAAAAACTTGATGCGTGAAATATAAATTATCCCTCCTCCTATAGCTGCACTTTAGTGGCAAGTATCAGTCAACTGCCCGTTTATGACTGTTGACCCAAATGTGCACACAGGTAAGCTTGGGCAATATCTTTTTTTTTTCATCCTCGATATATTGGCAAACATATCGAGATTTACGATAGTATCACGATTTAAAAAAAATCAGTTGTTTATCTCCCGACACAAGAATTTCACCAACCTATATAGTATCATGATTATTTTTTTCATTCATGCATCATTGCTTTAGAGCCGATAACCACAGGCACGCACCCCTCTATAAGCATCACAATAAATCACAAATTCGTTTGCATAGCATGTATGTACTTCTGAAGTAGTTCACTTTTGTTACTCATTTCCAGAAGCTGAAAAGATTGTTCTAATTTTGTTTCCATGGATTTTCTGACTTGACCAACAATGGCGATATATTTTTTAATCACGATTTGCCGATACCTCGTTAACTTAAAAAGGTTCTCGATATCATAATCGTATAATAAAAGATCGCGATATTCGATATTATCGTGTTATCGCCCAAGCTTACACACAGGCATTATTTACCGGTTTTTACTGTCATTTTGACCACCCTGAACAATACTAGACTATGCTTTTACTAGACAATGCTTTTACTAGACAATTTTGACTGATTTTGACCCTTGGGGTAGAATGTTGTATCCGACCGCCACTTTTTCTCATTCAATATAACCAATAATGTAATCTTACCTACCTCGTAAGGTGGAGAACATATGGATGATGATGGACATATAGTTCAAATTATTCCAGGATATTTATTTCATGAAAAATCTGGCAATTTTGGTATACAATGACTTCTTCAGTCAAGTCAGTCTGATCTAGTCAACTCCCCATTAGTGACCAACACGGTCATTGTACATGCGCAATGGCAACTATAATAGGATCCTTCTATTTTCTGAAGGGGAGGATTTTTACAAGGGAAATAAAGTCCGAAAACCATCATAAAAGTGGATTTTAAAGATAGTTTTCACATTCTGTACCCCCAAAAATCGATGGAATCATTTTTTAACTGGTTATTGGTTGCAAAAGAATTCCAAAAAACCTTAAAAAGTGGCAGTCGGATACAACATTCTTTCCGACCCATGCAGTCATAGAAGGGTTAAGGCATTAAGAGCAGGCTCAAAAATGTAATGTTAGAAACTATGGAATTGCCTTATAGACTCATTCCCAAACACCAGAATTATACTGGTGTAAAACCCAATGACTTGTTAAGTTCACATTTTTCACTGCCAATAAGCAATACTTTAATTTCCATTAAAAATTAGTTTTTCCTCCTAAAATTTAAGCTTTTCGGGTAGAATGTCGTATCTGGCCGCCACTATTTTTCATTAAATATAACCAATAATGTAATCTTGCCTACCTGGTAAGGTGGAGAACATATGGATGATGGACATATACTTCAAATTATTCCAGGATATTTATTTCATGAAAAATCAGGCACTTTTATACGATGACTTCCTCAGTCATGTCAGTCTGATCTTTTAAACTCCACAATTAGTGACCAACACAGTCATTGTACATGCGTAGTGGCAACTATAATAGGATCCTTCTATTTTCTGAAAGGGAGGATTTTTTTTAGAAGGGAAATCAAGTCAGAAAACCATCATAAAAGTGGATTTTAAAGATAGTTTTCGCTTTCTGTACCACCAAAAATCGATAGAATGATTTTTTTCACTGGTTAGTGGTTGCAATTTTTTTTTTTAAAGCCCTTAAAAAGTGGCGGCCGGATACGACATTCTTTCCAGCTTTTCTCCCACCCTCAGCATTTTGGATCTGGCACTGCCACTTCGCAAAACTAACCAAGGAAACAAATTATTTTCATGGACTGCACAAAGTATTGTACATTCCTTCCGAAATATCTGAGCAATCATAATTCCCTGGATGAGAAATATCTGAGCAATCCTAATTCTCTGGCTGGATGAGAAATAAATTATGGCAGTGTGAATTTTTGAAAACTCAGCTTCCAGTGTACTAAAAAATGTATAAAACAAAGAAAATCAGATTCTGATTTTGAGATTTCTCAATGTATTTAATTAATGTATGTTGTAATGCATTGAAAGGGAAGGCACAACATTGGTAATTACCACATTATCCAAATATTATAAAAGCTTACTGTCGAGTGTCGTGAGAGTTGGGATATACATGTCTAACCGAGAAATTATTTTGTATTTGGCCAATTAACAGTTTTCATCAACAGAACAAATGGTAATTGTTGAACAAACCAAAAAATTGCTTCACAGGAACTTTTTGCCGAGTATAAAACATGATTTCCCATTCAAAAAAAATCTAAGTTTTTCATCCTTTTTTTCAAAAGGGAAAGATTGAGAAAGAATGTTTAATACAACCGCCACTTATCTATCCAATTATGACAAATATCATAGATTTTCCTTTAAAAGATGATAGAGGACACATTTAGGCCCAAGGAGAGAAAAGTGTTGTCACGTGAGAATTGGAAACGAATGGCAATGAATGTATGCACATATCCATCCAATCGTCTGCTAAAACACATGCTTAGACATTGTGAACAAGTGGCGGTTCGGGGTTCGACATTCTTTCCGCTATAGTTGCACTTTTGGCCTTGGCATGTTGGAGCGAATTAACTCAATATGATACCTTCATTTACCTGCAATTATGTGTAGACAGAACCAGAAATGGCAAGTGAACTCACATGGTGTTTGCCTGCACGTGAACGTCCAGAAGGCGAAGGAACTAAAAATGTCGGCGATTTTCTCCAGGCGCCAATTGTTATATAGCTACTTATCAGATAAAAATTACTTATCAGAAATGTTTGCTTAGTGGATTTCTTTGGTTACCAGTTAAACTTTCATAATCTATGTATTTTGGCTGGTGGTCTGTATTATATTTGCTTAGCACAACTCTCTGCTTAGCAGCTCTATGAAATTGATCCCAGAACAGTCGCTGCACGTGACTTACTGCCAAATTCAAAGTGCGCTCTGTCAACTGTCCAGCTATCGTGCGCGCATGCGGACAGTTTGATGAATGCAAATGTATAAGAGGGCGCCCTGCCGCGCACCGCAACACCGCACCACAGACTTCTTATGTCACGGATCAGAAATGCCAGTAAATCCGTTATTTCTAAATCTGTCAGTTGTTTCACATGTAGCAAAACATTAAATTTGGCTTCATCTTTGTCTATCCTTTTGTCTGTGCAATAGTGGGAAGCTGGGGCCACTAAAAATTTGACATATCTGCACCCATCAGAAAGAACCATCCCAACAAATATACAGTCATTCCCAAGCCGTCATGAATAATAATTTAGCCCTCTTCTACACCTAGTCAAAACAGACCAAAGAAAGTTTTTGAGCCACAAAACATTTTAATCTTCTTTTCCTGAAGAAAATTAATTAAATTAAAAATTAAGGTTTGGTTTTGATACTTAAAGGGACAATAGTCACGATCAAAGCAGACTTTTGACCATGGAATCGGTGTCCTACTTTTAGATGAACTCAGCGACTGAAAATAATACCCCACAGGCGCACGCTGGCCTAGATAACATGGAGCGATAAGATCACATTACCGGGAATGATGCATAAATATTATTATTATTATGCAGCCCACTGCCTCATTATTTATGCATCAGCCACGGTAATATGATCTTATTGTGCCCTGTTATCGTGCGCCCGTGGGGGTATTATTTTCAGTCGCCGAGTTCATCTAAAACTAGGACACTGATTCCATGCCCTGTCGAAAGTCTGCTCTGATCGTGACGATACTGTCCGATCCCTTACCTGTGGTAATTTTTAAAGGGAAGGTACAAGAATGGTTATTACGAGATGACTTTACTATTAACTGAAACCTAACTTGATGTGAATTTGGTGAAGTAACCAATCCTGAAAAAGTATTCTGTCTGAAGAGCTCATTTCAGAGAATATACCTCATAACAACTTTAAGAGTCGGCGTTAGTCAGCGGCGTAGCCACGGGGGGCCTGGGGGAGCACGTGCCCCCCCTAGGTGCCCCCCACGAAAAATCCTCATAGTGCCCCAAAAAACAGAAAAGAAAAAGAAAAGGGAAAAACCCATACCCCTGGCCCCCCCCCCCCCAACTGAAAAGCAATGCCCCCCCTGTTTCCCCCACTGAAAAAGTCCTGGCGTTAGTGTTGGGAAGGTTAACTGACCAAAACTGCACCAACCTTTAATAAATTTGTTAACCAGCTAACCGAAACCAATATTTAAAAAAAATGTGACCAACAATTTTAGAAGACTTTGAAGCCAATTTTGTTGCGCTAAACTTTTTGTTGTTGCTGCATTGGTTATTAAAGAATCATCGCGAGAAGTTTATTGTTGTTTTTTGATTGAAAATATAATATACATTGTGTCATTTGCCGACGATATATAGTTTGTGTGGAACGTCCGGTGCCGACTTTTTTTGGTTAACCGACCATGAAATATTCGGTTAAACGGTTTGCGAACTAACCGGTAACTCCTAGCACTAGTCGGCATTGAGATTGAGCTGAAGCTGTCACAAGCTGGCTGTTCAATTGATATATTGATGTACAGAAATCAGCATAGTCTCAAAAACATTTTTGTCAATACAAATGTACCTTCCCTTTTGAGGGAAACAAATGGGCAATTCCATGGTTACTCACATTTGTGGAGTGTCGTGGCCGAGTGGTCTAGCTTACCGGACTCAAGTTCTGGTGTTAGGAGCAGAATGTGGGTTCGAATCCCGGCCGTGACACTTGTGTCCTTGAGCAAGACACTTAGCCATAATTGCTTATAGGGGCAGAGGCAGTTTAACAACTGCCTTGTTCTGGACTAGTTACCCCTCCCAGTCCTATTCGCACCGTGAAGAGGCTGGTTATTAACTTGTCTTGTTTCGGTGCGAGGGGCTGGTTTCTTCAGTGTGGAGTTGTTGTAACAACTTAATGACTGAGTAGCCCCCACCTTGGAGTGGCCATTGGCCTTGTGTGGGGCGAATTTGCGTTAAAAAAAAATATATAAAAAAATACATTTTTGAGCCCACTCTTAATTCCAATTTCACTCATCAGTTTTTTTCACAGTAGTTACATTATACCCAGACCTTACTCAGCACAAAATAATAATTTCATAAATTTGTTATATGTACCCAATATAAGAGAAAAGTGACATTTTTTGCATGTCCAAACAATGTAACATGGGTAACCAGCATTTTCTCTAATTTCTTAAATTATTTTGATGTGTTAAGAAAGGTCTGGGTATAACACAACTACTGTGAAAAAACTAATGAGTGAAATATACTACTCAAAACAATTTAGGGAACACCGGAATAATCTCAGTTAAAGCAAGATCATTTATTTCAGATAAACACAATGTTTCACAGAATTGATGAGAAACAACTGCACAATGAAACGGATGATAAAGGATGCATGTAGTGATTACACATTTCATGACATGACTACTGAAAGAGAGAGGGGGTTGCAAATGAAAATCCCGGTTCATGGAACATTTCAATAACGGGTGTGACCACCTCTTGCAGTAAATCCGGTGTTCCCTAAATTGTTTTGAGTTGTATATATAAGTAAAGAAATTATGGCAAAAGAGTTGGCCCAATACCTCAAAAATGTAACGTGAGTAACCACGGAATTGCCCAAATGAATATATACAAATAAAATAACTACCATTATCACTGTCTTGTTTAACTTTTATTTCCTGTTTCTTTGTCAATTATTTTTTGGATTACATAAAATATTACCATACATTATATTAACAATAATTCAAACCAACACAGTAACATGGATGGCAAATAATAAAGAAAATATAATATATACAACTGAGCTACCTGTAACTTATACATAAACCTTCAATACATATGCATTCTAGTATATATAAAACGGATGCCTGACCTGACTTTGTCAATATTGAACACAAACTCTACATAGTTTTAGATAAACCCCTTAACACTGTTACTTACCCATAACACTGCCACAAGAAAATATAAGAATACAAACATATAACATAACCCAAAGATTATTTGCTTATCAGTAAATCAGAGAATTAGAACTTTTCAGAAGAAAAGAAGGAAAATTTCAATTGGTGATTTATCCCTGGACTCTATAATGGCTGCTAACATTATTAACCCTAACTCCCTAGTATTCTGGCAAAATCCATCAGTGCACTTTTGGAAAAATGCCCGTATCTTCAAAATGCACCATGCATTTTTGTTGATTTGTCATATTCAGCACTTATGGCCTGTACTTCTTGCCAGGTAGTAATTTTGTCCCATTTGAAGAGGTGAAAGTACCAGTTTCCAAACACCGCAAAATTTTTCCAGAAAAAGTGCAACTTGGAGGATTTTGATGGATTTGGGGTGGTTAGGATTAAAGGCACAATATCGTCACGATCAGAGCAGACTTTCAACAGGGCATGCAATCGGTGTCCGAGTTTAAGATGAACACAGTGACTGAAAATTACTGGCTCATTTATGCAGCAGCAACGGTAATTGACCTCATCATGTTGGTATTATTTTCAGTCACTGAGTTAATCTAAAACCAGCATTCATATTCCATGCCCTGTTGATTATGACGATACTGTCCTGTTAAAGTGAAGGTAAAACATTGGTATATGGAAACGTATATTCACTTCAACTAGTTTTCCAGAAATATATCATAAAATAAGTTTCATCACAGTAGGTTGCTTGTGTTTTTGAAAAAAAAAATATATATATTACAAGTTTTGTTTATGTTTTTTAAAAGTTGCTGGATGGCAATTTTTTGGTAAATTCGACTAAACTCTTGTCTCAAATGAAAGCATTTCTGGCATAATAAATTTTACCAATTTATCACCAAGTATGCTTTCAGATAATCAATTGTTAATTTGATAATCTATTAATAACCAATGTTGTACCTTCCTATTAATTGGATTTTTATTAATTCCTGCAACGTAAACAAATTATATTTAATTTTTTTACATTTAACATCCCTGCATATTTTGAAAACGCACAACTCTTGTAACTCTTGAACTGAATTTAACATTCAAAAGATGCATCACCCGTGTTTTGCACTATTTTATCAGCAATGTTTATTATTTAAGGGAAGATATAACATTGGTTATGTTGGCAAAACTGCTTCTATGAGTATGCTTAATCAAGAGGACATAGAATCAGAGTGCTAGTTTTAGATTAACCCAGTGACTGAAAATAATACCCCACATGATAAGGTCATATTACCGTTGCTGCTGCATATAAATGAGCCAGTAATTTTCAGTCACTGTGTTCATCTTAAACTAGGACACCGATCCCATGCCCTGTTGAAAGTCTGCTCCGATCGCGACAATATTGTCTCACAAGTTGCCCGACATTGGTTCTCCTGACGAAGATTAAAGCAGGCTAATCAAAACATAGAGAATAACCTGTGAAGTCCCCATGGTTCTCCCTGAACCATATTAACCCGTGAAGTCCTGTGAAATCCCCATGGTTCTCCCTGAACCATATTTCTCACTTAGCGATAGTTAAGAAACGAATTGCCCGGAGAGTAACCCGTGAAGTCCCCATGGTTCTCCATGAACCATATTTCTCACTTAGCGACAGTAGAGAAAAACGAGTTGCCCGACATTGGTTCTCCCTTGAATCATTCTCACTTAGCGAAGGTTGAGATAGGAGTTGTGCGATAAGGTTTTTTCCAGAACCATGTACTTCACTTAGTGATAGTTGAGATAAACACATGTTGTTACTGCAAACCGAAACGATATCAATACTCCACCATGCAAAGCCTTAAATCTTATATGACAATATTGTCCCTTAAACTCTCTTTGAATCAAGATATACATTAACCCCTAACTCCTTAGGCCCATTTGCTTACACATAACCTGAATCCTCCAAAATCAAGCACATGACATGTATGCACACGTGTTTCTAATCTGCGATACATGTACATGGCCAGGGACCCTCCCTGCATGCATGGAGCAATAAACAGTGTCCACTGACCCAAGCACTGACCTTGCAATCACTACAACAAACATGGATGTACATGTACCATGGAAAGGCAAGTATGCCTTTATAACCTCAATCCTTCAAAATCCTTCACTTTAGCAAAGAGGATTTTGGAGGATTTGGGAGGGTTAGGGTTAAACAACCAACCCATGAATGTTTATTAACATTATTGAAGGTAAGTCATAGGATTGGCAATCCAACAAGAACAAAATTTTGGTGTAAAGCTGATGATAGTATCAATCTGAGGTGCTACCATTTTTAAGAAAAAGAGATATAACTTCCAGTTTGAATTTAGGAAAAGTACTCTTTACTCACGTCCACATTAGAATGAATATGACACATTTGAATGTATAAATATATCTTTGTTTATAAATGTTATGAGTGTTTTGTAAGACCTTTTTTGTTTCCCCTGTAGGGATAATTGAGTTTTTATCTATATTCATTGATTTTGATTCAAAAAAAGTAAGGATACTTTAAGAAGTTTTGACAATATTACCACATACCAATAGTGTTTACTGGCTATAAACTGGTGGGGAAAAAACTAGTTAAATACTGCCCTGATTCCAATGCCTTCTGACAATGTGTCAGCAATGTGTAGAGGTATATTGCTAGTCTTTCTACAGACTGTTTATAAACTAAGTGTTTACAAGGTGTCGCACCCAATATTCTCTTTTTTCCTTTATGAAGGCCAGGTTATTACATCATCATCTTTGTCAGATTTCCCTACTTTCCAGTCGGGTTTCCTCAATAATATCCCTAAAAAAACTAAGATTTTGTTCCCAGAAACTAATGCATCATCAATTCTCTCATTTTTAAGAAATATTCCATTGATTTGGTTTAGGCAAAAAAAAACAAACCAAAAAACAGTCTCTGGTTTCTGGTCTCCGCGCGCATTGCCTCAGACCCACACATCGGCATTTTTAATTTTCTTTTTTTTCCCTATGAAATGATGTCCAATTACAGCCAAAATTGCTGGATCGATTGGAATTCTGTCATGTTGTGTTTTAAATGACTTTTTCACATAGGGGTATGAACGTTTGCCCGATTTGTGATACCTCTCTTAGCAACCATACTTTGTATATGGGAAATTTGGTCCCCACGTATACATGTATCACATATTTCCCTGTTGGCCAAAAAAAAGCGAGTTACCGCACCAATTTTGAAGCCGACCGCTGGCCAGAAACCGGTGTATAAGTCTGCGAGTCTCTGAGTATAAGTCTGTGAGTCTTGAGTAAACATGTTTTGAGTGTTCTTAGTCCCAAACTGAAAGTCAATACTAACATTTACTAGTTTTTACTATTATCTTTGCAGATGTCTACAAGCACAGACAGTTCTTTTTGAAAACTTTGACAGGATACCTCATTAACTTTTTTATAATTTCTTCATGTATGAATGATTGTTTTGTCTTGCAGATGCCCAGTAGAAACAACTTGTGGGGAGATCCAATGAGACGAGTTTAATCCAAGATTCTAGCTAGCAGAAGTAGATTAAACAAAATACTGAAAAGCAATTTTAACCATGCTACAACTGTAATAATAATAATAATAATAATATGTTGACTTATATAGCGCACGTATCCACCAACTGAGTGGTGCTCAAGGCGCATTATATTATTACCCCTGCTCATAAGGCTCATAAATCATCCCTGAAACCACCTCAGCTCCCTGGGGAGTATACAGCTCAATTGCTGCCATTACAGCGCATATAGGGCTAATCAACCAACTCTGCCCTCACAGGTACCCATTTAACCCCTGGGTGGAGAGAAGCAATTATGGTTAAGTGTCTTGCTCAAGGACACAAGTGTCACGGCCGGGATTCGAACCCACATTCTGCTGCTAACACCAGAACTTGAGTCCGGTAAGCTAGACCGCTCAGCCACGACATTCCACGAAATAAATAAATAAACTGTAGTGCATCACCTAGGGGTACTCCCCAATGATACCCAAGCAATCTCAATCCTATGTATGCCGGCTACCATTTGTTGACAATGCCCCATTCAGACACAGTGCAAGCTACTCTTTAAAGCTGTTTATTACTGATTTTTTTTTTCAGGAGTGCCCAGTGGTAACAGAATATACTACTCAAAACAATTTAGGGAACACCGGAATAATCTCAGTTAAAGCATGATCATTTATTTCAGATAAACACAATGTTTCACAGAATTGATGAGAAACAAACTGCACAATGAAACAGATGATAAAGGATGCATGTAGTGATTACACATTTCATGACATGACTACTGAAAGAGAGAGGGGGGTTGCAAATGAAAATCCCGGTTCATGGAACATTTCAAACCTATTTGATGTTAAAAATCCGGTGTTCCCTAAATTGTTTTGAGTAGTATGATATATGGGAAACACAAAGGTTGTGTATGCATATATAAAAATGACATTCACTGCAGCATGCTGGGAAAGAAAACATTAACTTTTGCCGGATTCTGCAGCCCATGCTTTTGTACAAGAGATCACTAGATCAGATACACTTGGTGAGACTGTGTTGTATCATGCACAGACTACAGAAGGGGATAACTTTAGCAGTTTGACAATATGGCCAACACCATCTACACATTCAGTTCATTTAGTCAAAGATGCTATTTTCATTCACCGCATGTTAAACGTGCTGACATGCCTGTACCAGCTGTTAACGTTGATACGGCTGCCATTCAATAATCTAGTAATTATTTGAAGACTTTAATTTTGAATACAGTTACTAACAGAACTCAACCATGCAAACATGCATCCACCTGAAACATGCAGTACAAGAATACAATCTCATTTACAGAGTTCAAACATGAATAATGCATACAACCTCAACTTATAAACATGAATATGCAGCAGGTCCTAAGTAAACGCTAAATATAAATTTTCATTTTCACATAAAAATACACTTTGCTCTAATTGTTAAATATTTCACAAATTTGCATCAGGAACAATACTTTGTTAATACAATTATATTAAAATTACTGTTTTAAATTTATACTCGTTTCTTTGTCACTGAACATGTCAGAGAATTATTATACACATACTGTAGCTAGGTGTAACGGAATACATACTTCTGAAGTTGTAAGTGTTAAAAATAAGAATAATATATGGATCATTGGAAAACAAATCTTGTCCACTGTTGACTTTCTTGAATGTTTCAACTGGTGCAAGTAAATTAACTTTCATTTGATTCATTATTGGTACCATTTATTCAAAAGGCTGTATATGGCATTTATCTTTAAAAATAAGATAACAAAACAGGAACTGTAATAACATCACTGCAATGGGAATTTCAAGAGCTTCCCGCAGATACCAATTACAATTCCACACTGTTAACAATTTGTATTAAAAGGTGTTTTTGTGTCCAGGGTGACCAATTTGGTTGATAAAAAGTCAGTTATTTAATGACCTTTGAACTCCCCCCTTGGAACTTTTGCTAGAAACCATCCCAAATCCTCCAAAATCCATCAACATGCAGTAAAAAGGTACCCCAATTGATGGAATTGGTACAGTAGCAAATGCAAAGCATCCATGGCTTGGCTATACACAGTCCTGAATCCAACAAAAGCAGCCGGTGGAGTTTGATGGATTTGGTACACATGGCTACATGCTCTATTCGCTGTGCTATACTGTAGAGTACTGAATCCATCAAAAGCAGCCTGTGGAGTTTGATGGATTTGGTACACATGGCTACATGCTCTATTCGCTGGGCTATACTGTGGAGTACTGAATCCAACAAAAGCAGCCGGTGGAGTTTGATGGATTTGGTACACATGGCTACATGCTCTATTCGCTGTGCTATACTGTGGAGTACTGAATCCATCAAAAGCAGCCGGTGGAGTTTGATGGATTTGGTACACATGGCTACATGCTCTATTCACTGGGCTATACTGTGGAGTACTGAATCCATCAAAAGCAGCCGGTGGAGTTTGATGGATTTGGTACACATGGCTACATGCTCTATTCGCTGGGCTACACTGGGGAGTGCTGAATCTACCAAAATCAAGCAAAACCAAGTGGTTGATTTTCATGGACTTGGGGTAGTTAGGGTTAACCATTTGACCCAAGACAAATTCTCTGAAAGGGTAACAACTTTGCCAAGTTTCATCAACTCGGTATCGATGTTGGAAAATGTGTGTTGCAATAACACATCATATTCGCTGGTATCCTGCGCTGCACCTTGATTATTTAAACCTCATGTCGAGGGCTCAGCGCAACACTGCCTCATCTCCATTTTTGGCCAAAATGAGATTCGGTAACAACAAAGCCTTATCTCCATCTCCAACCACAATGCAGCTACAGACCAGTGAAACATAGCCTTATCTCTAAAAGGCCTAAGTTGCTAGTGCGACACAGATGCATCTCCATCATGTTGCCATTTTTCATTATTATTTAGTAATTAAGCTACTTGTGAAGATAAATTTATGCAATTTTACCAAATATATGACTAAAAGAAAATACAAAAGTAAGATTTAGCTTAATTATTAATTCTTTACTTTTGTTATGAGCCATTTCAGATTGCCAAAATTCTTTAAATGCGATTTTCTCAAAATGACCGAAATGGAGATGAGGCTGTGTTGCGCTCAGCCCTCGATGTGTACCAACTAATCCACAAATGTACTGACAAATCCAACTGGCCAATATGTGGTCGGTCTGCAGGTAAATGTGGGATTTTTTTTTTTGGGGGGGGGGACACCATTATCTTATCTTTTTATTGTTGGTACACCAAAATGTACATCAAATTACTGGCTATGCCAAAATCCTAAGCTACGCCAATGGCTTCAGATGACACATCGATCATTGAGTAGTTTTGACTTACATAGTATTATTATAAATGATTTATACAGCCTTGAAAGACACATGCATCCCTTGCTCAAGTTAATTTGATATGTAAGAGCAACACAGATATTATCTTCAAAGTTCTTAAATGACTCGGTTAAAAAAATAACCTAAAAACAAAAACTTACAATGTGAAAAAAAGATTTGAAACAGTAACATTACACGTCAGCCATAATTTCTTTCTGTTTGGATGTTTTTCATTTCGTGTCTTATTTTAAATTATTTTATAATTTTGGAGAGCCTAAAATGGCAAATCAAACTTTCAATCCATTTTTTTCTAATATTTAAGTAAAATCTGTTGTTAATTATTAACCCTTATTCCAAGTAATAAGATGATCAAAACTAACTGTCCCCATTTGTAAATCTTTCATTTTAAATAAATGTCAATATATATAAATTACTTTTAGTTTCGTTTATTTTGAAGCTATAATTTTTATTCTTACTTGGTAAAACAAATTCATTGAATATATTCAAGTCAGACCTAATATGACAAATATTTAACATTACATTCGGTGGAATTTTCTGAAGAAATTTAAAATGAATAACAATATTTTTCAACGATTATCTACACAATTTTACAAAAAAAGGAAGAAAAGCTGCCGCACAAACTTCATTTTCATTTGATGGCAAGTTTACAAAAACATGAGGTGAACATTAAACATCTATCAAAAATAGTTTACATAAATTTCGGCAGTTTTAGGTGTGAATAAAATGATCTAAATAGTCAACTTGTTTGAATACCCTGTTTATGTGCACATATATCACACATGTCTAAACACTGCCACGCTCTTGACATTTAACGAGAATGTTTTTATCAAAATAATTACATTGGTAACATTTACAATTTTTAAGTAAATTGTGGTCCTGTAAAATGTAGTTGTAAGATGTAGACAAGAATATAATATTTCATATTGTGTTGTTCATGATGGCTGCTCTAGATTAGAGGAATTTGGTTCATTTTAACATTCTCAGTTGATTAGAATGTTAAGAATTGTCCATTTACTGTGTGTGTATGACTATGAGGTATTTATTTTCCTAGCTATGATCTACTGATGATAGAATACAAGTTTGCATCGGTGAATCTTCCCCCTTTCTTTCATCATACATGTAAATGTACCATAAATTTGTTAGTGCCTGTTTCTGCTGTGTTTCCCCCTTTCTGCTGTGTTTCCCCCTTTCTGCTGTGTTTCCCCCTTTCTGCTGTGTTTCCCCCTTTCTGCTGTGTTTCCCCCTTTCTGCTGTGTTTCCCCCTTTCTGCTGTGTTTCCCCCTTTCTGCTGTGTTTCCCCCTTTCTGCTGTGTTTCCCCCTTTCTGCTGTGTTTCCCCTTTCTGCTGTGTTTCCCCTTTCTGCTGTTTCCCCTTTCTGCTGTTTCCCCCTTTCTGCTGTTTCCCCTTTCTGCTGTTTCCCCTTTCTGCTGTTTCCCCTTTCTGCTGTGTTTCCCCTTTCTGCTGTGTTTCCCCCTTTCTGCTGTGTTTCCCCTTTCTGCTGTGTTTCCCCTTTCTGCTGTTTCCCCCTTTCTGCTGTTTCCTTTCTGCTGTGTTTCCTTTCTGCTGTGTTTCCCCTTTCTGCTGTGTTTCCTTTCTGCTGTGTTTCCTTTCTGCTGTGTTTCCCCTTTCTGCTGTGTTTCCCCCTTTCTGCTGTGTTTCCCCCTTTCTGCTGTGTTTCCCCCTTTCTGCTGTGTTTCCCCCTTTCTGCTGTGTTTCCCCCTTTCTGCTGTTTCCCCCTTTCTGCTGTTTCCCCCTTTCTGCTGTTTCCCCCTTTCTGCTGTGTTTCCCCCTTTCTGCTGTGTTTCCCTTTTCTGCTGTGTTTCCCCTTTTCTGCCGTGTTTCCCTTTTCTGCCGTGTTTCCCCTTTCTGCCGTGTTTCCCTTTTCTGCCGTTTCCCTTTTCTGCCGTGTTTCCCCTTGCTTTTCTGCCGTTTCCCCTTTTCTGCCGTGTTTCCCTTTTCTGCCGTGTTTCCCCTTTTCTGCTGTGTTTCCCTTTTCTGCTGTGTTTCCCCTTTCTGCTGTGTTCCCCTTTTCTGCTGTGTTTCCCCCTTTTCTGCCGTGTTTCCCCTTTTCTGCTGTTTCCCCGTTTCTGCCGTGTTTCCCCTTTTCTGCTGTTTCCCCGTGTCTGCTGTGTTTCCCCTTTTCTGCTGTGTTTCCCCTTTTCTGCTGTGTTTCCCCTTTTCTGCTGCGTTTCCCTTTTCTGCTGTTTCCCTTTTCTGCTGCGTTTCCCTTTTCTGCTGCGTTTCCCTTTTCTGCTGCGTTTCCCTTTTCTGCTGCGTTTCCCTTTTCTGCTGTGTTTCCCTTTTCTGCTGTGTTTCCCCTTTGTGCTGTAGCTATCAAACTTTGATATTATGAAACAGTAAATGTACATGTATATATCCCACTGGTCTTTGACAGAGGAGAATAAACCACTTGCAAGTCCTCCATAAATATGATCGCTTTGTTGTACAAGGACTTGACAAGTTATTCACTTTAAGGAACTACATGTACTTAATGACAACAGCAAATTACATGTATTTTACTGGTAAAATGCATCTTCCCAGTAAACACATGATACAGGTAATTTTCTACTATATACATTGTACATGCAAAATACTAAGGAGAATCCTGTTCTCTCATCGTCAAACACCAGTAAACAACTTTTTGCTTCAGTTTTTCTGCCATATTTTGACAGATTTTTTATGTTTTGTACAATTTGGCCAGTACAACTTTCTTTTCACAGATCTTCAAAACCTTGCTTACTACAACAAAATGAATTCTTATGTCTCTAACACATCCAATTCGTCAAAATTCATTGACTCTAATGCTCTGGGAGGCCGAGGGACACCGGAATCTTCCGAGTTCTCTGTGTTTTCATCGTCGGAGAAACTGATGTGGAGTTTGGTCTCGGGTATTGATAGCTCATTGCCGAATGGACTCATGCTCCCATCTGACTGTACTCCAGGGCTTTGGATGTTGAGTGATTTTGAGTGTAAGACTGGTCTGGAGAATTGAGTGTTCTCCGTCAGTCGTGAGTCCGAGATGCTGTGACTGCGAGAATTATGGTTGAAGTTAATATTGAATGCCGACTGCTCAGTGAGCGTTCCCGATGAGTCAGTGAGCCAGCTGTCGTTGTTGTTGTTGTTGGATGTGTCCAGCATGTTCGGTTGATGTTGCTTTGAGCCGTTGTCGCCGTGATTTTGCCGGCGGTGCTGCCTTGTTGTTGAGTTGTTGGAAGAGGCCTCTGGTATTGGGGAAACGTTGAGTTCGAGTTTGTTACCTGTCGAGTCCTGCATTGGCACTGGCACGATGACCCGAATCCCGCCGTTTGGGGTACACGAACGCTCCTTCTTGTACTTCTTGGGCCGTTCAATCGTCGGCACTTCGAACATGTCCTCTTCGGGTCCGAAACCCTCCCCATCCTGGGGATCTGAAAGAATGTTCAGCTTTTTCAAGCTTGTTGTAACAAGCTCTTCTTGGCTCTCATTCATGTAACTGTCATCGTAGTCGTCGACGTTGTGACCATCTGGAAGGGTGGGACCTTGACTGAACAGATCATTATTACTATCTGACGTGCTGCTGCTACTCCTGTCCCCAGTTTGCCGCTCAGCTATGTTCAACTTCTTAGTCTCCTCCCGATGCTTCTTGATCGCCTCATAGTTATCAAAGAGGTCCTCTGGTTCCGGTTCTTCCACCTGCTGATCCACCAGATCAAATGGGAGACTGTCCACCAGGGAGTTGAACTCAGGGAGGAGGACCCCGCCTGATCTAGGCGTGGTCGCCTCGTTGTGCTGGGACATCGCCATTATGTTTTCATTGGTGAAGGGGTTACCAGGGCTGTGAATGGTACCTGTGATTTTCATCTCCAGTTCCTGGATGTGGAGTACCAGCTGTTGCTGGTGCATCAGAAGCTCTCGGTTATGGACCATGAGTTGGTGAATCCGTGCCTGCATGACATACAGAAGAGGAGACAGTTTGTTATAACCACTTTACAACTATAAAGCGGTTTTAAGAGATGCCATGTTGATATGCAAGCTACTTAACATGGCTGCTCATGAAAACACTGCGTCAAGCGTTCTTCTTTTTACGCAGTCAGTGCCTCACCAAAGGTTATGCATGCAATGTTACAAACAGGGGCATAGCGAAGGCATTTTCTTGGGGGGGGGGGGGTGGAAACCAATTTGCTGACGTGGCCAGGATTTTCAGAGTGGTATTACTGACACAAAACTAATATGATCAAACAAAATTACTTTGTTTTCCCCCCAAAATGGACAATCTCTAAAGTCGCTCAACGAAATACCTGAAAACAAACTTGGCAAATCTTCATTTCTTAGAAACACGATTCATTTGTAGTCGACAAACCCATAGCTCTAGGTTTCCCCGACTGAAAATTTATTCTGGAACAACCCTTGTTTTATGTCGGTACCTTTGATGCTTCATTTGCTGACTGAGGCTCTAAATGCAGACTGAGAAAAATTATTGGGGGGGGGTGTGTCACACCCCCAAAAAAACCGCTCGGCACGGCCCTGGTTACAAAGCACAAACATTGTCTGTGAATACTCACGCATGATGTAAAGTTTCAACTGTACAAGGAATGCGCTCATATTCAATATACACACATAACACAAGGATTGTGCATTGTGATGTCACATGAAACCTCACTACATCAGTACACTTCAGTACAAAAAACGGTCAAAACATTTATAAAAATTACCAAGAATTTACACATACCTCTTCTGGACTAAAGAAATGTATTTTAACGTCAGCAGAAACTTCATTCATGAAATTTTGCCGATAATTTTGTATAAAAATAAGTTCACTTTCAAGAGAGGGCGCAATTCAATTGAAAATTGTAGTGCGCCCTCTCGCTACGATGAATTACATTTTGCATAAACCCGTCCGTTTGCGTACCGGCGACAATGACTTATTTACTTTATCAATGCAATTAATGGTGAACATTCTTACCTTGTTGGAGATCGAGTAATAATGTAAACACAATACAAAAGTTAGCGACTGCCGCGTGTCAACAGACTTGGACTCTCTTCTCTGACATAACTAACGTGCTGCATCGCACTGGCTAGTTTCAGTCAACAGAGGGCGCTATTTTGCCGCACGTAAAACAACGTTTTTTGTTGAAAACAGCGTCCTGAAAAATCGTATATTTTGGGGTGTAAAATTTCATTTGCGCTAATTTGCCGTAAATTTCTAGTCACAACGGATAGTTACTCTATCAATATATAACAAAGTTATGGCATTCCATCCAGGCCTTTTCTGGCTTATTTTGAAAATGTGTGACCCTAAATTTGTAAAATAATAACATTTTTGGGTCATTTTAGTTAAAGATTTCAAAGCATAATTGCACTATCATACAATTATCGGTCCCCATTATACTTTTACAGTTCGAAAGACTATTTAACCCTCCGACGAGAGACCTACCCGCGACTTTATTCGAACGTGGCACCCCTCCACTTTCCAGTGGCACCCCTATCCCCTAGGGAATTAATTATATTAAAATTGTTCTCTGCATTCCCCATTGACTTTTTACATCCAAATGACTTCCCCATATGCCCTGCTATTGTCTAGAATTATTTTCAAACCCCAGATGACAAGACGTTGGCATAACCCCTCCTCTTTTCAGTGGCACCCTAATTTACCTACTGTAAAAAACAGTAGGGCTTACGCGTCGCAGGTTGTAATTATATTAAAAATTGTTCTCTGCATTCCCCATTGACTTTTTACATCCAAATGACTTCCACACATGCCCAGCTATTGTTTGGTATTATTTACAACCCTAGATGACACACAACGGCTGTGTAGTGTATCTGTCTCCTGTATAATCTTGCAAACAGTAAACAGCCGTCTGGTTTATCTCTCCGGCATGTAACCCAACCCAGACACTCTGTCGTGGGGGGTTATGCCTGGCACTGGCTGTCGCAAGACATCAAACAACACAGTCTGATGGTCAACAGATGGTTCCACTTATCAGTGGGTTAGATTTTGGGGGGTCTTTATGTTTACACAATGGATGGTTGATTTTGTGCACAGACATATGGCAGCAATTTCTTTTCCAGCCCAGAAAAAAAAACTACACAGCTCTGGGAACTGACACCCCTTCTAAGATATGTGGAATGGTCCCCTTTAGGATATCAATGACTCTCAGCCATCTGTGGGGTTTTTTTCTGGGAGAAACAATGAAATAAATAAATTCTGCCACTTTGGTGTGGCTGTCTATCTCGTCGGAGGGTTTTAATAAGCAAAATTAACAAGCAGTATTTTTTTCTCAAACCATTTGAAATATGCCTTAGCAGATGCTTTTTAAAATATTAGGATGTGTGTTTTTTGTCTGTTTAACTCATGTCATTCTATACAAGCTAATTAAAATTTCTTTAAAACAGGGTAATAAATTTCAAAAAAGCAATTTTGGTTCTTAAAACTGGATCTTCATAATCAAGTAAACAATTATTTTAATTTATCTCAGACAAAAAAAATCAGACCCGATGTCTGGGTCTAATACCCCAGTCACAATTAGCTTGCGATGGGTTTGCGAGTAGTTTGCGACGGATTTCTAGGCATTTTCGGCCGGGGCCCCATGGGACTCCTTGCGGCTGCCGGGTCATTTCTGGGCATCGGGGGCATCGAGTTACTTTTAACTCGGACTTAAAACCAAGTGCGGCGTTTCGCATCGCAAACTGATCGCCAATAAATCGGCCGATGCCTGGCCGATGTCCGACAGGGCATCGCACACATCGGGCGGGCGCCGGGCCAAATTTTGGACAACCCAGACAATCCATATATCGGCCATATCGCATGCGCCGCCGGCGCCGCCAGCGCCGCTCAGGCGGCGGGCCCGCCCGGCATCCGGCGGAAATCAGCCAGACATCGGGGCTCGCAGGGTATAAAGGCAGCTCATCGCATCATCCATCAGATTATCCACTACAGATGCCCGTCCGGCGACGTGCGGACCTGTAAATTGGCGGCACCCTGCCGGATACCGCGGGGTATCGCGGGACATAGGCAGAACATCGGACGAGTGCCTGCGGACACCGGCCGATAAACGGGCCCAGAGATTCGACCCCATTTCCAGGAAAGTCGGCCGTTCACCGGCCGGCGTCCCCGGCCCGTCATGGCAGCGTGCGGGGCACTTTTAATTGTGACTGTGACTGCCCTATCGTGCGATCTTTCGCCGACCTCTACACGCCGGTCGATGCCTAGAAATCGCACACGCCGCCCGGGCTCCGCTTTAATTGTGACTTAGGTATTAAACCACTGTCCACTAGTAGTAATCTTGAAAAAGTTTAATTATCAGTTTTAGAAGTTGATGACAGCATCATATACATGTATCTTTTGAATATGTCTTTCTTGGATGCTACTGATTTTAATAGTAAAATAAGTGAATTTTTAAAAAATAAGTGAATCTGTCTGAATGAATTTTTAATAAAATACGCTTAAACATTTCCAGGTTGGTTTTAAACAATGAATATCTTAAGTAAAGACTGTTTGCGGTGACACCATGTGAAATTCTCAATTGAGTAGTTATTAGTTCTGAAAAGAACTGGTGGTTACAATGAATATCTTGATTGGTATAAAGTATAGATACATTTTACATACATTTTAATACCCAAAGCGTGTACAGGCTTTGAAGATGTTTCACCTGTGTCTTTTACTACTTTGACGACAATTTTATGAAATTTTCATTTTCATTGGAACATTGCTATTTTATTTGTCTAATGGGACACATCTACTTTTAAAGCATGGTTTTACAGTAATTATGTACCAAAATTATTGTGGGTCCTGCCATAATTTCGTTTGGGTAAAAATTACTGTTCAAATGAGCTTACACTTGTGTAATATCTCACTACAAACTATTTGTTTTCCTTTCTTAAAAGGGTATAATCAATGTTTTCCTTTCTTAAAAGGGTATAATCAATGTTTTCCTTTCTTAAAAGGGTATAATCAATGTTTTCCTTTCTTAAAAGGGTATAATCAATGTTTTCATTGAAATTACGTTTCGATGAAAACAAAAAATATTCGATAGAATAGCGAAAACCTGAGTGATACATCTTTAATGCAATGCTGCCCTATCGTTTCTCCATCGCTCTAGCAGTGATTTCAAAACATGTTCCCTTAATCAATAACTCATGAACGAAGCAGATGGGGTTTCCTTGATTTTGTCAATGAACCGTGAAAAGGATATCCGTCTCGAACGAAGGGGGGAAAAAAACATGTTCAGAAAAACCAGTGACTGACGAGGCTATGAATCTGACCTGTGATTCCATTCTCGCAGACGTCTCGGCAGACAGCTGGTCTTTGAGGAGCTGGACCTGCGCCAGGGCGACCTGGGTCTGTGATTCCTGCTGTTGCAGCTGCTGCTGTAAGAGTTGCCGCTGGTGGTACAGAGACAGGGAAGCCATGTGGGTCATCCCGGCTTCGTCGAATCCCATGCTGACCGAAGGAACAAATGCCGAGAACTGAAAATGGAAAAAAATAAATAAATAAAAAAAATAAAAATCACACAAAAAAATTTAACAATCAGTTTTCAACAGACGTCTATTTCAAAATCAGTTTTGAAATTTTGAACAGACATTTTTTAACAGACAATTCATTTTCAAGTCATTTTTAAACAATTAGGGCCTACATTATTTTCAATTCACATTTTAAGGAATAACAACACATTAGGATATACTGGAAAGGTGGGCACACCCCCCCCCAATAAAAATAATAATTATCAGATTTACATAAATCTTACGAGGTGTAAAGTTGATGATGGAATCAAACATCCCCTTTAAATTTTTGAGTGCTTAAGTTCAAGTAAAATTAGTGAAATCATTTCAATTTTCGTTGAAAATGCCACGTTGGAACAATCTGAATACATTTTAATGAAATAAACTATGTTTTAATGGTTGTTTTAATGACAGCTGGTGGGCTGCAAACAAATCAAATTTACATAGTTAAAAATACTAACCCTAACCCCCTAGGTACATGTGTATTCTGGCTAGGAACCTTTCTGAATCCTCAAAAATCCTCCAGTGCACTTTTGGAAACATGCCCTTATCTTCAAAACGCACCATGCATTTTCGTTGACCTTTCATATTCAGCACTTATGACCTGTACCTCTTGCCAGGTAGTAATTTTGCCCCATTTGAAGAGATGAAAGTACCAGTTTCCAACAGTGATGAATTTTTCCCCAAAAATGCCCCTTGGAGGATTTTGGAGGATTTGGGGTGGTTAGGGTAAAAAAAAAGAAGAGAATTGCAAATTTAAAAAAATGCATGACATATTTCTTGATTCTTCTGAAGTATAGATGCATTTACAGACATTTCAACAAATGTGTATACTGGCTTTTAAAGTGTGCCCAAAATATTCCCGCTCTGTGCATGAGATGTTGACGGCGTATGTTTTAAGATATGGCAACAATAGGGCAATGTGTGTGTACACACACAATTTCCCCAGAGATCATTGACAAGGTGTCTTTTCAATGCCAGAGGATTACCATGTACAAGGATACATGTACGTCAGATCAAGAAGGGTTTGTCTTTCATGTGTCACACATGTCTGAGTGAATAGAGAGGAATTTTGAGTTCCACTTACTCTTTGGTGTGCAAAGAACGGGTGCTTGTTGAACTCGGTCGGCTGGGCGCTGGCCGAGCGTTCTGGCATCTTCTTCTCAATTTCCACTGCTTTGGTGTTCTCTTTGGTCAAGTCTTTGGAGAGGGGGCGGGACGAAGCCTCATTGCCCCCGTCGACAGCTCGATCTGAAGGAGATTTAAGATACAAAAATAAGATTGTATCGTTCGTTGAAAAGCACTGTCTCAATCCGTAGTACACGTAATTGATATGATTTGTCACTTCAGTACACCACGGTCACATCTAGACTTGGGTTAACTTGTCTGTGGCTTCTTTGTTTGAACCACATAGCCAGACCAACAGAGGGCGCCTTTCATTAATCACGACATGGAGGACTTCCATAAATGTCTTGTAATCTTTTCATTGTTATACATGTAAGTATTAGTTTTCCCAATGAAACAATCAGTGTTTGAGAGTACAAAGTATGACCATCAAACCCACATTTTAAGCATGGGCGTTTGGATCATGCTTTTCATTCTGCCCCACATACATGTATGTCTCAAGGGTCAAAAATACCCAAGACCTTAGGTGAATCGCAACACACCTAAAACCCAACTAAACTGTGCCCAGTGGGAAAGTCAAACACACTGTCATGATGTTTAGCTGTTTAGGCCTAAGCCTACATGTATGTCTTATCTAGTGATGCCCCATTGTGTGCAAAGGCAGGGAAAACAAAATCATTACGTACCATGGGGAAATAATGTTAAGCACATTGGGAAATTATGTGAAATACACTAAATAAGAATGAAATATTATTATAGCAGGCTGACATAATTAATGAACATGTGACTAACTGACAACTACATGCATTTGTGCGGATAAATGTACGTACATGTATACACATACTTGTGGAAAAAAAACACCAATTGTAAGAATTAAAAGACAATAAAAGAAAAGATGATACTCACCATGACTGGGGCTGGTCTGTTCCTCACCCTGTTTATCACTCTCTCCGTCAGCCTGTCCGTCACCCTTTGTGGATGCATGCTGGACACTCAGCTTGTGACATACCTCGAAGGCCTGGCCAATGCTGCGGACGATGCGCATAGCCTGGCTCTGGGGAGAAGAGAATGAGGTCGATTCAGAGAATGGATGGGGTCACAATGAGGTCGATTCAGAGAATGGAGGCGGGTCACAATGAGGTCGATTCAGAGAATGGAGGCGGGTCACAATGAGGTCGATTCAGAGAATGGAGGCAGGTCACAATGAGGTCAATTCAGAGAATGGAAGGGGGTCACAATGAGGTCAATTCAGAGAATGGAGGAGGATCCCAATGAGGTCAGGTACTGTGAAGGTGGTCACAATGAGATCAATTCAGATAATGAAACAGGGTCACAATGAGGTCAATTCAGAGATGAAGGGGTCACAAGGTCACAATGACAGAATGTAATAGTGTATTACAATGGCTTTAAAATTATGACATCTCAAACTGTGCAATATGTACATGTATACATGATGTACAAAGTGATTCATTCTTCAAAACAATCATTTCGCAAATCAATGCTCCAAGGTATTTTTTTAGAAAAAACCTCTAGGAATTTATAAAGTGCATGGAGCACAAACATGTTGAAGGTTTAGACTGTTGTCAACAATCTTCATATGCAAATGCAAATAATGCATTTATTTCTTATGCAGTTTTCACCATCAATGCATGTCATTTGTGTTTAACTGGTGTACATGTATGCATCGTCTAGAGAGTGTAATATTACATAATATTGTACTAAAACCCAAAAATGAACTTACATACATGTTCACGCTCCAAGCACTCAATTTATTCAAGCTTGAAACGTGCCTCAAATAAAATGTCATAACTATGTGTATACAGAGAACCGAGATTAAAATTGTTTTTCAATAACTTGTTTTTCACAGTGTGAGCATTTCCCCCTCAAGTCATATGCAATAAGAAGGAACGCTAAAAGGGGGATAACCTAAAAAAGGTCTTAATAATAATCCCCATGGTAACTTAATCCCCGTGGTAACTTAATCCCCTTGGCTCGTTACTTGGCTTGCAGCGTACAATATGAAGAGTAAAAATGAATCTGGGGGAATATAAATGTAGATCAAAGCACAAAGAGATGCCTCAGCTTTGTGATTGATACATGAACATGTATGCATTCAAAACATTGGAACATTTTTTGTTTTGATATTATTATTTTGCTTTTAAAATCTTCATTGTTTAATATAACATATACACGTAAGTAAGGTACATGTACGCTGTATGTAGGACCGATAATTTCAAAAAAATAAATAAAAAATAGAATCAAACTGTAATGTAAAACTTACTTGGTGTAAAGCTAGAGATAATTTTGTCCAAGACGATTTTTTTCAGATGCATGGTTTTACATTAATCAAGTCTCAAAATTAAAAAATGGCAGACTCTGTTGTAAATAAAGTATACAACAAAAACCCTTATTTTATGATATACTGAACAGCAAAAGAAACACAAGTCCGAGGACAACAAAAGAAACGCAAGTCCGAGGTCTTGTCAAGTTTTCAAACAGAAAACAAACCATTTTGATTCTAATCACTCATTTAATGAAAGATGCTTTCAATTTGTGAGCTGAAAGTGACTGTTGAATGTGAAAATCTTGCAATGCAATTTCAACAGTCACTTTCAGCTCACAAACTGAAAGCATTTTTCATTTAAATGAGTGATTAGAATCAAAATGGTTTGTCTTCTGTTTGAAAACTTGACAAGACCTCGGACTTGCGTTTCTTTTGCTGTTCAGTATATAAATTCATTCAGCCACTGATTTTCAAACAACGTTACTTTTTGAATAATTTCATTCTAAATTATTTCTTTAAAGAAAATATTAAATGTTCAGATTAAAAAGACATCATTGCTGGAAATGTACTGTAAAACAAACACGAGCATAGAGGATGCACCTTTAAATCTACATTTCAATCATTTAAAACTCATTATTCCCTACTGGTTATCATGGCAAAAATACTTCATGTTGGCAAAAAAATATTTCCTAAAGTATTGTTACTTTATTTGAATCAATCCATTAACTCTCCTACTATAGCTGCACTTTAGTGGCAAGTAGCTATAGGGGGTCACAATCAGTCAACTGCCTGTTTTGACTGTTGACCCAAATGTGCACACACGGGGGCATTTTTGACTGGTTTTTACCGTTGACCACCCTGAACAATACCAGACAATGCTTTTACCAGTCAAAAACGGTTGACTTATTTTGACCTGTAAATGTACTTACATGCAAGGTTTGACAGTGTTTGACTTTTCAGTGCACTAGATATACCTTGGCAAGTACACAACATTTGGCCTGATTTTGACCCTTGCAGTCACAGAAGGGTTTAACAACCAACCTGTAAAAATTTACGCTTATTACTTTGTCATTATATAGAAAATAATGACATTTTTCTTATGATTTTTCGTATTAATTCTTACATTGAATTTGTATGCCCGGAGAACAAAAATTCAAATGAGAAATTAATTTACTAATTTTACTAAATTGAAAACACCTGATATCAAAATATTTCAAGGGATGTTTGATACCATCATCAACTTTACACCAAGTATTGAGTTTCATGTAAAACTGTGATTATGTACGACATAAAACACAATAAAGGGGGCCACTTTGCATCCGTCACGTTAGCAGTTTTTCCAATGGTTGTTATTTATTTTTAAGTACCTGAAACCGACCAAAAAGTGTTTCAACATGTGAATGGACATGCAGGCTTATACTAGAACTAATTTGAGTTGATTTATTTTATTTTGTAATTTTGTAAAAAAAAATAAAAAAATTTACCCTCAAATTTCCATAAAAATTGGACGGAAAAAGTTACCTCACTTTTCCATCCATTTGTTGATGGAAATTTTAGGCTAATTAAAAAAATAATAGTAATAATCAACTCAAATTATCTTTAGGGTAAGCATGCATGTCTATTCAAATGTTGGAATTCTTTTTGGGTGGTTTCAGATATTAAAACAAAAAATTACAACCATAAGAAAACTGCTAACGTGACGGTAGGAAAGTGGCCCCCTTTATTGTGTTTTATGTGGTATGTTTTTCAAGAATACCAATAATGGCTTTAAAGGGATAGTATCATCACGATCAGAGCATACTTTCAAAAGGGCATGGAATCAGTGTCCTAGTTTTAGAAAAAATAATACCGTGCAAGCACGCACTGGCCAAGATAACTGGGCAGAGTAAGATCATATTACTGTGGCTGTTGAATAAATAATGACCCAGTGGGTGCATAATAATGATTTTAATGACATCTAAACCTACATGTATGACTCCGTGCCCTGTCGAAAGTTTGCTCTTATTGTGACGATATTGTCCTTTTAAATCTTTAACCCTAACTCCCTAGGCCCATTTGCTTACACATGACCTGAATCCTTCCTAACTCCCTAGGCCCATTTGCTTACACATGACCTGAATCCTTCCTAACTCCCTAGGCCCATTTGCTTACACATGACCTGAATCCTTCCTAACTCCCTAGGCCCATTTGCTTACACATGACCTGAATCCTTCCTAACTCCCTAGGCCCATTTGCTTACACATAACCTGAATCCTTCCTAACTCCCTAGGCCCATTTGGTTACACATAACCTGAATCCTTCCTAACTCCATAGGCCCATTTGCTTACACATAACCTGAATCCTTCCTAACTCCCTAGGCCCATTTGCTTACACATAACCTGAATCCTTCCTAACTCCCTGGGCCCATTTGCTTACACATAACCTGAATCCTTCCTAACTCCCTAGCCCCATTTGCTTACACATAACCTGAATCCTTCCTGACTCCCTAGGCCCATTTGCTTACACATAACCTGAATCCTTCCTGACTCCCTAGGCCCATTTGCTTACACATAACCTGAATCCTTCCTAACTCCCTAGGCCCATTTGCTTACACATAACCTGAATCCTTCCTAATTCCCTCGGCCCATTTGCTTACACATAACCTGAATGCTTCCTAACTCCCTGGGCCCATTTGCTTACACATAACCTGAATCCTTCCTAACTCCCTAGGCCCATTTGCTTACACATAACCTGAATCCTTCCTGACTCCCTACATGTACATGTAGGCCCATTTGCTCACACATAACCTGAATCCTTCCTAACTCCTGAATCCTTCCTAACTCCTGAATCCTTCCTAACTCCCTCGGCCCATTTGCTTACACATAACCTGAATCCTTCCTAACTCCCTAGGCCCATTTGCTTACACATAACCTGAATCCTTCCTGACTCCCTGGGCCCATTTGCTTACACATAACCTGAATCCTTCCTGACTCCCTAGGCCCATTTGCTTACACATAACCTGAATGCTTCCTAACTCCCTAGGCCCATTTGCTTACACATAACCTGAATCCTTCCTAACTCCCTAGGCCCATTTGCTTACACATAACCTGAATCCTTCCTGACTCCCTAGGCCCATTTGCTTGCACATAACCTGAATCCTTCAAAATCATTCAGTAGTAAAGCAAGCACATGACATGTATGTATGTATGTATGCACACATGTGTTTCTAATATGTGATACATGTACATGGCCAGGGACCCTTCCTGCATGCATGGAGCAATAAACAGTGTCCACTGACCCAAGCACTGACCTTGCAATCACTACAACAAACATGGATGTACATGTACCATGGAAAGGCAAGTATGCCTAATAACCTCAATCCTCCCAAATCCTTCACTTTAGCAAAGAGGATTTTGGAGGATTTGGGAAGGTTAGGGTTAAAGTATGTTATGAACACTTTTGAAGCAATCATAAACGATTGGTATTCTTGAAAAACATAAATGCTCACAGTTTTACATAAAACTTACTTGGTGTAAAGTTGACGCTGGTATCAAACATCCCTTGAAATAAATAAAGTAAAATTACAGAAATAATATCCAAAAAGGAATTTCTGTCATCCGAAGACAGATACTCCACGTTGAAATGGATACAAACAATCTGAATGCATTTTCTCGTCAACGACATGAGAAAAGCAGAATCTTTCACAGGGTCAGTTTTATACATCTTGATTCAGATAAAGTATGGATGCATTTACAGACATTTAACCATTTAGAGTATGCTGGTTTTATGATGAAGAAATGGGACCACCACCCCCCCCCAAAAAAAACCCCAAAAAAACAACAACAACAAAAACCAAAAAAAAACCAGCAGTTCAGCAGGGTTAGCATTCTCATCAAAGTACTTTGAGCTTTAAAAATAACAGGTTTAATTCCTTTCCATCTGTCTCCTGCAAGCTAGACCCTATCACTACATGTAGTTGTATGAGGTCTCCAAAGACTTCTCTTGAAATCACACTGCTTCTATTTTGTCAGATTTACCCAAGTGTAAGTTTATTGACAGCTTGAATATTGGCGTTTCTCCATTGCCACTTGAACTCCCAAGCAATAACCTTCTCTTCAATCGTCAAGATTGGAGAAGGGAAAATAAATAATATTTTGGAGATGGGGAAAAAAATAATATTTTGAAATCACTTTAAAAAATGCGACTGCCTTGCTTATAGCTGTGAGCAGTTACTACACGTATTTATCTAAAGCACTTTTTTTCTTCACACGTTGGCGATCAAGCTAAATTGACAAAAATGTTAACTGGATACAGAGGTGTGATTTGACAAAAGTAAAAAAAATCCTTTAAAAAATGGTTAGCGGGCCTGGGTCTCCCTGTGGTCTAGAGGACAAAGCCCCCTGAACCTCCTGTGGGTAGCGGGCCTGGGTCTCCCTGTGGTCTAGAGGACAAAGCCCCCTGAACCTCCTGGATGTTTAATTTTGGAGGATTTACAGACTCTCCACATCCCCACAAACAAGAAACTAGAGGTTTGGACACAATACAGGCTACTTCTTTCTTTCCTTGGTGGCTACTTCTCTTCTTTCAAGAAATTTTAGATTTGGGTGGGGAGGGGGAAGAGGAATAAATTCCTTTTTACAAATATTTTCTTAAGGATGGTGACCAATTTACTGTTCTGACATTTCCTTTTATTTACATTTTGTGTATACATGTACTTCATTTTTATCAAATTACAATTTTACAAATAACATCCCGGTTCATGGAATGTTTCAAACCTATTTGATGTTAAAAATCCGGTGTTCCCTAAATTGTTTTGAGTAGTATAGATTGCAGAAATTATTATAATTACACAGGACAAAATATTCATAACAAGATTGTGTTTGCTTCTCACCTTCTTGTGTGATTTGAAGACATTGCACTTGAAGATATTGGTCTGGCCGTCACGGGCGATATAGCTGAAGATTTTCAGATCTTGAGAGTCGTGTGAGACGTAGAACACCCTGAAGTGGGGATGCAGAAGGGTCAAAGGTCAACCTGGTGCCAATCTACTAATACCTATGAGACCTTTTTGTGAACATTTATTGATTTCCATTCCAGAGAAAATGTGTTTTGAGGCTAGGGTTCAATATTGATGTGTGTCCACTTACAGGGGGATCCAGGTAAGAATTAGTGTAATTTATTCTGAGATATGATGTGAAATAGTTTTGAAATGTAGGTCAGTGGAACTTCTTCATATAATTTGACAGTATTTGAAATTGATTTGATTTAAGTGATGGGTCATGGAATTGGCAGCTGTATGTCTCAGTTCTAAGAATATAAACAGGCTCTGAAGTAAAATAAATAAAGACCTCATATATTTTGAAGGTTGTCAGGGTTCTGCCCTGAAATTTTTTAGTGCCGGGGGAAAACAAAATGAAGTCTCAGGACTGGAATCCCATAACACAGAATGGGAGCGTTATTTCAAGCTATCCAGTATAGAAATGCTTCAATTTTGACTGGTAAAGACAACATCTATCAACTTTTATTGATAATCTGTGAAAGGAAATAGGCAAGTTGGAAAATGAGTGGGGGAAGGGGGGGGGGGGGGGAAGGGGGAATAAATTTATGCCAGTGGTGGTCGCGGGATCCCGAGTGCCGGTCGGGATTTCTGGCACCAACCACCATGGGTAGAACCCTGGGTTGTGGGGCTGATGAAATCTTCAACCATGATATTTGTGATGACAGCAAAAAACTACCCACTCTTGAATATCTAGAGCATGAATACACTACTGGTAATGTTGGCAACAGTGCTTCTTAAAAGTATTCTTTGAATTAAGATTCAAGAACCAATTAACCAGTGAAAGTTTCCGCTTAAAGGGGACAATATCTACAGGGCATGGAATTGGAGTGCAAGTTTTACATGTAGATTAACTAAGTGACTGAAAATAACACCCTAGATGATAAGGTCATATTACCATTGCTGCTGCATAAATAAGCCAGTAATTTGCAGTCACTGTGTTCACCTTAAACTAGGACACCGATTCCATGCCCTATTGAAGGTCTGCTCTGATCATGACGATATTGTCCCTTTAACTCTCCTACTACAGCTGTGCTTTAGTGGAAAGTAGCTATAGAGGTCAAAACCAGTCAACTGCCTGTTTTGACTGTTGACCCAAATGTGCACACGGGGGCATTTTGACTGGTTTTTACTGTCATTTTGACCACCCTGAACAATACCAGACAATGCTTTTACCAGTCAAAAACGGTAGACTCATTGTGACCCGTAACTACATGTAAGGTTTGACAGTGTTTGACTTTTAAGTGCACTAGATATACCTTGGCAAGTATATCAAAGTATTGACTGATTTTGACCCTTGAAATTTTTCAAGTTTACTCATTCTAAAAATTGATTTTTGTCCCCAAAGAACAACATTTCAGTTTAGGAAACTGTTTTACTCATTTCACTAAAATGGTACGTACATGTAGCTCCCCCTGAAGACAGAGAGATTTCAAGCATTGTTTGATACCATCATCACCCTTATAGCAGTTAAGTTTTATGTTCAAAACAGTGATATTCAAGATTCCCAGTAGGATAGGGTCTTTAAGATGAAAGTAAAATTAAAAACAGCCCGGTGTTATCCCCCATTTTGAGCCGTGACTCATTTCAACATGCGGAACCAGAGGAGGCTGACACTGATTTGGGTGGCTAGAGTCTATTTTGTGGGGTATTTCAACTAATTAAAGTGACCTCTTTGGGTGGGAGGTGGAGGTATAATAAACCCCCAGCATCACCTTCATCTTTGTGACTGGAAATACAATGTATATTAGCTTTTTGGTTCTTCAAGAGAACAATGACAAAAGTGAAACTGAATATGGCCTCAAACCTGTGACTTCTGGACTTGGCACGGGTGAGTACCAGTACGCTAATCGTTACCGTACTGGTAATCACCACTCTGCTCGGTCCTTATCGCCCAAGACCACGCCCAAGACCACGCCCAAAACGGGTCATTAACCTGCAGTAAAGACAACGCGACAATCTTTTATTCCCTTCTTAAACATACATGTAAAACTCTCAAATGGCTTATTCAGAGACCACCAGGGCTAGATAGCTCAAGTGGTAGAGCACTGGAACAGTTATCCGGAAGTGGCTGACTCGATTCCAACTTCAGAAAATGTTTCCATTTTCACTCCAAAAAAATGTCTGAACCAAAGGATACAGCATGCATATTGTAATGGTGGCATGTTACCAATAATGTACAAAGTACATTAGGTCAGCAGAATTACCCAAGCATTCGTAAGGTTTTATACAAGATTGTTTATAAATCCTTTAAGAGTAAAACGGCCCAGAACATGGAGTGCATTTTGGCAGCAGCTGAGCCAGCAGAAAAGCCCTGCTCAAATTATGAAAACAGCCAGGAAAATCCCCCTCATAATGGTCTGTGGATTATGGAATCTGCTGAACATCTGCCATGTACATGTTGCCGAACTTTTGGTGGAAATGGAGGACTGCAGTAAAATTTTAGAATCAATAAAGGCAGGTTGGTTTGAATGATTATTATTTACTTTACTTTGCAGAGGAGCCGCTTTGTTTTGTTTTAATTATCTTACATTCAATCATAAATGCCCAAGACAGTTTGGACAATCTGATTGGACAAAACGTAATCATGTGGTGGTGTATTAACGGTTGGTGAAGACATGGCTTATCAAAATCTTAACAGTGCGTATGTGCCAGATGTTTGCCGGCTGTTTTGAGCGATGCGCAACGTGGATTTGAACCAATCAGAGTGACGAAGATTGGCATCACACGTCTGACTCATGTACTTTGGAAGTGTTTTGTATGTCCCCAAAACGTGAATTGGCCATTTCTATTTGGTTTTATTCAACAAAAATTACAATTTGTTTACATTTTGAAATCAAAATCGATAAGGGCATTTATGACTGGGAATAACAGTTTGACACTTGGTCTTTACCGCAGGTTCATGACCGGATTTGGGCATGGTCACAGGCGATAAGGACCGATACCTGAGGCACTTGACTTTGATATAGACCAGGCGATAGTGAAGCAGTAGGGTGCCAAATTAATGGGTTGCCCGGAAACCATAGAGCAAGAATCCTTGCTCTATGAGACAACCTACATGTACAATGGTAAGCAAACACTGTTGACACACTTTGACACGGTAACAACTGAGAAGTCTCACCAAGAAATCTCCCTTCTCCTCCCGTCCAAAGTTCAGCGCTTTGAATTTGGCTGTGATATCTGGTTTTATCCTCAACACTCAATGAGGGTTGTACCAACAGGTTTTGCACACCGTTGTAGTGAACTGTGACACACTGTACATGTGTAGTTGCCAATCAGGCAACCTCAGTTTTTATTGTTTTCATATCAAATACATGTATCTGTTTTAAATTCGTACTTCAGTTACAATATCTCAACAGGTTCCTCATTGGTTTTGAATATTTAAAACACAAATAACGAAAATCAACATCAAGATCTTCCTGTAGACCATGTTGTCGCATCAGTGCAACAAGGTCATATCTTTTTACAGATTTCAAGGATGAACACGCAAAACCTATGGAAGAAGATACAACATTGTTGCACTCAATTGTTTTAATGTACATGTACATGTACATGTATGCAAATTTATGCACTATTGCACATACGACCTCGTTGCATTTTTTATATACAACCTTATATACAACCTTGTTCTGACAGGACAATATATATGGATTTACACTACTGTAGCCAGTTTGAGATATGTGCGTACATGTGCGTACATGTGCGTACATGTGCGTACATGTGCGTACATGTGCGTACATGTGCGTACATGTGCGTACATGTGCGTACATGTACATTGTACTAGTAGCAATGCTTAATGCATTGGGATAGAATTGTGGCACAACATTTTGTAAGCAACCAAACTGCAACCGCTGTAATTAATATTCCTTTATGTATTTTACCAACCTACTGTACAAGTACAACCTGTGGCTTCACTGTATTTCCTTTGCATCAGGGCTGTGATTGGACAAAAGTGAAAAATCCTGAAAAATAGGTAGCAGGCCTGGGTCTCCCTTTGGTCTAGAGGACAAAGCCCCCTGAACCTCCTGGATGTTTCATTTTGGAGGATTTACAGACACTCCACATTCCCACAAACAAGAAACTAGCGGTTTGGACACAACGCAGGCTACTTCTTTCTTTCCTTGATGGCTACTTCTCTTCTTTGAAGAAAATTTTCAGGCAAAGGTAGTTTTTGTAAAAAAAATCCTGAAAACTGCATGTGGAGATCCAGGGTCTCAAAAATGGGGGGGGGGGGCAACAAAATCAAATAATGTATGGTAAATTTGTGATAAAAATGGGGGGCACATTCTCCCTTCCCACTAATGTCTCTATGGTTTAGTAGTGTCCCAGATAGACAACCTCTTTGTTCTGGTGGCCCGAGTCAGAAGCCACAAAACCCATACGTACATGTACATGTACATGTACATGCGGTGTACACGTGTGTACATGTACAGGGTAGCCAGGGATCATGCCCTCAAGTTATGACTCTAAACCTGGGAAGCAGCAGCCTGGTATCAGTCAGAGAGGAAGCCCGCTAAGTCGCTCGTGGATCATCTGATAACAGGATAAACTCCCTTGTGGATTATTTCATAACCAAAAATAGCCAACTTTTTCCTAGGTACCCTGTATTTAATTAACAGCACAGGAGCTCTTCAACTCCTAGATAGAAGGAATGTGATCTGAGGGCCGAATTTCTGCTTAGCAGAAAACATTTATCTGCAAAGCAAAATTTAACTACAAAACTGCCAGAAGAAATATGCATTACGTGGCAATTTGGCTGGTAAACTATTTTAGCCAAGCACAAATTTTCTGTGTTTGCTGGGGCCAATTTCAGAAAAAAAAATTGCTCACCACAAAAATTTCCTTTGCAAATTGCTTTGGTTACCTGCCAAAGTTTCATACAAAATGTATGTATTGTGGCTGGTAGTCTGTTTTATACTACTCAAAACAATTTAGGGAACACCGGAATAATCTCAGTTAAAGCAAGATCATTTATTTCAGATAAACACAACGTGTCACAGAATTTATGAGAAACAACTGCACAATGAAACAGATGATAAAGGATGCATGTAGTGATTACACATTTCATGGCATGACTACTGAAAGAGAGAGGGGGTTGCAAATGAAAAACCCGGTTCATGGAACATTCCAAACCTATTTGATGTTAAAAATCCGGTGTTCCCTAAATTGTTTTGAGTAATATATATTGCTTAGCAAAAATATTTGCTTAGCAAAAATAAATTCTCTGCTTAGCAGCTCCATGAAATTGACCGATGATTAGTTCTATACAAATGGCCCCTGGATATCACTGTGGATGGGATAGAATAACAAGACATGATATATACGCCGCTTCAAATTTCAAAGGATCAAAGGATCAGTTTCTTGCTCATAAAAATGCAAGTCTACAATTGCAGATATAAATAACTTTTAAAGAAAGACTTTGTGAAAAAGTCCCTATTTATAATTTGATTTTTTTTGTTTGGTTCATTGTAAAGTGATATAAAAACTACAAGATTACTCAAGACAAATTCTCCAGAACATGCATGCACATATAACTTTTATCGTTTTGGTTTTGCGTTTCATTTCGCATAAAATGTTTAATTTCTGTGAATTGGCATCAAATTTGATTCACTAATTTCTAAAACAAGGTATTTTCTGAAGCAACAGACATTGTAACATACAGTACACATGGAGGATTTACAGACTCTCCACATCCCACAAACAAGAAACTAGAGGTTTGGACACAATACAGGCTACTTCTTTCTTTCCTTGGTGGCTACTTCTCTTCTTTCGAGAACATTTTGAGGCAAAGGGAGATTTGTAAAAAAATCCTGAAATCCCTGAGAAATCACAGACCTATACATACACATACACAATGTACAAAAATCGCTGAATTATTATTCTCGTCTGCATTTCAATACAGGAGAAAAATAAATAAATGAATGAATTGAATGAATTAATGAATTAAAATGAAATGAATGGATTGTGTCCACGGGTCTTACCTGTACACAGGATGGTGCATTATCAGTAGTTTCTCATCGTCCCAATCCCACGACTTCTTCTGCAAGTCAAACAGAAATATTGGATTACTCCCAAAGAATGAACTTCTAATCTAATCAAATTTGGCTTCTGGTAAATTAAAATTCGTAGCATTTATAGTTTCATAGGTTCAACATTAAAGATGTACACTAGTAAATTTATGTGTCTGAAGTTCACTTTTTTGTGAACAAAATGTGTGTGGGGTGTGGGGAATGGGGATGCTATGAGTCGTTTTTAATATAGAGGCGGAAATGGATACATTAAGTCCACATTTATTATGACTCCAATAAAACAAGAGAAACTTGTCTTCATATTGGTTATTTTATACATTCGGGAATATTTAAATGTGTTTTTACAACAAAAAAATTATGGGTACCCAGGTATCCAAAGATTTTCAATTTCAGGTAAACGCACAGCGTTATTTACCTTTTATATCCAAAAACAATTACAGTGTGTACTTCTCATCGGAACATTGATTTTTTACTTGAGAAAAAGAAAATCAATTACTACAAAATTGAGAAGCATGGTTTTACAGTATCTACATGTATGCCTCAAAATAAATTTTTGGTGGTCCCATCATAAATTCATTTTGGCATTTATTTACTATTAACCCTAACCTTCCCAAATCCTCCCAAAATCCTGTTTGCTAAAGTGAAGGATTTTGAAGGATTGAGGTTACATGCTACATGTATGTGCTCTTTACTAAAGTGAAGGATTTTGGAGGATTGAGGTTATTAGGCATATTTGCCTTTCCATGGTACATGTACATCCATGTTTGTTGTAGTGGTTGCAAGGTCAGTGCTTGGGTCAGTGCTTGGGTCAGTGGACACTGTTTATTGCTCCATGCATGCAGGAAGGGTCCCTGGCCATGTACATGTACATGTATCACAGATTAGAAACACATGTGTGCATACATGTCATGTACTGAAGGATTTTGGAGGATTCAGGTTATGTGTAAGCAAATGGGCCTAGGGAGTTAGGGTTAAACCAAGCTTTTGATAATTACTTTGAAAATGTTTTCATTGCACACAATTTGTTTTCATTTCAAAAAAGAAATTAACAGCGATCTGATTAAAATCAGCTTAAAATCTTAATGACGTTGAAACATGTAGGAGAAGAAACAGTTGGGTGTCCCTAATTTTTGGTAATAAATAGAAAATTAGATGTTGCAAACTGCTTACCAACCTAAAGGACCTGTAGTATAAATGCAAAATAATGGTTATTGGCCTTATGTTTAGAACCTAGCAGGTTCTTTCTCAAAGGTTCTTTCTCAAACCTGCTAGGTTCGAAACATAAGGCTAATAATAACAATTTGTTAAAATTTCATTGCAATTATTTTATATTTAATTGAATTTGTCACATTGCAGGTACTCTTTCCAGAATATTAAATGAATTTAAACATACATGTACATGTACACACATGTTTATGTAACTCAAAATGTCCCTATTTCTTGCTGTTAAATAATTTAAGACCTACAGCTCAATCCAGAATTTACATGTATTTTGCCAAAAACATTTCCAATGTACACACAATGTAGGTTCTTCAAATTTGTTGTTAGATTCACACATAATTATGGATAGTTTTAAGTTATACACGTTTGCAAGAACCAAAAATAGGGGAATTATTGGGAACACCCTCATAAGCGTAGCCATAAGGGAAGGGAGACATTTGTCATGGCAAAACCACTATATAAATATACCTGCAGCAACTTGTACGTACAGTATAATGACACAACTTTGCTATTGTCAGCACATGCTGGCGGCATACCTACAAGGGGACCGTACTCAAGTTCCCTCAGCCTTATGTTCCCTCAGCCCTATGTTCCCTCAGCCCTATGTTCCCTCATCCCAAAATAGACCCTATGTTCCCTCAGCCCTATGTTCCCTCATCCCAACATAGGGTCTATTTTGGGATGAGGAACATAGGGTTGAGGGAACATAGGGCCTAATTTGGATTTTAAAAAAATGTTAGGCATTGAGGGAACATAGGGCTGAGGGAACATAGGGCTGAGGGAACATAGGCATGACCCCCCTACAAGCATGACAGGCACATGTACATATATACACATGTACAATCAAAACCTGCTGCGTGGAGTTCTTTTACATAATTTGTACATGTTCCGCCGTATTCTCGCTGTAAGTGCGAACGACTAATGGACTATGGAAGGATGAACAGCCATCGACACTTTAGGATTTATCAAACGTTAGATCTAATTTTATTTCAATAAAATAACTTTATAGTGAAAATGATATTGTGAAATTCAAACCTTACGCTGTCATTATATACGTGTAGTTGATTATGGAATTCTAATGCCGAGTTTCAGCCACCTCTTACAGGAGAGATTTCAACAATTTAGAAAAAGAAATTGTTTGTGGAGCAACCAACCTTCAGGTTATTGGACTCCGTTTCAGTGTACACAGAGAGGCACATGCAGTCCATTATTTGGACTAGGTGTTCATGTGTCAATGTGTACCGAGTAGTTAACTGTAAAATTACACCACAGTATATCTTCAATAGAGCATTCTTATTATTCTGAAGCGCTTCCGTTGTGCAACCAAATCTGTAGCAATTTCCAAAAAGTCAGTTTCTCCAGAATGTCAAATATGACAGGTTTAGACAACAAGAACTGACAGGTTTCATGTGACACAGGCCAGGTGAGGCACTCTAATATTTAGCTGGGATGGGTTTCTTGATTAACTGAACCTGCAAAGCAGCCTATGGGGAGCTTTTAAAGCCTGAATGCATGTACACTTTTGATAAAATGTCAGTAAATGCATCCCGTACTTGATAAGAATCAACAGATATGCATACTGTACATGTAAAAACCAATCTGTGAACGTTTCAGCTAATCTCATTGTGTTGCTAAAGAGACAATAGTGAAAAATTGTTTGTACTCGGAGGACAACAATTATTTTGTGAGGTAATTTGACTTTTTTGCAAATTGTTTGCATCTCAGACATAAATATTTTCAAAGAATGTATGATACATGTACCATCATCAAGTCTTACAATATACTACTCAAAACAATTTAGGGAACACCAGAATAATCTCAGTTAAAGCAAGATCATTTATTTCAGATAAACATAATGTTTCACAGAATTGATGAGAAACAATTGCACAATGAAACAGATGATAAAGGATGCATGTAGTGATTACACATTTCATGACATGACTACTGAAAGAGAGAGGGGGTTGCAAATGAAAATCCCGGTTCATGGAACATTTCAAACCTATTTGATGTTAAAAATCCGGTGTTCCCTAAATTGTTTTGAGTAGTATAATAACCAATTAAGTTTCATGAATAACTGTAATAATTTACGTTCATGTACACTGTACCAGTACTAGTCTTGGTTCAAGACTGTTTGTACGTTTTGATACACGATCCGTCGACGCACGCTAGCACTACACAAACCGCTACAATCACGAACTGCTACAATCAAATCACAAACTGCTACCACACACGAACCACTATCAAACACAGTCTTGGGAATTTCACAGAATCTCCCCCCCCTCCCCCCGAAAACGGGGGGTACCAGTACGCATGCGTCAATTTGAAATGCTAGCGCGGCCCACATTTTTGGTGCGCACGCGCATAAACAACAACAGAATGCCGTGTTCACTGATCGACAACTTCACGGCAGTCCGTTGTTTATGCGCATGAACAAAAATGTGGGTCGCGCTAGCATTTCAAATTGACGCATTCGTAGAGGTTTCCCCCTGTTTTAGGGGGGAGATTCTATGGAGTTCCCAAGACTGTGTTTGATAGCAGTTCGTGTGTGGTAGTGGTTCATGATTGCAGCGGTTCGTGATTGTAGCGGTTCGTGATTGTAGCGGTTCGTGTTGTGCCTTTGAATTGTGTATCAAAAACAGACAAACATAGTTTTGAACCAAGACTCGACCAGTATGTGTATGTTTTTCAAGATTACCAATAGTGTATTGGGGCTTTAAGGCATAGTGTTTCAACTGTACATGTATGCACTGGTGCTAGGACAGTTCCGACCAAAACTGCACTTACCGTTCAGAAATTTGCTAATCGGCTAACCGAAACCAACATTAACACCAACATTAACAACAACAACAAAATGCTAGAATTTGCCACCCATGTTGTTGTTCTAGACTTTGTTTTTGCCAAAATGGTTATAAACAATCATTGTGGGAAGTTTATGGATGCTTTTTGATTGAAAATGTATACACATTGTTCCATTTGCAGACTATACAATGTAGGCCTATCTCGTTTGTGTGGCCGTCAGGTGCCGACTTTTTTTATTTTATTCAAGAAGCACACAAAGGCCTTTAAAAAAGGAAATTACCTAAAAAGGTCTTGACCTAAAAAAAAATAACCTACTTTAATAATCTGGCCCGACCTGATTTGTCATCTAATTATTGTGTCGCCAAACTTAGATAGTTCCTTTCAAGAATACAGACACGGCGCGCTTTCAAATGAACATTAAGTCTTCCAATCAGTAATACAAATAGCCATTACCATCGAGTGTACATCATGGAGAAATCCTAATTGCATGATATTAAGGACAGCTCTTGTTCACAGTGACAACCAGAGTGTGTTCCCAGTGGAATCTTCCGAGTTCTGAGATGTTACCTTAGAACATACATGTACATGTACACTGTACTATACAGGCATTAACCCTAACTCCCTAGACCCATTTGCTTACACATAACCTGAATCCTTCCTAACTCCCTGGGCCCATTTGCTTACACATAACCTGAATCCTTCCTAACTCCCTAGACCCATTTGCTAAAACATAACCTGAATCCTTCCTGACTCCCTAGACCCATTTGCTTACACATAACCTGAATCCTTCCTAACTCCCTAGGCCCATTTGCTTACACATAACCTGAATCCTTCCTAACTCCCTAGAGCCATTTGCTTACACATAACCTGAATCCTTCCTAACTCCCTAGACCCATTTGCTAAAACATAACCTGAATCCTTCCTGACTCCCTAGACCCATTTGCTTACACATAACCTGAATCCTTCCTAACTCCCTAGACCCATTTGCTAAAACATAACCTGAATCCTTCCTGACTCCCTAGACCCATTTGCTTACACATAACCTGAATCCTTCCTAACTCCCTAGACCCATTTGCTAAAACATAACCTGAATCCTTCCTGACTCCCTAGGCCCATTTACTTACACATAACCTGAATCCTTCCTAACTCCCTAGACCCATTTGCTAAAACATAACCTGAATCCTTCCTGACTCCCTAGGCCCATTTGCTTACACATAACCTGAATCCTTCCTAACTCCCTAGACCCATTTGCTAAAACGTAACCTGAATCATTCCCGACTCCCTAGGCCCATTTGCTTACACATAACCTGAATCCCCCAAAATCCTTCAGTAGTAAAGCAAGCACATGACATGTATGCACACATGTGTTTCTAATCTGTGATACATGTACATGTACATGGCCAGGGACCCTCCCTGCATGCATGGAGCAATAAACAGTGTCCACTGACCCAAGCACTGACCTTGCAATCACTACAACAAACATGGATGTACATGTACCATGGAAAGGCAAGTATGCCTAATAACCTCAATCCTCCAAAATCCTTCACTTTAGCAAAGAGGATTTGGGAGGATTTGGGAAGGTTAGGGTTAAACAACTGTTCTGATTGTACATGTACGTGTACATACTGTACATATAGGTGAAACTCATCAACACTTTGTACATGTACAATAGATGCATCTGGCAAATTGTTCATTCATTATGCAATAAAATGGGAATTGGTCCCTGGAGGACACAGCCTTTTGGCTCCCCCTCCATTCCCCCTCCATCCCCCCTCCCCCCCTTGCCTTATTGGCCTGGAAACACTCATCACAGGACCCTTGCAAACAGGGAATGAGCCATACAATACATGGACCTCAAGGTTCTTCAAAGTTTGAAATACAATGAAGTGCAATGACATGACAATTTTGTTTAAAAGACAGAATGATACATACGTACTGTATGAATCTTACAGAATTCTTTCCAAGTTCAAGTTGGGGAAGCGGTCATCCAAAATGGTCATACAATGAGTACTGGCCATTTTCTCTTCTCTGCTTATAAATTATCTGTAAGCAGCATTTCATAAAGGCATACATGTACACAAATGGCATACATGTACACAAATGGCACTCCCCTTACCCCCCCCCCCCATCAACCCCTACCGCCCCAACTCCCCATAAGTACATGACTTCCCCCAACATCCCTTTAGTATTGGTATATATTGTATTTCAATATTTTTCAGTTATAATGATTACAAGCAAAGCCAAGCATCACGTACATGCACATCCTTCATACTTAAACCCCTGCGTATGATTCATAATGTGCCAAATTATATGTATCTGAGTGGGTACCGGTGCACTCTCAAGTACCAGGCAAACTGGGAAGGAAATCCCAGGGATGGTTGCCATGTATTATTGACCTGAAAATGAGTCATACACTAGATACATACAAACTATAAGGGGTACTATAAGGGGTACTATGCGGGGAAAATTATAGAAATTGTGTTGTACATGATGTAACTTAGAGAAGACTCTTGCCTTATTCTCAAGGCTTTACTGGATATCAGCCAAATTCTTGACCATTTGATTATTTGTTTAATTACTAATCCTATCACTTACCTACCACTTACCTATATCACTTACATGTACAATATCATCACGATCAACTTTTAACAGGGCATGGAATCGGTGACTGAAAACTTCTGGCTCATTTATGGAGCAGCAACGGTGGGATATTATGGCAGTCACCGAGTTAATCCAAAACCAGTTGATCAGAACTCTGATTCCATGCCCTGTTGATTGTGACAATACTGCCCCTTTAATACTGAACAGCGTGTAATTATGGTTGGGGAAAAAACATATCTTGAGTTTAAAGGGATTGTATTATAGTGTTAGCTAGCCTTTGGATGTATTTTGGATGCTCTGTGTTTGCTAAATGGTTACCCTGTTTTATTTGTATCACACAGGCATAAGTACTGTAAGTTTAACTTTTGGAGTTTCCATACTTGGATGAATTTGAAAAACCAACCTGTGAAAGTTTCAGCTAATTTCGCCGTGTCATTTGGGAGAAAATAGCGAAAATGGATTATGATTTCACATTTGTAAGACATTTCAAAATTTCTCAAAAATGACAGCATGTCGGACGGAATAATTTCTCAGGATGTTTAGTAACCATAACCAACTTCACATCAAGTTAGATTATTATTCAGTAATTTTATAATCCAATTATTACCAATGAAGTATACTCCCTTTAAAATGGTCCAAAGAAATTGTTTAAAATTATTGAAGATAAAATTTTGATGTGGCCTGATCTGTTTATCAGAAATCCAGCCTCCAGGATTTTTACCCGTACATTATCTCAATGATCAGACAACGAGAGCAAACTGGTCAGACACCGAGACGATCGAACCCAGGGGTTATTTCAGAATCATTCCAATTTGCAAGCTAGAAGACTTCGCTCCATGCACAAACATTGCCCTCTAGGTTTGACAACTCACCCGCTGTCTGCCAGCCAGTAGGGCACTTTGGTGATAAGTTAGCGTTGCATGTAATGTTTATGTTTTCCAATTTAAAATACGCACTGCATACCCGCATCAAGTTTACGCACGTTTATTTCTTGCCAAAGTGCCCTATACGCTTCGTGCACATCGTGGCCCTCCAGCACCGAAATGCACTTCAGCTTAGAGTTTACATGCGTGGCATTTTGCGGCATAATTTTACAGTCCGTTTGATACGAGTCGTGTCGCTGGAGTCATATATCGCTTCAATGATTATATTAAGTCATTTATTATTCCAAACCAGAAATGCTCACTGATGCATTCCACCCTCTATCCCACCTTCTTCCAAATAACATACCTTTTCCTATGTTTTGGAATGCACCTTGCTGGACTTACCACCGAGTATGAGGTGGTTTTCTAGTACCCGAAAAACAGGTTTTTATTCAGACATTTAACAGTGGGAAAACTCTTCCATGGTAACACCTTTAATACAAATATAAATGGAGCCAATAGAGAATGCTAGTACCAGTGTCCTGACTACAACTGTGCATAAATAGCGCCCTCTATAGGCTATACCTGGAGCCAAATGACAAACTGTGTGGATTGTCACCCTAGAGGTAAATGATGTGCATTATACAGTAGGTACAACTTGATTGTGAGTTGGAAGGGTTCTGAATCAAATACCGGTACGCTGAACATTACACAAAGTAATCATGAGAAGGGCAATTCCACCGTGACTGACATTACAGTTTTTACTAAATTTGAATATCAAATCAGCTCTGATGTCTGAACAATTACAGCCAGCTGAACCATGTTTGGCATGGGGGATACTAGGACCTGAATACACAATACAGTATTGAAACTTTGAAATTTCATGTTCAGCTTTTCCGACTAGGGCGGATTGTTTATTGCCGTGACTGACATTACAAAAAGCGACGCAACCAAAAAATGTCAAACATGTTTTTAAAATTTCTCTTCAAGTTAAAAGTGCTGCAGATCTAAAACCATGAACATTATAGCTAAAAGGATAAGTAACGCATGTACAAATGTAGTAAGATGGGAAAAACTCTTCATGAATTTTTCAACAAATATGCAAATTCACCTCCGTGACTGACATTACCGTGACTGACATTACACATTAGATTCATAACACCCGTTAACAGTAACAACAATTTAACACTAAAATGATAAATTTTCTGTCAACAAGAGAAGTATCAATTAACTGTTTATGCTCTTTTTAAAGGAATAATTATAATTTTAAGATGTTTAAAGGTTGGAACATGCATTAAATGTCATGAAATGTATAAAATACAAGCTGAATTCGGGAGGCAGTTTTCATTGAAGAAAATGGATAGGAAGAGATAGGTGCTCCCCTTTTTAATAAAATAGTCTTTGTCAGTAAAATAACAGATGTGTTGCTTTTCACATGCATGAAAGAATTGAGAGAAGACAAGACATGTAAAACTGCTATTTCAAAATTTTCAAGCATTGTTGTAACTTGTATTTGGATATATGTGCTACAAATACATGCCTACATTTGTTTACACATACTCTCCCATCCTAGCCGGTGAGCAATATTCAACGTAGTCAGGTATAAGATTCTAGTTTTGTTCGTGGAATTGCCCAGAAGCATATTTTTAAAGTAAATAAATCCCAAAATAATTAAATGATGGGTCCAACCTTCAATTAAGTTTAGCTGTAGTAAAAACCAAGCTTGTAAAGCCTTTTTTTTCCTCAAAGTATTTTTTTACTTCTGAAAGGATAAGCAAAATGGTCAGATTTTTAAAAACCCTGACCCGAGTTAAAATAAGATACACGTATATATGATTATTTTTGAATTAGACATTTGTAACCTACCTTTTTTTTCTTCTTACGGAGAGTGACTTTGATCCCATCAACAGAGATGGTGAGAATCACCTTCTTCTTCCGGATTGCCTTGGCTTTGAACTCATACTGCAAATAAATAAACAACAAAGTAGGGAGAATTCAGTATGATCACAGACTCAATAGATTGGGTCATAGTATGATTAATGTGTGTGTATATATACATGTTTCTATATGTACTGTGTCATCAACTGAGATTTTCCTTTCTGATTGCCATGGTTTTGATAAATAAACAACAAAGTAAGGAGAATTCAGTATGATCATCATGTACACTGTAATAGAAGAAACTAGAGGAAAAAGAAAATGAGCTGTAAAATAAACAAACAAAGCAATGGGAAATAATGGCTTTTTAAACAAACGTTCAAAACAATTGTAGATTAAAGGGACAGTATCGTCACGATCAGAGCAGACTTTCAACAGGGCATGGAATCGTTGTCCTACATGTACATGTAGTTTAAGATGAACACAGTGACTGAAAATTACTGGCTCATTGATGCAGCAGCAACGGCAATATGACCTTGTCATAATGGGGTACTATTTTCAGTCATTTAATCTAAAACTAGCGCTCCGATTCCATGCCCTGTTGATTGTGACAATATTGTCCCTTTAAAAACAACATTGCCAGTGAAATAATAAAACACAAAGAATAAATTCATCTTTAAACTTAAGGGTTGTCCAGTTCAAAGTGCCTGGACGATATCATGATTATCGTAACAATACGATATTTAAAAAAAAAAATAATGGCTAAATCAGTGAACTTTTGAAGATATATTGCCATATTGACGATATTCCAAAAATATTGCCAATATTCCAAACATATAGCCGATATCACATATCATCATCCTTTTTAATTCAAAATCGCAGGAGTTCATGTAAGGCAATAGTTATGTGATAAATTTCTATTCATTACACAGTAATATTAACAAAGTTGCAACACCGGGAAAAGCTGAAACTTAGGTCCAAATCACAGCGGCGGCACACAGGTTCCCAGGACCATACCATTATGAAAATGGCATCATTTGAAAAGGAGGATCACATGGGCTACAGCATGAAGGGTCAATCAAAATGTTAGCTGAGAAGTGCCAAAACAGCACCCCCAAAAAAAGGTATTTAGCAACATTTTCCTTAACAAAAGGATTATGTGCATACTGGCATTAACCCTCCTACTGTTTGACCATTTGAAACCATTCAAATTTTCCACTTACCAAAATGCCCATTGGTTTTGTACACACATGGTGATACCATTTGAACAGTGTTGGTAGCAAGCTTTACTACCATTCAAATCCATTCAAATGCATAGAGGGTCCATTGATTCACCACTTAGAAGTATCCAAACAAGGTTTTGTATTAGCTGTACTACCATTTGGAAAGATCCAAACAAGGTTTTGTATTAGCTGACCTACCATTCAAAACCATTTGGGGGAATCAATACTGTACACAGTTATTTCACCATTCAAAACCACAAAAGCGAATGGTTTCAAATGGTGGATCAACTTGTATGAAAAAGGTACCAGAAGTAGGAGGGTTAAATGCTATTAATTTTTCAGGCCCATGATTTATCAGGATTTTTCCTGATTTCAGGATTTTTTATACAAATCTCCTTTTGCCTCAGAATGTTCTTGAAAGAAAAGAAATATCCACCATGGAAAGAATTAAGAAAGTACCCTGCATTATGTCCAAATCTCTAGTTTCTTGTTTGTGGGGATGTGGAGAGTCTGAAAATCCTCCAAAATTAAACATCCAGGAGGTTCAGGGGGGGCTTTGTCCTCTAGACCAAAGGGACACCCAGGGCCGCTACCCATTTTTTAATGATTTTTCACTTTTTTTCAAATCACACCAGTGATTTTTATATTATTGTACACAGTAACATAAAAATGAATTTCCTTCCCCTCTTGTACAGTCCCAGGAATAATAAAAATAAAAAAATCCTGAACCTAGGTGGGACATATCCAAGAATCTACCAAACTTGATGAATCTGGATGCCATTTTTCCGTCAAGACGTAGGTAATCATGCATTTTTGTTGAAGTGCACACGTCAACAAGACCAAGTTTACACAGTAGGGCAAATGCATGACAGACTGGCTCCTTTTTCAATCCAATTTGAAGCGATTTAATCATCCGCATCATCAAAAGACCGTGAAGGTATTAGGAAATAGAGGTTGAAATTGTGTACTCATAAAATTCCAATAACTCACCGGCTTTGAGATTGATGCAAATTATAATAAAACTTGTAATCAGATAGAGCAACTGCTCATATTGCTGAAAATTAAGTTTTCCACAATTTGTAGCATTCCTCAATTTTAACAATTGAATCATTTAGAAAACACTGAACGAAACATCTCACTACTGGCTCTTCTCAGAACAAAATATATAATTCTTGACAGACAGTTAAATGGTGTTAATGCAAACCTACGGTAACTCCTAATATTCCCCTTATTTATACATTTTCCCCAAAAATATGTGGTATTTTACCAAATTTGTATTAAAAAAATCACTAATTGGTAATATTCCCCCTATTTCTGACAATTCCTCCCAAATTAACCCCAAGCTGTAACACTGACCTAAAAATCTGTGTCGTTCCCCAAATTGTTTACATTTTGCAGAATTTTTGTGACAATTCACAAGTTATTCCAAAATTTCTGAAATTTTCTTTTAATGACCCCTTGCCCTTTCTGTTCTGATGAAATAAAGTGACACTAAATGACCAAGGAGTTTCAAGTTAAGTTGATACCATGTTTGTTCCTTCTCAAACAAAACCTACATATATATAATCTAACTTAATTCAAGCCTGGACCCTGGAATAGACAGTCCATAATAAAATAATACAAATAATTATTACTGTGCTTTATGTATACAGTGCCTTTTTTCAAAAGGTTTCAAAGTGCTGGAGCAAGCCCCTTCTCAAGAACAATAAGTGTCCTGGGTTCTTTACCAAGTATTACCAGAGACACAAAACCTGCAGCTTTATGTCCCATCCAAAAGGCGCGGACACTGATGATAATTATTAGGACCCCCACCACTCCCCAGACTAGCCACACGAACCCTGAACAATTCATGGAATGGTCTCCCACGCATCCAAGTACTGACCGTTGAACGCTGGGTCACCATTGCTTAACTTTCATGCCACTGGCTCTTCCATTGAGCATACTGTCTTCAAAAGGTTCAATCATCATTTCCTTTCATGCTGTGGTACAAGTTTTCTAGGGACCAATATTAAGCTAACCTTCCCAGATTTCCAGCTGTCACGTTTAATTTCCGGACCCATAGAACAAGCCATTTTATTGGTTAAGATGGCCACTTTAAACCTCCAGGCAAACACCATTGTTGCTTGCGACCTTCCATGAACCCTAAATGCTTGCAGAGAATTGGTGGAATTTTAATATAGTTTCCATTCAATAAACGAAGGTCAAACAATTTCCTCTTGAAAATGACATACAGGTCAGTTGATGAAACCATACATGTGTATACATGTGTACATGCTGGTGTTTTCTGAAGTAAAATCTGATTTTTAGAAAATATATTTTTGATCAAGTGTCAGTAAATACAGCCAGACTTTTTTTTTAAGAATCAGGAAAAATAAGTACAGAACCCAAACTGTGAAAGTTTCAGCTTAACCCTAACTACCCCCAAATCCTCCAAAATCCTTCTCCTGATTTTGCTTGATTTTGTTGGATTCAGTACTCCACAGTATAGCCCAGCGAATAGAACATGTAGCAATGTGTACCAAATCCATCAAACTCCACCGGCTGCTTTTGTTGGATTCAGTACTCCACAGTATAGCCCAGCGAATAGAGCATGTAGCCATGTGTACCAAATCCATCAAACTCCACCGGCTGCTTTTGTTGGATTCAGTACTCCACAGTATAGCCCAGCGAATAGAGCATGTAGCCATGTGTACCAAATCCATCAAACTCCACCGGCTGCTTTTGTTGGATTCAGACAGTACTCCACAGTATAGCCCAGCGAATAGAGCATGTAGCCATGTGTACCAAATCCATCAAACTCCACCGGCTGCTTTTGTTGGATTCAGACAGTACTCCACAGTATAGCCCAGCGAATAGAGCATGTAGCCATGTGTACCAAATCCATCAAACTCCACCGGCTGCTTTTGTTGGATTCAGTACTCCACAGTATATGGTGCTAATGCAAACCTACGGTAACTCCTAATACATGTATTCCCTTACATGTATTTATACATGTTCCCCAAAAATGTGGTATTTTACCAAATTTGTATTAAAAAAAATCCCTAATTGGTAATATTAGCGAGGACAGCGGTAGTGCCATTTTTCGTCTTCCTATCTGTCACCACACTAAAATTTAATTTTTAAATCTTTGATTTCTAGTATAAATACTGCCCGAAAGTTAAAGAAAATTCACCAAAATGAGGAGAAAAACATGCTTATTTAATTGATGCTACTTAATTTGAAACTTACGTGCAATTTGAAGGAAAATTTGATCGGTGAACTTTTATTTTGCGAGAGAGACTTTTATCACGGGCGCGGCCATTTTGGTTTTTGAACTCGTGATCTGTATTCTCGTGTTTTTTTTCGTGCGAGAGTTTGGTTTATATGTGTTTTTAATGTGAGATTTGGACAGAGAATGAGTGTGGCTTTCTGATGGTAGCAAACTTAGCGATTTTTGTGCATTTTTAAGGTAAGAAATTTAACTTTTATTGAAAAATTGTTAAGCAAAAAGTGATTTTTTCCCAAAAATATTGAGCTTTTCTTTAGAAAAACCTGGTTAAAATGGGGTTTACCAAGCTGGTAAGATTGATTTTAGGGAACTTTGAAGTCTTCCAAAGCCAAAGGAACCTTAAAAATAATAATTTTTTATGTCGCACTTACACCGCAAAGGACTTTTGGAAATGGGTCAAATTTGATGGTACCTGTCAAATGTGTTCTGGGCCATGCGCAATTTTATAATGTGCAACCCATCAATTCAGCCAGCCCCAAAAAGTTGAAAACAATCTTTAAAAAGTGAGAAGAGACAAGTTCTTCAATGAAAAATCTAAATATTAAATATTATAAACGTGGCTGCATGTTTTGTGTATACATGTCAAGCTCTTTAACCACATCACTGCAGATTTATTGGGAAAAACATATTTTGTAATACTAAGGTAGTTTACTAACGTTACATGCATTTGGTAGTGCTGAATTTGCTTCGTATATTTGTTTGCATTATTTTTGTTTTTGTTAGGATCTAGTGACCAGAAAGACAGTTATGAACAACACAACCACAGCTAAACTTAGGAAGGTCAGGGACTATTGTCTTAACATTCATCCTACTAATTCATTTTGTACAATTCCAACTAAAACTGATCTAGTGGTGTTTGCTCTCACAACAAGACTAAAAATTTAAAAAAGGCAACAACAAAAAAGAGGCGCAGGACCTAATTTCTACTTTGGCAGAAGTCGTTTCCTCAAAATTGCCGGAAGACTGGATTTTCATCAATAACTTGCTTGACAATATTTTGTCACAAATCACGAAAAGCAATGATGCTATTCAACTTTGTGAAATGATTTTCCACCAGATGAGATGGACCCATAAAACCCGTAGAAGTGCAATATACCAAAGATTTGACGAAGAATTTCTGCACTCAAGTCTCAGTTCACTCTCATATATGTCTGAACTTGATGAGAGTGATTGTGATAATTAACAAGAATACTATACTGGCATACATGTAACTTTCTCATGTAACTTTCTCCTGTTAGTGTTACATTCAATACTTGAACATGAAGAAAAAGGATGTTATCGATCAATACAGGTCATTGGGAACACAGGACTGTCTGTCATATTTAATTGCAGAACACCAGCCACTCCTTGCAGACCCATCACATGTCCCGACAAAACAGGCTTATCTCTCGAAGTTAAAGACAGTAGTCAATCAGTATAACAAAATCATCAAAGGTAAACACCGAGCATCCAATAAGGTGATCACTGAAGAATTTTTGAGACAAGATTTTGTATTCCCTTCAGCAAGACCACAACCATCACAGCCGATAGCTGGTCCATCTAGCACTGTTCAACAGCCAACTGACATGCTGCCTGTAGGTCACCGAGTAAAACTATGTACAAGTAAAGTTCCCAAAGCTGACCCACAGAAGTTAGTTGAAGCACTTAACGTAAGGCTTGACCAAAAGAACTCTGGGCTGAAAAGGAAAGCCTCAAAGATCAAGCACCTCAAATCCAAAACCATCAAGCTTGAGGAAACAGCAGAACAGATGGTTCAGAAACATACAGAAAGAGAAACACATCTCAATGAACAACTGCGAGCCAAGCAGACTACTATTAATGATACAATAGCTGAAAATGACTGGCTTAGAGAAATGGTTAAGGATACGGTGAAATCAAAGGATGATGCTGGCGTATACACACAGGAGATGAAAGAATGTGTTTTTAGTCTTCTAAATCACAATGTGCCAACAGGACAGATTCCTGCTGTGATTGAAAGTGTTTTGAAGATGGCAGGAAAGACAACCGAAGTTCCAAGTATTATTCAATGGAACATTATGAGACTTGTCTTGGCTCAGAGACAGCTTGCTGAAGAGGTGCCTGAAAAATCTAATTTGGGACTACTCAGCGACGAGACTTCGAAATTTGGGAGAAAGTTTGAAGGATTCCACTTGAGTGATGCTGAAGGAAGATTATATGTACTAGGTTTAAGGGATATACATGTAACATCAAATGTTCTCAACACATTTAAGCAGATTCTCTGTGACATTGATGACATGTCAAAGGCTTCAACATCTGACACATCAAAGAAGATTTTGCTAAATATTTCTTGTACTATGTCGGACAGGGCCAGCACACAGATAAAATTCAATGAACTGTTGGAGGATTATCGGCGAGATGTTCTGCTTCAGACAGTTGAGAATTATGAAACACTGACGGACGCTGAGAGGTTATCTGTAGGTAAACTCTGTAATTTTTGCTGCGGTCTCCATGCGCTCGTCCATTTGGCCGAAGTTGCCTCTGCATCATTGCTTCAAACAGAAGCTGGATTCTTTGAGAAGGAAGCACCTGTGTTTGACAAGTCTTTCCAGAAGTCAGAGGCTGGAGCAACCAGACTAATTAGGACTGTGTGCAAAGCTGTTGCCCAAGGAGGGGATGAAAAGTCTGGGTGCCATGGATCTTTCCTGGAATATTTGAGGCCAGTGTTAAAAGCTGAAGGTTTCGCCCGACTTCCAATAGAGCCTTTTCGAGGAAACCGGTTTAATATATTGTTTCAGAATGCTGGAAGTGCTTTCTACTTGCATGGCCACTTAACAACATTTCTGGAAACCAATGCAACTAACAAATTGCTGAAATCAGTTTATTTTGATTTACAGATTCCAGAATACCTTGCGGGTTGCAAGGCACTTGGACTGATTTCACATCTTGTTACAGTACCACTCTGGGCTTCTATTGAAGACAGTAGCATACACCTTCTGGACATCGGCAGTAGATATCAAGAGGTCATCGACTTTCTACTAATGGCAAGCAATCGTCTGGAGGATTTCTTACGAGGTGACCTTCAGCTTTCATTTTCCAGTAGTAACCAACTGGAAAAGGATGCAATTTATAAGATGCTCATCACGCCTTGTATACATGATGACCAAGTGGCAGTTATCCTTCACAACATGCTGCCAGCAATGGCAAAACTACTCCAACGAATATTCAGTGACCACTAAGAGGGAGGGAAGTGGTATGAAGTCACCCCTGAAACCAGAGAGAAAACCATTGGTTTGCCAAAACATAACAAATTTGCAGAGAGTGTTTTCGGTCACCTTGATCGTTTGCTGCGAGAAAAGCCGAACATCACAACAATTGCGAGTGAAGCTTACATTATGTTTAGCCATAACAAGACGATGGCATGGCTAGAAGCCAAGTCTCCAGCAGAAAAGGAGCGTCTTTTCTCAGAATGTAGAAGATCTGTAAAACATGTACATAGGGCTTTCAAGAGACGGCAGCTGGCGATTCAAGAAGCAAGAAGAGATGCCATAGCCGAGAAAATTAAACAAGCTGAAGCAGCTGAACTGAGACGACTACGCAAGAAAGAGCAACATACATCAGACATGATACATTGGGGATTGTGGCAAAGCGAACAGTAAGTAGATGCATCCCTGGAGAGTTTGGATAAGACATCTGACAAAGTCAAGGCTCTCAAAGCTCAGCTCACGTTTAGGCAAAAAGTCTTACAACAAAAGCCAACAGATCTTTCCCTAAAAGACGTGTATTCCTTCTCAGTCAAAAGCTCAACAGAGACGAGACGTATTGCCCTCGACTGTAACCAACTTGCAGACAACTTGAAAAAATTAATAAGACACTCATTCACCATAGAAGGCTCTCAGTCTCAGACTGCTGGAGGAGCAGATGAATCTGATCAAGCTCCCCTACTTGTTGGGAAGCGTGTTCACCACAAGTTTGTATCTGGACAAGAAAGCAAGTGGTTCACAGGAAAAGTTATATCTCAGGTTGGAAATGTTGTAATTATTGTATGCCTGAATCGATTCATGTTCGATCACCAGATCATGATGTTGATCTTTGCCACCTTCATTTGTTGACGAACAGTTCAATCATGAGGTACAACTATTCATTGCTGCACAACTGGTCACTTACCACCTGTTATTTCTGCCATTTGGCAGTATTGTTTTCCATATTGATTTTATACATATATAATGTTATAAGCATGTAACATGACTTTTTTGGAAGAAATGTGATCACCCAGGTATTCTTGAGAAATTAATGCCTTGTATTCTAAACACTGCCGTTGATAACGAATGCATTGTCATCATTCCGTACGTTTTATGCATAACATTTCTTACAGAGTTGTGCATATACTAGCAAAGTGTGCACTTATCTCATATGCTTATACTTAAATGCATGAAGTCATTTGTTGAACTAACAAGTTAATTAACATTATAAAATGATTTTGTGTTCTTTGTTTCATTAGAACTTGAAATTTGCCACATTGAAACCATATTTTGGTCAGACAAATCTTCATTGTATGTTTGCTCATACGCCTGCCTCATTCTTCATATTCAAGGTTCCTGGGTATGCAGACTGGTTCAACATCATATATGATGGGGATGACAGCATCTATTCCTACCAGCTTCAGAAGGACTACTCAGAGGGAGACCTGCAGATATTAATAAAGTAATCGGTAGGTTGCATGTAAAGTTGAAAACCTCCCTAACATTTTGTTAATCTTGTAAAGCCTTTAACCTCACCTATGAAACAGATGTGAGGCTAATTTAAAAAGCACTGCACTTGGTAGTTCCTGCTCTGTCTGTTGGTACCAAATTTAGTGTATATTTCTTTCAAAATGCACTTATAATTGCTTTATAAACAATTGGGAGTCAAAGTGAAAAACGATGACAGAAAACTACCCCCTAAAAAAGGGCATTAAAATTGTCGTAACTCCTCACCAGAAGAAGCTATGAAATTAATTTTAGCACCGTTGTAATCCTTGGGTTATAAGCTTTAAAATGATGCCAAACTTGTCTGCAAAATCTTTAAAAATGCAAAAAGTGCCGACCTGGCTAGTAATATTCCCCGTATTTATGATAATTCCCCCAAAAATTTACCCCAAGCTGTAACACTGACCTTAAAAATCTGTGTCGTTCCCCAAATTGTTTACATTTTGCAGAATTTTTGTGACAATTCACAAGTTATTCCAAAATTTCTGAAGTTTTCTTTTAATGACCCCTTGCCCTTTCTGTTCTGATGAAATAAAGTGACACTAAATGACCAAGGAATTTCAAGTTAAGTTGATACCATGTTTGTTCCTTCTCAAACAAAACCTACATATATAATCTAACTTAATTCAAGCCTGGACCCTGGAATAGACAGTCCATAATAAAATAATACAAATAATTATTATTACTGTGCTTTATGTATACAGTGCCTTTTTTCAAAAGGTTTCAAAGTGCTGGAGCAAGCCCCTTCTCAAGAACAATAAGTGTCCTGGGTTCTTTACCAAGTATTACCAGAGACACAAAACCTGCAGCTTTACGTCCCATCCAAAAGGCGCGGACCCTGATGATAATTATGAGGACCCCCACCACTCCCCAGACTAGCCACATGAACCCTGAACAATTCATGGAATGGTCTCCCACACATCCAAGTACTGACCCTTGAACGCTGGGTCACCATTGCTTAACTTTCATGCCACTGGCTCTTCCATTGAGCATACCAGTCTTCAAAAGGTTCAATCATCATTTCCTTTCATGCTGTGGTACAAGTTTTCTAGGGACCAATATTAAGCTAACCTTCCCAGATTTCCAGCTGTCACATTTGATTTCCGGACATTTTATTGGTTAAGATGGCCACTTTAAACCTCCAAGCAAATACCCTTGTTGCTTGCGACCTTCCATGAACCCTAAATGCTTGCAGAGAATTGGTGGAATTTTAATATAGTTTCCATTCAATAAATGAAGGTCAAACAAATTCCTCTTGAAAATGACATACAGGTCAGTTGATGAAACCATACATGTGTATACATGTGTACATGCTGGTGTTTTCTGAAGCAAAATCTGATTTTTAGAAAATATATTTTTGATCAAGTGTCAGTAAATACAGCCAGACTTTTTTTTTAAGAATCAGGAAAAATAAGTACAGAACCCAAACTGTGAAAGTTTCAGCTTAACCCTAACTACCCCCAAATCCTCCAAAATCCTTCTCCTGGTTTTGCTTGATTTTGATGGATTCAGTACTCCACAGTATAGCCCAGCGAATAGAGCATGTAGCCATGTGTACCAAATCCATCAAACTCCACCGGCTGCTTTTGTTGGATTCAGTACTCCACAGTATAGCCCAGTGAATAGAGCATGTAGCCATGTGTACCAAATCCATCAAACTCCACCGGTTGCTTTTGTTGGATTCAGTACTCCACAGTATAGCCCAGTGAATAGAGCATGTAACCATGTGTACCAAATCCATCAAACTCCACCAGCTGCTTTTGATGGATTCAGTACTCCACAGTATAGCCCAGCGAATACAGCATGTAGCCATGTGTACCAAATCCATCAAACTCCACCGGCTGCTTTTGTTGGATTCAGTACTCCACAGTATAGCCCAGCGAATAGAGCATGTAGCCATGTGTACCAAATCCATCAAACTCCACTGAGTGCTTTTGTTGGATTCAGGACTGTGTATAGCCAATCCATGGATGCTTTGCATTTGCTACTGTACCAATTCCATCAAAGTTCAACAATTGGGGTACCTTTTTACTGCATGTTGATTGATTTTAGAAGATTTAGGATGGTTTCTAGCCAAAATGCCTAGGGGGTTAGGTTTAATTCATTGCCTCTTTAATTTAACCTTTGGACGAGTTAGCCCTCCTCTTGCTGCAGGCAGAAGTTGTTTATAACATTGTTTTTCCTTTAAAAAAAGCCACAGGTGCCTGGGAGCCTTTGATATCCTAAAGTGGACCATTCTACATATCTTAGAAGGGGTGTCAGTTCCCAGATCTGTGTAGCTTTGTTTTGATGGGCGGGAAAAGTAACTGCTGCCATATAGCTGCCATATATCTGTGCACAAAATCAACCATTCATTGTATACACATGAAGACCTACCCAGATCTAACCCTCTGATAAGTGGAACCATCCGTTCAGTACCAGGCTTTGCTTTTTGATGTTTTGCTTGTGCCAGGCTCTAAAGTTTGCATTCCCCCCCCCCCTGTTCTGCTGGAGAGATAAACTGTATGGCTATTTATGTTTGCCTTGGCTTGCATTGAACACAACTTGGTCAGTTTTCACCATGGCCTCTACTAGTAAACACGTTGATACTGCTGCTGCTCTGAAGCATATGTTGGATGATGGAGATGAGAGCTTTGATGAAGTTGAATCAATTCCATCAGAGGAAAGTGGAGATGATTTGGGAAGTGAAATGGGCTATGACGGTGGTGACAGTTATCAAGGCAGTGACGAAGACAGCAGTGGCGGGGACGACAGCGCTGACGACAGCGACGATTCATCTGTTGCTGCCGCTCCAGTCCGCAGGAAAAGACCTGCGAATACTCCACCTAAGGGGCGGCCTGCAAGGCGTCCACAACATCAGCAGCCGGGAACTTCTGTGGCCCAGCCCCAGCCCCAGCCTGCATCTTTCACGTCCCCCTCAGGAGATATTTGGATGCTGGATCCCCCACCCAGTGCGAGCAGACGGCAGGCAAACGTCGTAACTGAGCAAGCGGGGCCAAAACATATCGGAGGGGCTGCCAGCAAGCTCCAGCTGTTCAAACTGTTCATTACGACGGCGATGATGAACATTATACTGACGCACACTAACGAGGAGGGCCTAAGACAGAGGGGAATATCTTGGAGCAACATGACCCTAATGGAGCTCCATTCTGCTCTCGGTCTGCTCATGTTCTTGGGACTGACCAAATCTGGCCGGGAGAACATCCGCTCTCTGTGGAGAAAAGGCCCATACGCAAGACCACTATGTATGGCCACCATGTCGGGTAGTCGTTTTCAAGACATCCTGACAATGCTTAGGTTCGACGACAAGGCGACCAGACCAGCACGACGGGAAGCCGACAAATTCGCTGCCATTCGCGATGTTTTTGATGGATTTGCCACTGCCTGCCGACGCCATTACAGTGCCGGAGATTGCGTCACGATTGACGAACAGTTGGTTGCCTTCCGAGGGAGATGCCCGTTTCGGCAGTACATGCCAAGTAAGCCTGCCAAGTACGGGATCAAATTTTGGCTGAACGTTGATGTTGACACCCACTACATACTCAACATCATCCCATACCTTCGGAAAGGACCGGAGGGGACGGCCAGAAATCTTGGATCAACCGTTGTGCAACAACTCGTGCAACCATTGAACAACTCCGGGAGAAACATAACAACGGACAATTATTTCACGATTGTCGGTTTGATACGCGATCTGCTCAAGAAAAAACTGACTTTAGTCGGAACAATAAAGGGGAACCGGAGAGAAATTCCTGTGGAGGTTCGCCCCAACAATGTCAAGAAAAGGGCCGCTAAGTCATCCGTCTTCATGTTCAATGGTGAGATGACGCTCGTCTCCTTCATCCCGAAGGAAAAACGGAGTGTGTTGTTAGCGTCATCCATGCACCATGACAACAAAATCAACGATGCCACCCAGAAGCCGGACATCATCCACTTCTACAACAGAACCAAAGGTGCAGTGGATACCGTAGATCAAATGTGTAGTTTGTACTCATGTGCCCGTACAACCCACCGCTGGCCTCTCGTTGTATTTTTCAACATCATCAATCTTGCAGCCATAAACTCTTATGTTCTATATCGGTGCCTACATCCGCAGTGGGGCACACAGTATTCCCGCCATGACTTTTATTCCGAGATCATCATGGATCTTGTCAAACCACAAATCGAGATGCGGGCAGCCAATCCCAGAGGACTGCACATGACGACGATGAATTCCATGAGCATCCTTGGCTTCAAAATCGACCGAGGACAGCAGATTCGGGCAGGCCAACGTCACCATGACAACCCCGCACAGCGGCAGGGCATTTGTTATGAATGTCCGCCTCGTAGACAAGGAGGAAAACGTACGACCATGAAATGCATGACTTGCCACAAATTCGTGTGCAAGGCGCATTCCGTAGAACGCAAGAACATTGCTTGCCACTCCTGCGATGCCGGGGAGTTTTGAACTGTTGCTGGACTGACTGTTGAACCATGGTTGAACTGTTTATTTTATTATTTTTGGATCCACATATTTTTGAACTGTTTTTTTATTTCATTATTTTTAGAGCCACAGATTTGTGAACGGTTTTTTATTTTATTATTTCATTTCTGAACCACTACTTTTTGAACTGTTTTATTTTATTACTTTTTTTTCGAACCACTACTTTTTTTTCTTTTTTTCTCTTGAACCATTTTTTCCTAGCGTTTTCTGTATTTTCCATCATAGTTTACAACACTAAGTTTTTGGTTTTTTGTATATATTTTCTCATTTACTCATTGTTTTCATTCTTTTGTTACAAGATACATTTCTATTTATCAATTCTTTTTTTCATTTATTTTTTTTTATTTTCGATTTTTTGTTTTTTTGGACTTGGCCCTTTAGGCATTCGTAAATTTCACTTTTCTTTTGCACTTGCACACTGTACATGTATGTTGTGGATAGCCTAAAACATTGTTGGGGGCTTTTGTTCTTTTCAAATTTTACCCCTTTATTCCTTTCATTTTATAACAAACTTTCACTTGCATAATTTCTTTTATATTTCTTGATGTTATTGTTGTTTTGATAAAATACTGTTTGAGAATCAAGAGAAAATAAAATACAAACAGGAAAATGGAAACTCTTTGTTCTTTATTATTTGACTCTTTGTTCTTTATTATTTTTCACTAATTAAAACTTAATTAATTAAAATCTAATTAATTAAACAAAAAATTAAGACTTAAATAATCCTAGACAATAGCTGGGCATGTGTGGAAGTCATTTGGATGTAAAAAATCAATGGGGAATGCAGAGATAACACTTTTAATATAATTAATAGGGGTGCCACTGACTAGAGGAGGGGTATAGCGTTTAAATAAAGTTATGGGTTACTATCTCGTCCAAAGGTTAAGGAGACATCAGCCCTTTTCACACCAGCACCGATAACGAACGTCCTTGTTTATGGGCGCCAGTTGTCTGTCACCTCGGTAGCTTGCGATTTTATAACAACCTTTCACACGACTTCTAAACTAAGTCCAAATGACTAACGTCCCTCGTTTCAGAGCTTTTCTTATTAGGGGAAATGTGCAGTTGTGCAATCCATATTTCGCTGGTACTGCGCACAGTGCCCACTCTCTTGTATGAGTTACCAATGGTTTAAGTTTCCTCGAAAATTATATCATTCCGCGAAATCATTCACCACTATACGTATAAAGTTTCTCGAGTTTTGTTTTCCGGAGAAAAATTTTTCCCTTGTTTCCTGACAATTTTTACTCCTAGTTTCCTGACAATTTTCTCCTCGTTTCTCAAGTCGACAATTATTACTATGGATATCAGCTCAAAGTATTCTTGTAGAAACAGAGTAGGCTGAATGTTAACGTTAATTCTCAAAAATGTTGCTCCTATTTCTACACCTCGACCATTTTACACCTTGTTTCCTGACATTTTTCTCATCGTTTCTCGACAATTATTACTATGGATATCGGCTCAAGTACTCCGACAATCAATTCTTGTTAATTCTTCATCAACGAACAAGACAAAGACAAACGGGAAAGACACACAAGTTGTTTACACATCCGGTATATTGCAAGCTGGTCTAGTGATGCGTACTGCACAAGCGAAATGATACCGCCAAAACAAGGGTCCCCTGTTTGGGCGCACGAAGCGTTCCACGACCTATCGTGGCGATTTTAACATCGTTGCAATTTTTTGGAGGAGGTCTCGATCTGTTATAAATAACGATGGTCCATGGTAATTATTTAACAAGGATAGCTTTCACACGACTGGAATTTGCTATTTTTTTAACATGGATGCGATTTATCACCAAGGTCCTTTGTTAAAACGGTCTTGTGTGAAACGGCCTCTACATGTAAAAATGAAAATGCATTCAGTTGTAAAGGTTAATTTGTACACTGCCAAAATGTTGATGATTCAGGTGAACAATTCATATTGTGTTGAACCACAAATATGAAAAGAAAAAACAAATTTAATTAAAACAATTTTTTTTTTTTTAAATAAACAACTTTACAGTGTTTTTCTTTCTAAAAACCAAATGAACAATGTTCTGTTTAAAAATAAAAACCATTTTTATTACATGTACAATCTTGATTCTTATAAAGTATAGATTAATTCACAGACAATTTAACTGAAGTGTACATGTATGCTTTCAAGGGAAGGTATAACATTGGTATCTAGTTAGTCAAATGCAACTGCGTATGTACATGTATTGTGTTATAATAAGCTATACAGCAATGTATAGGGAAATGTGAATGGTGATCGTGTCTATCTACTAAAGAGTGAAAACCACTCTTTTAACCAGTTGACGTCGGGAATATTTATTTTTTTCCGGTCCCCCGTGCGGGTTTATTTTCAGTGAAAAATCTGAAAAAATTTCTGGCCATTAATAATTTTTTTTGTCAATTAAACTAAGTTCGGACACCCAAATAAACACCTTTACTCATTGACATTTTGAGAATTAAATGGCTAGTTTTTTAATTAGGTTGTGTTTGTTCAGCACAATTAGACCGTTGGCAAGCCCCGATGCAACGGCCTATTAGCGACCAGCGCCCAGTTGAAAAGACGGCATACCTGGAGAGAGATCGAATACCTCGTAAACAATGGATATAAATCCCTCTTTACAAATCCCTGGCTGGTACGTCAAAGGAATAGGTCTTGGATAAAGGGATTAGGCAAAAATCAACGAAAAGAGTGAACTCGTTCAGTATTTGCAGTGCATTTTGTCCGGGGCCACCGAACCGTGACCCCATGGACTCCGAGAAACGATTGCGTGTATACAAGTCAGCCGCCACGACTGCACGCCACGTGTGGCGTGTTGACAAGTCTCCCGGTGACACACACAAAAATCGGAATGCGTGTTTAGACGCTTTCTGATCCGCTGTCCAAAAAAAAATTGCGTGTATACACGGCCTCCAAAGCGAACTGGTTAAAGAGCTATATGGCGGACAAGTCTTTTTGGAGTGAAACCCACTCTGATTCGAGTGAAAAAGGCTACCAATTCACTCTTTATACACTACCAATTTTACTCTTTATCCACTCCAAAAAGACTTGTCCACCATATAGCTCTTTGAAACAAGTGGTTTTCACTGTTTTACATTAAGAAAGTACAGTAGACCAAGATGGAAAGTAATTCTGAAGTGCATTGCATAGTAGTCTACGAGTATGAGTCATTACTCCCTGTGGCAAGATGTCTCTACAATCCATATTAAGTCTCCATTCTCTTAGCAACCTGCTGCATTTTATCTACATGTACTTCTTGGTGGGAGGGGGTGAAGGTATTTATGGTAACTCAAGGCGATCTGAACAGAATGCGATCAATTTAGTACATGTTTTGAAGGTCCGTCATGCATGCGTAACCAGACCAGTTAAGATTAATGCAGAGGTGCACCATGTACATGTATGGATCGGGGACAGAGAGCCCAAGTAATGACATCATCACTGAAAGTGTTGCATCAAAGAACAAGAATGAATCAATGATTGTGTAGAACAGGCGGCCATTATGCCAAGGGAACATGAGGTCACCCTTTGGCACTCTAATACAGTAATACCTCAACAAATTTAGCATTTTGACCACTCTATATAGCGGATAAAACTGCATCGCATCGCGCCGCCGCCGCCGTCGCCGCCGCCACCGCCGCCGCCGCCGCCGCCACCACCACCACCACCATCATCATCATCATCATCATCATCATCATGTGGACTTATATAGCGCACGTATCCACCAAACTGGTGCTCAAGGCGCATTATATTATTACCCCTGCTCATCAGGCTCATAAATCATTCCTGAAACCATCTCAGCTCCCTGGGGAGTATACAGCTCAATTGCTGCCATTACAGCGCATATAGGGCTAATCAAACACAATAACCAACTCTGCCCTCACAGGTACATGTACCCATTTACCCCTGGGTGGAGAGAAGCAATTATGGTAAAGTGTCTTGCTCAAGGACACAAGCACTATGGTTGCGGTTGGGATTCGAACCCACATTCTGACGACTCAGCCATCAGAACACAAATCCGATACACTAAACCGCTCGACCATGGCACTTCATAGAGGATGTTTAAACAACATTGCTAACTGAAAAGGATGGACGGTTTCTTGGTTTATTTTTTTGGTTGTGTTTCATTTTTGTTCTCCCCCTCGGTACCCAATGTAAAATTGTGTTTGATTATAAAAGGTACATGTATGTGGAACAGATTTGATTCATTGGATGTAATTATGTGAGAAATGTCAATGGTCGCACAGACTTTGTAAACAAAATATCGTACAACGAAATTATTGAAAAATAATTATTTCGCTGGTAACAAATGGAACTCATGGTCACATTACTTCTCAGGCTTGTACAAAACAACACGTCTTCTAGTACAAGAACAGTCTCTACTCACAAATTCATTGTTTAAGCGATGAAAATGTATGTGAAAATGTACGTCAAAATGTACGTCAAAATGTATGTCAAAATTGCTGCACAGAACACAAAAATGGCAGCCATTCAGAATATTCTCAAAGTGACGTCACATCACGTCACTTACCTGGGTCTGCCTCAAGTGACCTGCTTCGCAAGCAGGTTACTTGAGGCTGACCCAGCAATGACATCGGACCTATGTTTGTACTCGAAAAGACCAGAGTCAGATCTGGGTTGACCAGGGGAAGCTACTCAAATGCACCTTATAATAGCAATACTGAAAACTCATGTTACATGTAGTTTTGTATAAAGATGTCTGTGTCACACAAGACGAGATACAATTCATACGGTTTATACCCAAAACTCTTTTTTCAGAAAAACAGACTTGATATATTGCTCAGCAGTCTAGAAGGTGTGAGGCAGTCAACGGGTGAGAATTTTGCATAATGCGTCGGAGTTTCACTGCGTGAAAGCGTGAGATTTGGCCCTAAATGCGAGTGCCACACAAGTAATGCGTGAGATTTGGCAGTGCAGCTTATTACACATGGTATCACAGCACTCCAAAGCCATTAAGCATTCGTGCCACACAGGTGATGACTCTATCCAACTGTGGTTATGATTGACAGGCCGGAATGGCACATTAGTCTATGATGCCCAGTTCAACCATGGAGGAGAGAACACACCTTCCTCTATGGTTCAACACACGTCTCCTCTTTCTCTATGTACATTGTAACCCTCTAGAATTGAAAATGATCTTAGGTTCCAAGTTTGGGGCATTTTGCTGAGCCATTATATGCTCGGTATACATTGTACAAAAAATACAAATGTGATATTAGACGGAGTATAATGTTTGAAACATCAAGAACTCTCCTCACTGCCGCTTCTTTTAGGAACACATCACTTCTTCCAAAAAAGAGATTATTACACATGGTGCTACCCGTAAACTTAATCTTTCTTACATGTACAATGTACATGTAAATCCAATCCGCCATGCAAAGCTTCAAATCACATTTAGTGATATTAGCCCAGTAGTGTATGTACGTGTATATATCACTTGAATAATTAAATAAATCCAGGTTATTACTCAACTGGAAATGCTTCCTGCAGTATTCCATCTCCTCACCCACTTCCTTCCAAATATCTCACCCTATGTTTTGGAACACCTTACTATACTTATCATTGACTATGAGGTGGTTTTTCTACTAACAAGGTTCCAACTTCATAGCGCTACTTACCGGAAAGCAAATTTTCGTGCTAACTATAGCAGAAAATTTTGCTTTTAAAAGCATTTACATGTAAATGTATTTCACAGGTTAAGCCCCTTTCCCACTTACATGATTTTTGCTACGGTAGAGCACGATTTTTCACAGTTGAAAAATCGTGCTCAGTCGTGCTGTACCGTAGCAATTCACACTCAAAAAGTTCAAGGTCTATCGAATTCTACGTCTTGTCAAGACGCTATCAAGACGCCGTCAAGATGTGGTACGGCAGTAGTGCGATAGTGCCACGACAGTGTTACGGTAGAGTTACGACATCGTCAAGATTTGTCACGGCGTACCAAGAAATGCCAAGATTGTACTACGACGTCAGTACGATTTCACAAGACGCCAGTGCGACGCCAGTATGATTTCACAAGACGCCTGTACGATTTATTTAATCACATGACGGAAAAGGCGCAATTGGTGAATTTATAATTATTTGGATGTAGTCGTTGTCGTGATAATTTTTAAAACAAGAGACAAGAGAAATGTGATAAAAAACACACACTATCAGCAGAGACACGTGATAAAAAAATCATGTTCTTGCTGGCGTCTTGTTGGCGTCTTGTTTAAGTCTTGCTAGGTCGCAGCACCATCGTAGCGGCATCGTATCAGCATCGTAGCGAAGTCTTGGCCTACCGTAGGTGTTGCGGCCACCACGAATGAGTACGAATGAACAAGACGCCGTCACGACATACCACGACAACGTAAAGACAACGTTACGACTCTAATACGATGCTGCTGCGGTGGACCACGATTTTTTCCACCGCTACGGTAGAGCAAGATTTTTTTGAACATTCCAAAAAAATCGTGCTACTCCACGATGCCATCAAGATCTACTACGGTGCACTACGGTGGACCACGATTGACCACGAACATGGCCACGACGCTGTTGCGATTGTAAATAATTGAAAAACGTGCTCTACCGTAGCAAAAATCGTGTAAGTGGGAAAGGGGCATTAACAAGAAAATTCAGAGCGGAGCATGTGCATTCACCATGGATTGGTATTGTTGCATCACTCATTTGCTAGCAATAATGGCCGGCAAGTTAGCGTGCCTTTCTCTATGCTTAACGGTTAGCAGCGCTACGAAATGAAAAACGTACAGTAAGCAAACAATCAGCTGCTTAGCGGCTCTGTGAAATAGAGTACTTTTTCATGAGTACAGGTTACAATTACAAACAAATGTACTCAAGGATGAGTATGAGTACTGTAATTATCGATTGTAGTTACTGGCTGGTCATACATGTATGTTTATGATTGTGATTTCCAGGACAGAAATACAACACTGTATACACTGTACTCAAGTGTTCAATGTAAACATGATTACACTTAGCCTGACGATCTGACGTCACGCTTTGAGCTAGAGGCGCGTGAATTATGCCAGATCCTGGCCCTGCAGCCGTCATATTCAACCTCGTCAGATCTTCAGCACAACGTAGCCAATGAAACCCCTTGAATGGTTACGCCTGGAGCCTGTCTATATAGGATAAAAAACAGGGGACCAGTCTAGATCACACTACTTTATTTGATGGTCACACACCTTAGTTCAAGGTGTTTGGTACAACTGTACTACCAATTACTCTCCATTTGTGTATGTGATCAGTTATCTTGTCAACTTGCAACAGAGAATGGATGAGGATGGGGAATGCTTTTAGCACTTTGGGGTAGTCCACAATTTTTTACATTTTCCAGGTAGTACAGAGATTACAACTTTACAACACTTCCTTCTCCCCTTCTCCCCCTCCCCGATCCCCCTCCCCTCCCCGATCCCCTCCCCTCCCCTCCCCCTCCCCCTCCCCTCCCCTCCCCTCCCCTCCCTCCCCTCCCCTCCCCTCCCCTCCCCTCCCCCCTCCCCCCCCCCTTAAAAAAACAAACAAACACTTTGTAAATTACCCTTTTCAATATTTTTTTTGTCTATCAGTGTCTGAATTCTAAACTGCACGTTTAACCAGTTCGCGTCGGAGGCCGTGTATACACGCAATTTTTTTTGGGACAGTGGATCGGAGAGCGTCTAAACACGCCACAGGATTCTCGGGAATATTTGTATAGATTCCCAGTCGACGTGGCAACGAGCCATAAGCATACGGTGGAAGACGCGGTCTCCCGGTCATGCTCTGGTGAGCACCATTGGTCGTGTTTGTGCGGTAAAAATAAACCCGCCACGGGGTTCGGAAAAGCTTTTTTATTCCCGGTGCGCACTGGTTAAAAATCAATATTTTCAAAAACGTATAGGACTGGCATATTCTGAATTTTTAATCAATCCCTTTAGACCCATAACTGGATCCATTAATGATTGTATATGAAAATAACATGGTGGGCTTCTCATGTACATGTACTGTACATGTACACTGTAAAATGCAAGGTTTCCTCATTCAGAATAACAGCTACTACACATGTACTTGATGGACACTTCACGCTCAGATGCAAAGTTACCACAGCACAGAAGTTATTACACAAGTCAAATAAACATACATGTACACACACAATACAAGTACATACATGTACTGTATGTTTGTAACATCACATGTACATGTACATTTGTACATTGAACTCCATATTATTTCGGTAAATGATTTCAACTACAATACACCGGAAATAGCTGAAATTCTGGATTTACTGTTGAAAGAATCTTGCATTATTCTTCGTTTGTACTGCGTGGGTTGAAAATTTATTTTCCATGGTTGCTTGATGCCATACCGTACAGAGAGGCACCATACATTGTGTTGGCATGCACACGTACATGTGGGCATGTTAAGTTTGTAATCCGTTAAAATAACACAACTTTGCATGGTTCTGTACACAATGAATGTCAAGGAGGAAGGCAAGCAGTACGTTATGGACTACACTATCAAAGATAACACATAATACAATCCAACCTGTGCACAATTATACTGAGCTGTGATAGCTAAATCATTTACAGGAAAAGTTTTTTCAAAGGTCGCAGCAAATTGTTACACGTACATGTTACAATGTACATGAGCTCAAAATCTGGCATTTACATATAACCATGTTAAAGGGACAATATCGTCACGCCCGGAGCCGACTTTCAACAGGGCATGGAATCAGTGTCCTAGTTTAAGATGAACACAGTGGCTGAAAATTACTGGCTCATTTATGCAGCAGCAATGGTAATATGACCTTATCATGTGGGGTATTATTTTCAATCACTGCTTTAATCTAAAACTAGCACTCCGATTCCATGCCCTGTTGATCGTGATGATGTTGTCCCTTTAACCCTCCTAGTGTTTGACCATTTGAAACCTTTCACAATTTCCACTTACCAAAATGGCCATTGGTTATGTACACACATGGTGATACCATTTGAAAAGTGTTGGTAGCAAGCTTTACTACCATTCAAATGGTTTTTGAATGGTGGATACACTACACCTTGGTGTGTTTCCATAGCCGAATGGTTTCAAATGGTGAATGTACTACACAGTGGCTTATAAATCATTCAAATGGTTTTGAATGGTGGATACACTACACCTTGGTGTGTTTCACAAAACGAATGGTTTCAAATGGTGCATCAACTTGTCTGAAAAAGGTACCAGAAGTAGGAGGGTTAAGGATTTGAAGCTTTGCATGGTGGAAGTACTCGAAGTACAGCAGAGGTGAGGTTTGCGGTAGCACAATGTAAGTAAAGAGATGTAATATTCTGTACATGTACATGTAGTTGTTGATTCTGAGAACTGTTGGTGAGAAGCTCCATCATGTTACCACAAACCTTACTTCCAATTTACCATGTTGAAAACAGAGGCAAAACCATGAACATCGTCCCACCATTTTGACTACCAAACTTTTCCAAAGAGGGCCAAGAGATCAATATTCAAGTAACAGTCGGGTCATATTTAACGCAAATGTGACATGTGACTATTTCACCATCGTTGACATCACAAAATTCAATTTGCTTTTGCAATATTTGGTCTTAAGGCATAGAAATTTGACTGACTGCTGTATGAAATAAAATATTTGGTAAAATTATTATCGTTTTTTTTTAATACTATTATTAACCCTAACCTTCCCAAATCCTCCAAAATCCTCTTTGCTAAAGTGAAGGATTTTGAAGGATTGAGGTTACATAATAATAATAATAATGTGTGGATTTATATAGCGCACGTATCCACCAACTAAGTGGTGCTCAAGGCGCATTATATTATTATCCCTGCTCATAAGGCTCATAAGGCTCATAAATCATTCCTGAAACCATCTCAGCTCCCTGGGGAGTATACAGCTCAATTGCTGCCATTTCTAGCGCATATAGAACAAACCAACTCTGCCTTCACAGGTACCCATTTAACCCCTGGGTGGAGAGAAGCAATTATGATTAAGTGTCTTGCTCAAGGACACAAGTGTCACGGCCGTGATTCGAACCCACATTCTGTTGCTAACACCAGAACTTGAATCCGGTAAGCTACATGCTCTTTGCTAAAGTGAAGGATTTTGGAGGATTGAGGTTATTAGGCATACTTGCCTTTCCATGGTACATGTACATCCATGTTTGTTGTAGTGATTGCAAGGTCAGTGCTTGGGTCAGTGGACACTGTTTATTGCTCCATAGTGCATGCAGGGAGGGTCCCTGGCCATGTACATGTATCACAGATTAGAAACACATGTGTGCATACATGTCATGTGCTATCGATTTTGGAGGATTCAGGTTATGTGTAAGCAAATGGGCCTAGGGAGTTAGGAAGGATTCAGGTTATGTGTAAGCAAATGGGCCTAGGGAGTTAGGGCTAATCCCTGACTACAATGGGTAATCCCTCGTGTACACAAAAAAATAAACCGCACTTGATATTCATATTTAATTATAAATAGTACAGCCTATCTAAAGAGATCCCAGAGTAAGTCAATATTGTGTATACATCCTGATGCAGCTATCATTTTATCTTTTGTGTATACTGGTAACCGCAGGTATTTGTTTAGTGCAATCAAATCTATTGACACAAATTTCCCATTGAGTTACATGTACATGTATTTATTCAATTTAAAGGGGGGGGGGGGTCTGTGTATAAAATGTGTATAACAAATACAAAAAAATGGATGAATAAGAAAAGCACTATAAAAATGTTTTGCAGAAATTTTTAACTGGCCATAGGACTGTGTTAACGGGACAATATCATCACGATCAACAGGGCATGGAATCAGAGTGCTAGTTTTAGATTAACTCAGTGACTGAAAATAATACCCCACATGATAAGGTCATATTACTGTTGCTGCTGCATGAATGAGCCAGTAATTTTTAGTCACTGTGTTTATCTTAAACTAGGACACCGATGCCATGCCCTGTTGAAAGTCTGCTCTGATCGTGACAATATTGTCCCCTTAATTTAAAAACAAAATTGATAAATATACATGCACATACATGTACACATACATGTACTGTACATGGAAGGTGCCATTAGCTGACCAGCAATGAATTTTATATCACACTGCATTATACATGTAAATTCATGTATTCACTGAATAATTCTTTATCCAAGCTCAGGTTAATTTGATTCTGATATAAATCACTTGAAAGTCAAATGATGACATCAATATTGAATTTAATGCATAAAATATGAACAAAACGCCATGACTAACACAAGCGGGACTCTAGCAAAAAAAATTTTTTTAATTTCCCCCATTTTTAGAGGTCTTAAATGTCATTTAAGGAAATTAAACAACTTAAAATACTGTAAACCCATTTTATTTTGAAATAAGAAAAACCCCAGTTATTTACATGTTTTTTGGCCAATATTTTTTAGTGACTGAAAATAATACCCCGCCTGATAAGGTCACATTACCGTTGCTGCTGCATACATTAAATGAGGCAGTAATTTTCAGTGTTCATCTTAAACTAGAACACCGATTCCATGCCCTGTTGAAAGTCTGCTCCGATCGTGACGATATTGTCCCTTTAACCCCATAGAAAAAATAGCAATTCAACATTGAAATCTAATTTTTACAGTCAAATCGGCCCAAACACGGTTGATATGAGGCCAGGCTGCATAAATGCAAATGCATGTAGAGCAGAAAATTTGATTTTCAAATTGACACACCTCTGGGGGAAAAAAAATGAATCCAACCTTTGGCTTTATACAGGCCTACAGGGGGGAGGGGTCAATTTTGACACAATTCCCAAACCTCAGCCCATTGATGAATCATAAATCTAATTCTGGCTGCCAGTTAGCACCACTAACAGGCATACCACACAGAGGTGTTGAGAAGGGCACCCTATTCTATTGACTGTTTTCCCATTGAGCTGGTCACCAAGTAATGTAATTGGCTTACTGAATGACTTCAGGGCTTTTGTGGTAGGCTGGTGTATGGGAATGCTGTGTGGTGTGTGGTCATAGTGGGGTTTGTTTATTTAATATTTTGCAGGGAAGGTCAGTGATCTGCAAATTATTATCAACATTTTGTTAGTGTTGATGGTTTATTACAGTGTGTATGCATTAGTGGAATTTATTGGACAGGGGAGAGGGAGTACTTTTAATGCAATACGCAAGCCTCGATCTTGGCCACCATGACCACAGCCATGCTGCCCCTCTGAGTTGCCCTTAATGCCCCTTTGGTTGGCCTTGAAATGTTCATGCAGCCAAAACCAAAGTGGCCGTGCCCTCTCAATCCCGTGCCCTCAAGGTCGAGGCCTGCATATACATTTTTACGAAATTTGTGCAAAATAAATTTATTTTATTCAAAATTTTATAAAAAATACTGCCATCAAAATTATAGCGTTTTCTGATGTCATTTTTTTCAAAGGTTCCATTATAAGCATTTTGGGGCATTTTACCACCAGTACAGAAATACCAGGGCAATCCCCTTCTCTGTCAGCATTAGTGTCCTGGGTTCTTACATGTACCCAATACACAGGACCTGCAGCTCTTTCTAAAGGACATGGACACTGATAGAGAGGCTTACCTGGCCCCTAGATTAACCACACGAACTGCTAACAATTTATGGAATGGTCCCCCATCCAAGTACTGACCACGATCAACATTTGCTACATTGAAATATGTACGTCAGCAATCATGCCAATAGCATTTCCATATGAACCGACTGTCAGAGACAAGATAATGGGCCGGATAAATAAAAAGTAGCAATTGCTTTTACTAGTCATTTTCTTAAATCTTCATTAATAAAAGTGAGCAATTACTTGCAAGTAATTGCTTCCAGTAGTTAGCAAAAGCAATTGCTATGATTTTTAAGCAATTACTAGAGAGATTAGCACTTGCTTGGAAGCATATAAATAAACCATACCTTTTACTAATGACTTGTAGCACTTGCTAATATTTTTACAAGATACTAAATGAGGAGCTTACGCATTTGCTAACACTTGCATGTTGCATTACTCCTGCCATCATGGCCGAGTTTATGCATGTAAGGAACATGAAAAGGTGTACAATGAAAGAATAAATCGTGATGAAGTCAATCCTACCAGATACGGAAATTATTTCGTTCAATTTAGAAAATTTGGAGTGGCTAGCAGCAGTCGAGTACTTGGTTTGAAACCAGCAGAAATGGCGCATGGCATCTTCGTAATAGTCGGGTTTCATCCCTTTGAAGATGTTGTACAGATCTTGTTCCCATGGAACCAAAACAATCTTCCTATTTCCTGTTTGCATTCCATCTGTTTTCTTCTTCACTTGACTTTTCATGTTTGCTATCTTTTTCAAAATTTGCTTCTCATCCATGGCTTTACCTGTGTTGGTAGCAATTGACATTTGTGCTTTTTTAAGTGCATTTGCCTTCATGTCTTTTACCCCCAGCAACTGACTTTTCTCGATTAGAACAGGGTACTCTTTGATTATACTAACGAACAGTTCGTTCAAAGATTGCTCACTATTTGTACCACTCCCCAATTCTTCGGCAGCATCCATGTTGCTAACACATGCCTCATATACAACCACTAGGCTAATCGGAACTGACCTCCCATCATTGTTATACCCATAAGCAATTGCTAACCCACCCAAGCAACAGGTGCTAGTCAAAGAAGAAGGTTATTTATACATTTTTAAGCAATTGCTTAACCTTGAGCTTTTACTTGTTAAGCAATTGCTATTGCTTGAGCTTTTACTAGATAAGCAATTGCTAACTTTTATTTATCCGGCCCAATGTCAATGCAGCGCATACAGTCCAATGCATATTCTTTCATTCTCATATCAGTGTGATGAGCATGGACCATACATGTACATTGTGCACCCCCACTAAATAGTGACAAATTCATGCGCCAAGCCGTTAATCATAATATGTTCGTCCTCAAATATTTCCAGAGAGGGATTGTTTAAAAATAGTCCAATATCATGACCTGGGGGTCCTTGACTTCCAACTGTGGGTATTTTGGATACATAGTCCCTGAAAAAGTGATCCAAATTTGTTTTCAAGTGTAGGGCCTTTTTCCAAAAATTGATGCTTTTCATGCAGTGCTGGCATTTTCACACTAGTTGAGGGTTGTTTTCATTGGGATGAAATAATTTGACAGGCCTCTGGACTATGCACATTAAATTTTGAAAAAATAAAAGGTTTGACATCAATCAATGTTTTGTTTTTTAGTTTGAAAATTTGTAAAAGATTTCTAAGTATTTTTTTAATGATTTTTGAATAGTTTGCATTTAGCATTGAATGCTATGGGAGTTTAGTGGGATGCACCTGTATGGCTGTAAATGTGGAAGGGGATGTGTATATTTCATCTTAAATGGTTCATTGTGACTTATGGTTTAAGATGTCATGAAATAAAATACATGATACATATAGGCCTAGGTATAAATCAATGATAGGGTAGAATACATTTCCTCTCATGTGTACTGTTTGTCTAGATGGAACATCAATTCCACCATCAATTTGCCTGCCGAGAATCAATTAAGCAGCGATTACACCATTTGAGTGGCTGTTTCTCCGAGCCAATTACCGCTACAAATTGAATCAGCCGCACGTCCAATACATGCAAATAGATACAGCACACAGGGTTTAAAGGGGAGGCCCACAGCACATCATGCCATGCCAATGACGTGTCTATCAGCAGCTGCGGTCAAGGAGGTGAAGAGCGATTTTCAGTGCTTGGAGCAAATCGCTGGGATAATTTCACGGACCGCCTGCAATTTTGTACCCATCATTTTTGTCTTTCATTCTGCGCATTCGTTTTCTTCTCACGTGGACATGATGTAGGGGCAGATGTTACTGTTCTGGAGGCTCTTGTCACTCATGTCTAGCTGTGGCTAGCCAGCCTGAATGAAATTTCAGGGCTTCTTTTTGTCGTCTTCTTCTTTCGTGGAGAAATTGATTGCGCATATAACTGCAGGCTCTGTTCTTCACAACGGAGGAAGAGTTGTCGGTGTGCCTGTTAAGGTTATTGGGAAATCCTGCACATGACAGATCGCAATTCAAGGGATCTCTCCTTTAGAGTGTATGAGATCTACATGTATGATTCATATATGCAAAGCAATAGGAGACGTTTAGGACACCGGTGACAGCAGACTTATCAGTCCTTTTTCCACTGTTGACATAATTCTGAGCATGCGCACAACAGTGGAAAAGGACCTGTACATAGCTTCTGCCATCCAGTGTCTCAAAAGTTTCCAAATCCACTAACATCATTTTGTCCAAAGAAAACAATATTATTTCTGGTAATCAAACCAACGATCCCTCAAAAGCACACTTAAGCACTGTAGCTCAGAAGCCTGAGGAAACCTGTAAACAAGGACGCTTGCTATGTGAACCAGAAACACCGGGGTAAACCCCTACCCTTCCACAATAAGTGTTTTGTGTTCTTTTACATGTACGTGTATTTAATAATAATCTCGTACATGTACATGGTACCTACAGCTTAACATCCCATCCGATGGACGAAGCAACTATAGTTAAGTGTCTTGCTCAAGGACACAAGGCCCACAACCAGGCCGGCATTCGAACCCACATTCTGACAACACCAGAATGTGAGTTGAATGCACTACTAGACCGCTTGGCCACGACACTCCATGTATGGATCATAACATTGGTGTATTCTCCCCTAAAACTAGGATATGAAATCTCATTCAGAAAACATGTACATGTATATCTAGATACATGTATGTGTATGTATACATATAGTTTTTGTACATGTAGGCTACATCACATGTTACAACAGCACGGTTCGACTAAGATGTCGCAAACACTGCTTCTGCCATAACAATGCACACACAATTTTTCTGAGGTTATTTTTGGGTTTGCAATGTGACGCGACTGCAAACAACGCTATTAGATTAACAGCTTCCGCAACTGAACCCTGGCAGGCAACAAGGGTATTAATATACTAAAGGCAGGCTGGCTCCAAAATGCACTGTATTAAAACTCTGGTCTAGTTTAATCCCTCAAAACCCTTTGACAGACGAAGGGTTTTTGAGAATAGGAAGGATTTGTAATGAATGTGCATAATATTGATAATGTTGGCAAAAGTGCTTCTCTATGAGTATGCTTAATAATAATAATAATAATAATAATAATATGGACTTATATAGCGCACGTATCCACCAAACTGGTGTTCAAGGCGCATTATATTATTACCCCTGCTCATCAGGCTCATAAATCATTCCTGAAACCATCTCAGCTCCCTGGGGAGTATACAGCTCAATTGCTGCCATTACAGCGCATATAGGGCTAATCAAACACAACAACCAACTCTGCCCTCACAGGTACCCATTTACCCCTGGGTGGAGAGAAGCAATTATGGTAAAGTGTCTTGCTCAAGGGCACAAGCACCCCGGTCGTGGCTGGGATTTGAACCCACATTCTGACGACACAGCCATCAGAACACAAATCCGATGCTCTAAACCGCTCGACCACGGCACTCCTTCTTTGAATCAATATGTACCAATATACAAACTAACCTGTCACATTTCAAGTTTAGAAGTTGTGTTGTTAGTGACAGTTGTTAGTGACAGTTACACATGTACATGTACTGACAAAGCAGTCAGACTTCTTTTTTTTCCATTCTCACATGAGGGAATATCATTCTTATGATTCTTGTCATGGCAAGGCCTTTTTCCTTCATGAGTAAAAGGCACTTCCATTAGAATATCAGAATGTCTATGGGAACATTTTTCAGAGAGCACCAAGGCCAAGACCAGGGCAATGGAGGCCATGTCCTCAGTGGCCTCCATGAAATACCAGGTCCGTATTTTATTGTGGAATGCAAAACTTGGGAAAGGATGTTCTTTCCTGCAATGTAAATTCAAAAAAGAAAAAAAAATCTGGTCTCCACATGCGTCCCCTCAGACCTGCGCGTCGGCATTTTTAAATTTCTTTTTTTTTTGCTGTGAAATGATGTCCAATTGCAGCCAAAATTGCTGGATCGATTGGAATTCTGCTGTGCTTTAAGTAACTTTTTCACATAGGGGTATGAACGTTTGCCCGATTTGTGAGGCCTCTCTTAGCTACCATACTTTGTATATATGGAAAATTTGGTACAATGTATCACGTATGTATTTCCTTGTTGGAAAAAAAAAAGATGGCCAAAAATTTAAAAAAAATTAAAAAAGTGCATCACCACACCGATTTTTAAGCCGACCAATCACCAGAAACAGGAGACTTTTTTTTTCTGGCCTAAAGAATAACAGCACCTTGTTCAAAATTTATAACATCATTAGATTTACACCAAGAAAGTTTCATATTACAAGTTTTATATTGCCATGGCTGAGTGGTTTAGTGCATCTGGACTTGTGTTCTGATGGCAGAGTCTTCAGAATGTGGGTTTGAATCCTGGTTGCGCCCATGGTGCTTGTGTCCCTGAGCAAGACGCTTAACTATAATTGCTTCTCTTCACCCAGGAATATAAATGGGGACCTTTGAGGGCAGAGACGGTAATTGTGTTTGATTAAGCTGTTGCGCTACACAATTGGCAGCATGGGTTGTATACTTCCCAGGGAGTTGAGATGGTTCTAAGGAATGATATAACTGGCCCGATGACAGGGGTAATAATAGGTAAAACTTGTAGCTTTGCATGGTGAGGAGGATAAGTAAGACTAATTGCGGTGACACCATGTGAAATTCTCAATTGAGTAGTAATTAGTTCTGAAAAGAACTGGAGGTACAACTCGACGTTTCGATCAGTGTGCTCTGATCGTCCTCTGGAGGGGTAATAATGTTCATGCGCCATGTGCGTCAATCTTGGGGGATACCGGAGCAATATAAGTGTCCATTATTATTATTACAATTCTAGCTTGCATGTATCTTTAAAAACATTCAATTTCCTATCTAACTTCTAGCCTTTTGCAATTTATTGTTATTTTCAACAATATTGGCCCCTCTGGGAAACCGGACAATCTGCAATTTCCTACCCTGACAGAGCGTAAATGTAAATCATCTCTGGCATAATGTTAACTTTGATTGATTGTCACATTATCTCTAAATATCAAATGTGCTACCATAACTCATGTGATTAATTGTCTACAGGAAGTCTGCCATTATAAATATCATCTGTAATGTCCGATTTTGATTATTTTTAGATTTATTTTGAAACCGGAATGGATTAGGATATTAAGAATTTACTGTTGCAGAGGATGTTCGCTATTAAGAAATGTTAACACATTAAAGGAACTAAGTAGGTAAAACTTGTAGCTTTGCATGGTGAGGATGATAAGTAAGACTGATTGCGGTGACACCATGTGGAATCTCAATTGAGTAGTAATTAGTTCTGAAAAGAACTGGGGGTACAACTTGACGTTTCGATCAGTATGCTCTGATCGTCCTCTGACATTAAAGGAACAATATCATCAGAATTAGAGTGCTAGTTTTAGATTAACTCAGTGACTGAAAATAATACCCCACATGATAAGGTCATATTACCATTGCTGCTGCATAAATGAGCCAGTAATTTTCAGTCACTGTGTTCATCTTAAACTAGGACACCGATTCCATGCCCTGTTAAAAGTCTGCTCTGATTGTGACGATGATAAAATGTCTCTAAAAACTGAGTGTAAAGTGTGACATAAAGGAAGGTACAACATTGGTGATTACATGGAGATGTGCCAAATGATCAAATTGTTATTTAAAAAATGGTTTTAAAGATTGTACAAGTATCAATCACCTTGAGAAATTATTTTGACTGAAGTGATTATATATTAGAGAAAATTGAAATTGTTTTGTCAGTGGTTGAAATAGAATTGTTATACAGGCCATTTCTACATACGGTAAGCCCCAGATCTTTTGAATATACACATGTACGTATATGCCTGTAACTGCATTTGTAAAATTTTATGTTCTGATCAACTTGTATTATTGCATTTTTATGTACAAAAAGAAAAAGTCACCAATTTCTGGTAATGTTTTTTTTTGCCAATCAGTGAAATAGGGACATATGTACACGTATACACGTTTATTGGAATCAGACCAAATTTCCCATACACAAAGCACATGTACATGTATGGTGACAAGGAGAGGCCTCATAGATCGGGCAAACATTCATACCCATATGTGAAAAAAGGTCGTTTAAACGCAGCGAGGCAGAATTCCAGCAATTGGACATCTTTCAGAGCAAAACAAAAAAGAGAACTATACTGCCGACCAGCGGGTCTGAGGCGAATCATGCGGATACCTTTTCTTTTTTTTTTGGGGGCTAATGGAAATAAATGTTGAATTTAATTTAATTGAATCAAAATACTGTGATCATTGGCTTTACACTCTTTCCAGCTGCTCTAAACATAAGACCAAACTTTGTGAAAAGTCTGTTTTTATTTTTGCTGCAGAAATATCCATGACATGTACAGAAAAGTATGCAGAATCATTAGTTTCCATATCCCTGGGGCACTATCATGGTCACACAGTAATACTTTCCCCCTCCAGGGAGTACGATGAACTAAGAATATATTTTTACACTCAGCAATGACTGGCTGGGGGGTTATATAATTAGGAGACTGCTCTTTGTTGGATCACTGCACTGGGACCATAATTATCTCAGCTGACCTTGGGGCAAGAAACAAGAAACAAGAAACTAGAGGTCTGGATACAATACAGGCTACTTCTTTCTTTCCTTGGTGGCTACGGTACATGTACATTACATCTCTTCATTTCAATCCTGAAATCAGGAAAAACCCTGAGAAATCACGAACCTGATATTCCCAATATCCGCCAATGTCAGCTTGCCAAAATCAATGGCGGAGGTCAGATTGGATGATGATGTCATCTACAGTGTTAGGACAATACAAGGGTTCCTGATATGATGAATTTCTGTTAACCCTTTGCTATCCGTTACCTACACTATGTATGTACATGTACTCCAGTCTTTGGAGAGTGGTCCACATATATCTCAATCTACAAGTACTCCTTGAGGTTGAAATGGAATGGATGGTTGCAAAGTGCAGTGAGTCACCGTTCGCCTCTGTAATATAACTCCCAATGTATACTAATTCTCTCGTTCTCAATCTTCATTTACAGGCAGGATTGTGCACACCTTCACCAAGTTGGCATACTATAAATAGATTACAGTATCTCCAACACGCAGTTCAATATTGAGTTATAGAAAAGGGCATTTCTATGTACATGTCGTATGCAGTGTCTTTCTGATAATTAAATCAACGGTTCCTCAAAAATAGAAGAGAAGACAATGAAGGAATGTTAAGGGTCAAAATCAGTCAAAATGTTGATACATTTACCAAGGTATATCTAGTGCACTTAAAAGTCAAACACTGTCAAACCATGGTGTGCCATGGTCGAGCGGTTTAGTGCATAGGATTTGTGTTCTGATGGCTGAGTCATCAGAATGTGGGTTCGAATCCCAACCGCGACCATGGTGCTTGTGTCCTTGAGCAAGACACTTTACCATAATTGCTTCTCTCCACCCAGGGGTAAATGGGTACCTGTGAGGGCAGAGTTGGTTGTTGTGTTTGATTAGCCCATATGCGCTGAAATGGCAGCAATTGAGCTGTATACTCCCCAGGGAGCTGAGATGGTTTCAGGAATGATTTATGCGCCTGATGAGCAGAGGTAATAATGTAATGCGCCTTGAGCACCAGTTTGGTGGATACGTGCTCTATATAAGTCCACATTATTTTTATTATTATTATTATTACGTGTAGTACGTATTAAGTACATTTATAGGTTAAAATGAGTCGACTGTAAAAGCATTGTCTGGTATTGTTCAGGATGGTCAAATTGACAGTAAAAACCAGTCAAAAATGCCCCTGTGTGCACATTTGGGTCAACAGTCAAAACAGGCAGTTGACTGGTTTTGACCTCTATAGCTACTTGCCACTAACGTGCAGCTACAGTAGGAGGGTTAATAATTTCATTCTTATATAGCGCATTTCACATAATGTCCCAATGCGCTTTACATTATTTCCCCTGGTCACTGGGCCAATATCATTCCTGTAATCTTTCTCAGCTCCCTGGGGAGTATACAGCCCATTATGTGCAACCTTTTGGCGCTACAGGGCTAATCAAACACAATAACCATCTCTACCCTCACAGGTATCCATTTATACTCCTGGGTATAAGAGAATTACAGTTACATGTACATGTAAGTGCCTTGCTCAAGGACACAAGTACCACAGTCACAGTGAGGATTCAAACCCCCATTCTAATGTTCTAACGTCTAAAGACCAATGCACTAAATCGCTCGGTCATGGCACCCCAGTTTAAGATGTTGAAGAAAAGCCTCATACAATTATTCTACAGGAAACCCATGCAATACCTGGGCCCAATTTCAAAGCGCTGCTTACCGGTAAGCAAATTTTCATGCTAACTACATGTATAGCAGACAAATCTGCTTAAAGGGGGACTGACATGGATTTAAATCAAACAGTTAAATATGTGATCGTTTTATTCTTTTACATCAGTAAAAGATCAATACAATTTTTGTTTTGTGTTTTTATTGTTTTTGAGAGTGTTATTTTACCATTGTAAAAATGCCCCCCACTTTTACGCCCTGCACGGAGGAGCTGTTCGTGACGTCATGTCGGGAAGAGATATTCGGCTCAAAACTCGGCTCAAAATGATCGCTGCACAAAACTATGTGAGCCGATGGACATGACCACTTTACTCTTGTCAGTCGAACTTTGCTCGTCCAAATACGGCGATTTTTGGGTCACTTGGGAACAGATGAAGGCTAACACCGTCTTTGGTGGTGTTGTTGCATCCTGCAGAAACACATCTTCACGGCATTTTATTAGTTCCGGAAACAAAAATCAAGGAAGAAATAAAATCGACGCTACGTGTGTGAAACGTTTGTATGTACATGTACATCATGGACACATCGGATCTTCCCGACCTTACGTCACATATCTTATGCAAATGAAGCTTCCACCATGGGCGGGGTTGCCTCCCCCAAACACTTCAAACATTGTTTTAAAATACTTGTACTCACAAATCAATGATTAAATAGACACATGTGGGTCTCAAAAACAATATTTTATTACAAAACGACTTAAGTACACACACAATAAAGGATGTCAGTCCCCCTTTAAGCATTTAGCGTATTTCACAGGTTAGCAAGAAAGTTCAGAGCGGCGCATGTGCATTCACCATGGATTTGTATGGTTGCGTCACTCATTTGCTAGCAATAACGGCCGGCAAGTTAGCGTGCCTTTCTCTATGCTTCACGGTTAGCGGCGCTATGAATTGAAAAACATACAGTAAGCCAAAAATTGGCTGATTAGCGGCTTTATGATATTGGGCCCTGGTATGGACTGAAAACCTACAAAATTCACACAATCAGCTTGGATCTCAATGGGACTCAAACCTTGGTCCACAGAGGTGAAAGTAAAGGAAAAGAACCAATCTCTATGGCAACCTAAGCTTTGGAATTGCAGCTGTTTAATGGCGCATAACCGTAGGGCTAAAGGAACACAACAAACCACTCTGCCCTTGACTCCTGTGTGGAGAGAATCAAAGAATCAAGGACACAATCACAAGGTGTTGGTCTTGGTTCAAACCCACATTCTAACAATGCAGGATTATTTTCTAAATTCTTCTCATTACCTCATCAATGGCACAGCTTCTAAATCTCTCCGACCTTCTCAAACTAGAACAACCCCCCCAAAAAACACGGGAATTCATGCATTCTAACAACAAACTCACACAGATCATGGGGGAGAATATCTGTACAGTCAGCTGTACCATCTCAATGGAATAAATAACCTCTTCACATCTGTAGTACACTCACATCCTTCAAGACTCACCTCACTTACTCCTTATCAAGCCTTTCCCTTAACTTTTGCCCACTGTTTTTCATTGCGCTGCTGTGACTAATGCACCTTGAGAACTAAGTTTTAGTCTATTTTGGCACATTATACATGTAAGTCTCCATTATTATTATTAGGACACAAGTCTGATGCATTAAAATTAAACCACTCAGCCATGGTACATGTACATGCACTAATTCCTTAGCCCTCCTACAATCAGTGACATTTTTGACACAACCCATTCAGGCCACTCTAAGCCATTGCTATGGTAGGCAGTGGCTCCTCGTAGCTATACTGCATAGTAACATAATGCCTCATATGTCTGTTGGTTTTAGTGGTTTGTGATTGACATATTGTAGGGCATATTACTTTGTTCCAGTCTCAGTGGCTGGTGGTAGATTACTATGGAGAGTCTGTTTTCAAAATAACTGCTGAAAATCCCAATGGATGATGGAGGCTTGGTATAGTTTATTGGTCTCAGTGGCTGATGGTGATTTATTATTGGGAGTTTGTTTACAGTATAACCTGCTGAAAATAAGGTCAACTGTGGTATCATGTGTCTTTGTATGCATGTATGTACATTGGAGATTACTTCAAAGGGGCAGTGTGGCTTATATGCACAAACAATGTGTGTACAACACATTGGACATTTTGTGGTTTACAGTGGCCTCTATGTGTAGGAGGGTTAATGAATTTTTAATTTCGAATGTTTGATGAGATTGAGTGTTCGCTATGATTATCAGAAGTGCGTTGACACATAATGAACACTGTGTGTATGTACACACATGAAAAATCCATAGATCATTACTTTAATGACTCAAATAATCGATTGGGTTAACTTCATTTAATTAAAAAAATCCCACACAAAGACTTCATACAACACTGGAACTCTACATCAACCCATACTGACTTACAGTATGGTACAGGGTACATGTATATAACGGTGTATATATAGTGATAAGGTGTACGCAGGTGTACACACCCCTACATGCACGGACATGTATCTCAGTATTGGCTTAAAGGGAAGGTACGTATACACGTACATATGTACAACAATGGTGATTTAGGAAAAACTATGAACATTTGTAGATTTGTACAAAACTGGGTTATTTATCTTGTGTAAATCAAGGCATGTACACTGTATACTGTACATTGATAAACCAACCTGTGAAACTTTCCGAGCTCGATGCGGGGTCTAGACGCTGTGAGTCATAATACAAGTGTGAAGAAGCAATTTTCAATTTCTACAAAAAACACTTGGATTAAACAGTGATATGCGAACACTTCCGATGGCAAACACTTTAGAATGAATATTTTTTTAAGGATGTACCGTACATAGAAATGTACACTGTATACGTGCACCAACTTCATATCAAAGTACATGTATATGTGCATTGTAGCTTACAGGTAATATTCGACTAACCCCCTAGGCATTTTGGCTAGGAACCATCCCAAATCCTCCAAAATCCATCAACATGCAGTAAAAAGGTACCCCCAATTGTTGGACTTTGATGAAATTGGTACAGTAGCAAATGCAATGCATCCATGGCTTGGCTATACACAGTCCTGAATCCAACAAAAGCAGCCAGTGGAGTTTGATGGATTTGGTACACATGGCTACATGCTCTATTCGCTGGGTGGGCTATACTGTGGAGTACTGAATCCAACAAAAAGCAGCCGGTGGAGTTTGATGGATTTGGTACACATGGCTACATGCTGTATTCGCTGGGCTATACTGTGGAGTACTGAATCCATCAAAATCAGGCAAAACTAGGAGAAGGATTTTGGAGGATTTGGGGTAGCTATACATATCAGTAGGTCATGTACTAAAGCACTACATTACAGAGTATCTCACAGTATGCTGAGTTGTCATTGAAATTAAACCATCAGAAAATCAATTATTTTTGTTCGCTCTTGTATTCTTCTTGCATCCACCACAAATCTGACCTAGTGGTGTAAACAAGACCATGGAATCTAGGTCAATTGCACGGCAGGCATTCTTGCCCTCAGTCAGGATACCCTGTGGTCAATGGGGTTGACCTGCTGGCCCTTTGGGGGGGATCTCCCCGTGGTAGCCACAAGAGTGGTTAGCATGACAAATGAGGTAGGCTCACTCCTCTGAGAGGTTGTTTGAAGCCATAGGAATGAAGCAAAACCAGATGAGCATTAACCAACTCTGTGATCCTAATCGGAGTTGTCACTTGGGAATTTAAGGGCACATTTTGGAAGCTTTTTGGGTTATTACCTGTAGTTGTTACATGTTGTTTCCCTGAAGTGAGGTGAATGAACCAGCGCACACTAGTAAAAGCAAACAAAAATGGTTGCTAAGAAAATTTGGCGACTGCTAACACAAAGCATGAAATGGTCTAATCATTAGGTGTATTATTATGGGAAATTCCATGGTTACTCACGTTACATTTTGGAGTTTTTGAGCCCACTCTTAATGCCATAATATATATTTCATAAGTTTTTTCATTGTAGTTGCATTATACCCAGACCCTTACTCAACACACACAAAAAATAACTTCATAAATTTGTTACCGTATATGTGTACAGAGCAAAAGCAACATTTTATGCATGTCTGGAAAAATGTAACGTGAGTAACCAGCATTTTTTTCTCTTATATAGCGTACATATTAAAAATTTCTGAAATTCTTTTTGTGCTGAGAAAGGTCCGGGTATAATGCAACTACTGTGAAATCACTGATGAGTGAAGTATATTTAATAAGGAAATTATGGCATTAAGAGCGGGCCCAATACCTCAAAAATGTAACGTGAGTAACAACGTAATTGTCCTTATCACGATTACATGGATATCCATGGATTCCCTCAAAAAAAGCCTCAATGCATCTGGCACTCTTTGTTTTGGTTATTTGAAATGTTGGTACTAGCGTACACGCTTGCCTTGTGTGCACATACATGTATACCACAGAAAATTTCTTAAATTTCCAAAATTGTGCATTTATAAAAAAATAAATAAATTAAAAAAAAAAAAAAAAATTTAATTTAAAAAACATAATACAAATCTATGGCAAAAATATTTGTGTGTTCAAGCAATTAATGCTAATTTTGAATAGCAAATCCTGATTATTTATTGATTATTTAATTATACCAGATGCATACGTGTCAGATGGTACAATAATCAACAATGTTGAAAGTCACTTGGAATTCCTCATAAAATTCAAGATATTTTATGGCATGCATTTTACATATGTGAGTGCCCTCAATCACCAGACGTTTGTCTGACTGGACATGATGAAAACGTATTATAAATTCTTCCTTAAGTGGATTTGCTGAACTGAATGCCCATGTATGTAAAAGAACTACTGTGTACAAGTAGCATGTATGTAATTGACAGCAATGCTCTCTACAGTAATCTAAACTCCATGAAATGCAATTTCATGGTTAACATACATGTAATTTCTGGAATTTCATGGAACAGACCAAAATTAACTTATTCTGAGATAATGTAAACAGTATTGCACAATGTATGTATGCCAACTGCTAAATAAATCAACCATGTCTGGACCTTAACCCGTGTTTACACTAAGTACTGGCCCAGTCAGTCAGGTAGATCTGAAAAGAGAAAACTGGAATTCTTATGTAAATTCTTTTTTAAATTTAACACACAAAAATACATTTACACATGTAAATGTGTAAAACATGCCACAGTTTTTCATTAACAGTTTATCATAATCTCTCAAAAACGTGAACACCTACACATGTAGTACCCTGTATTGAAACTTTCACAGGTAAGTTTTAAGAAATTTCTCTGGAAAAATTTAGGGTTAAAATGACACTACACGTGTGTGTATTTTTTACAAATACCAATGTTGTCAAATCCCTTTTAAGCCCCACCCCTGAAATCAACATTAAGATTTTGTGTATGCTTGTTGTATTTTTGTTAGTGTGTTTCGAACTCTGTTTAAAAAGGACACTATCACCACGATCAGAGCAGACTTTCAACAGAGCATGGAATCGGGGTCCTAAATGAACGCAGTGACTGAAGATTACTGGCTCCTTTATGCAGCAGCAACGGTGACCTTATCATATGGGGTATTATTTTCAGTCACTGAGTTAATCTAAAATTAGGACTCTGATTCCATACCCTGTTCATATCCCTTTGATATACATTACATTTCATGGTGGAAATGCATCTTAATTAAAGAACAAAGCATCAAGAAAAAGATTTTTAATTGGTTTTGTTTTGTAGAAGTACGCGCATTTATCTCTGTAATTAAGTCGTGCAATGAAATATTCCCTCCGTGCAAACCAGTCTCTTGTCTAATAAAAATCTAGCAATCCAAGTTCTGCGCATTGACTCCAGAGAGATGCAAAGGGGAACATTCAATAAAACGGTTGAAATGCATAACCCCTTGGGACCAAGCGTAGGCTGATTCAATTTTGCGGGGACTGGGGATACTGGTGGTATCTTGGGCAGAACCTAAAATGGGAACATCCAAGAGGAAATATCAATTTATTTGAAAAGGTATTGTGCATGCATGTGTCTACTTAGTCACATTTCTAAATTTAGACAAATGCATTTAATGCTAGACAATTGTTTACAGATGACATGTACAGGCAAGTGATCTTACTGTAATGATTTAATGCCTGCATGTAGTTACATGTACATTGTACATTCACTAAGGATGTCTCGTACTCTTAAAGTGTAATTGTACTACACATGTATCTACAGGTATGAAAATGTAAAGTGATCTGTGATTTGCAGTGATCTGTGATTTGAGGACTTTTGAAGACACAAAACAGCCTTAACCCGCAATAGACTGATCATTTAATATCATTCAAATAGGAACTGTATATGTACTATGGCAGCATGTGTTAACAGTTGAAAAATGGTACTGTGTGGTAAATGCATCTAAACTGCACATACATGTAGAACACAGCTTATCTACCATTCATAAACAGACAGTTGCTTAGTTTTTAATGATCAGTCAATTCACTGGAAAATTGTACTGAGAATAAGAGGGTTAAAGGGACAATATCGTCACGATCAACAGGGCATGGAATCGGAGTGCTAGTTTTAGATTAACTCAATGACTGAAAATAATACCCCACATGATAAGGTCATATTACCATTGCTGCTGCATAAATTAGACAGCTCAGTTGGTTGGCATATTTCTGAGAAAATTGGGAAACTTTTTTCTTTTTTTTTTAGAGAGAGGAAGTCACCAAAATAGGTAATTATACAAAATGGTAATGCTTCCGACTGAATAACTTGCTGGGTGAATGGTGTATCAATGACCGATTGTCATAATAACCAATGCGACCAAAAAAAAAGTTTAGAACAAAATGGGCAGCAAATTCTTCCAAAATTGTTGGGCGTTTATTTTTAATATTGGTTTCGGGTAGCCGGTTAGCAAATTTATAAACAGTTAGTGCAGTTTTGGTTAGTTAACTGGTTAACCAGTTAACCATCCCAGCACCAGACAGAGGTACAGTGTACATATAGCATTTGCACACAAAAAATACATATGCTTAGAAATCACAGCTTGTCTGAGATGTACATGTATGCAGTAATGCTACTCAACAAAACTGGTCAATACAGACTTTTGACTGACAGCTGTCCACTGGCCAAATGGTTGACAAATTTTGGAGATAATCAGAAAATATATTTTCTCCAATTTCTCACACACTGGCTACTTCCTGTCATCTGGATCTTAAGATTAAGAATCCATCCATTCCCATTAAAATATAAAGCTGTCCGAGGAAAGAAATCCAATAACGTAAACCTTGGCACTCACATAACCTTCAGGTAAAACGATCCATAGATTTCTATCAATATATCTGTCCTCTGCCAAGGCTAATTTCACAACAGCTTTACTTCTAAATGAAGATGAGTATTCTATCTCAGCTCAAGGCAACCTTGACACTGAGGTGTTGAAGAGCCATCACTTGATGTGATAGATCTTGCCTCCGAGCTTTCTACAGGAGCATTTTCACCTTGCCGGTTTCCATCATACAGCCTCAACTCAAACTGTCACCTTAAATTTGTTATTATCAGATATATAATCACAATGACAGCAAGGAAGCGGTGTGATCAGAAGGCCTCTGTATAAAGGTGACTTGATCAATATATTGATGGTCTTGTACAGTTTGTGAATGCTCTAAACATCTTTACAGGGTGTGAAATTAAGACAATTTTACCAGTTGTCCATTGTGTTTTACCAGTAGCTAGTGTCCCCCCACCCTAAAGACAGCAGTCTTTGCTTCCTACAAGTACATGGGTCATTCTACCAGGTTGGGGCAAGCTTGCCCCAACCTGGTGGAATGACCCAAGAATGTACACTCATAATAAGGATAATGAATGGTACATCTACCTAGGTAACAAGGACACCATGTCACAAAGCTTGCCCCCAACCTGGTGGAATGACCCAAGAATGTGCACTCATAATAAGGATAATGAATGGTACATCTACCTATGTAACAAGGACACCATGTCACAAAGCTTGCCCCAACCTGGTGGAATGACCCAAGAATGTGCACTCATAATAAGGATAATGAATGGTACATCTACCTATGTAACAAGGACACCATGTCACAAAGCTTGCCCCAACCTGGTGGAATGACCCATGAATGTGCACTCATAATAAGGATAATGAATGGTACATGTACATCTATGTAACAAGGACACCATGTCACAAAGCTTGCCCCAACCTGGTGGAATGACCCAAGAATGTGCACTCATAATAAGGATAATGAATGGTACATCTACCTATGTAACAAGGACACCATGTCACAAAGCTTGCCCCAACCTGGTGGAATGACCCAAGAATGTGCACTCATAATAAGGATAATGAATGGTACATCTACCTATGTAACAAGGACACCATGTCACAAAGCTTGCCCCAACCTGGTGGAATGACCCAAGAATGTGCACTCATAATAAGGATAATGAATGGTACATCTACCTATGTAACAAGGACACCATGTCACAAAGCTTGCCCCAACCTGGTGGAATGACCCATGAATGTGCACTCATAATAAGGATAATGAATGGTACATCTATCTACGTAACAAGGACACCATGTCACAAAGCTTGCCCCCAACCTGGTGGAATGACCCAAGAATGTGCACTCATAATAAGGATAATGAATGGTACATGTACATCTATGTAACAAGGACACCATGTCACAAAGCTTGCCCCAACCTGGTGGAATGACCCAAGAATGTGCACTCATAATAAGGATAATGAATGGTACATCTACCTATGTAACAAGGACACCATGTCACAAAGCTTGCCCCAACCTGGTGGAATGACCCAAGAATGTGCACTCATAATAAGGATAATGAATGGTACATCTACCTATGTAACAAGGACACCATGTCACAAAGCTTGCCCCAACCTGGTGGAATGACCCAAGAATGTGCACTCATAATAAGGATAATGAATGGTACATCTACCTATGTAACAAGGACACCATGTCACAAAGCTTGCCCCAACCTGGTGGAATGACCCAAGAATGTGCACTCATAATAAGGATAATGAATGGTACATCTACCTATGTAACAAGGACACCATGTCACAAAGCTTGCCCCAACCTGGTGGAATGACCCAAGAATGTGCACTCATAATAAGGATAATGAATGGTACATCTACCTATGTAACAAGGACACCATGTCACAAAGCTTGCCCCAACCTGGTGGAATGACTCAAGAATGTGCACTCATAATAAGGATAATGAATGGTACATCTACCTAGGTAACAAGGACACCATGTCACAAAGCTTGCCTCCAACCTGGTGGAATGACCCAAGAATGTGCACTCATAATAAGGATAATGAATGGTACATCTACCTATGTAACAAGGACACCATGTCACAAAGCTTGCCCCAACCTGGTGGAATGACCCACTGTATAATGTACATGAAATCTGGCTACATCCATGATGAATGATATATATATATGGTCTATCTTGATACAGTTTTTTTTTATAATTTAAAAAGAAAAATACTACATTGTATTATTTCCTTTTCAACCTACACATGTATATAAGTACTTACATGTACATACTGTACATGTAATGTTAATAAAAGTGCTAGATTTGATTTGACAAAAATAATAATTACTGTAGGTTGCCAGACAAGAAAAACATCATCAGCTCACTCGCTTGCCCCAGTGGATTTAAGGTTTCCCCTGGCCACAGGGCAACTGTTACGCACACTGCCTCAGAATTTGGCCATATATGCTGAGCCCCCTGGCCAAAATCTGACAATGGCATCTAATGCATACAAAACATGTACAATTCTTGAATAGATATCAAGCTTGTCAGACACGATGGCGCCATAACACACGTGACTACTCAACCAATCTGATTGGTCAATTAGGACATTTTGATTGACAGCTTTCTACTGGCCAATTATCTTATCCGAATTGCTTCCGGTTTACTGACTTTAAAATTACTGACTTTCAAATATTACTACATGTACATGTATTTGTAATGATCCAAGATTCTTTTTAACAGGGATGGAAATCCGAACATGTAGGTTATAGCAGATAGTGGAATACACAGCAGGGGAACATCTGAAGAGTGGAATAACTATTAAATGGAGTTTCAAAGACGCTCCTTCATGGAGTGTACTTTTGCAAATGAGATTGTCAGAAAACCTGACAGACTCTACTTACATCATACATGTAATTCTTACTCGCATTCCTTTGGATTCTACTCTGAGAACAAAACACACTGATCATCGGGTTCAAGGCGCATTCAAACACGCATTCATACACGAGTGTTACAATGTGCGTTATAACATATGAACTTGGTACTTGTTTTGGAACCTCCACGTCACGCTCCTTCGACATTCGTCAATTTCAGCATACATGTAATTCAGAAACTAAGCCCCAGAATACAGATGGCCCATGTACATGTACATGTATAATTTTACTACTTGAAGGGACAATATCAGCATGATCAGAGCAGATTTTCAACAGGGCATGGAATCGTTGTCCTCGTTTAACCCTCCTACTTCTGGTACCTTTTTCATACAAGTTGATCTACCATTTGAAACCATTCGCTTTTGTGGTTTTGAATGGTGAAATAACTGTGTACAGTATTGATTCCCCCAAATGGTTTTGAATGGTACATGTAGGTCAGCTAATACAAAACCTTGTTTGGATCTTTCCAAATGGTAGTACAGCTAATACAAAACCTTGTTTGGATACTTCTAAGTGGTGAATCAATGGACCCTCTATGCATTTGAATGGATTTGAATGGTAGTAAAGCTTGCTACCAACACTGTTCAAATGGTATCACCATGTGTGTACAAAACCAATGGGCATTTTGGTAAGTGGAAATTTTGAATGGTTTCAAATGGTCTATCAGTAGGAGGGTTAAGATGAACAAAGGGACTGGAAATTACTGGCTCATTTATGCAGCAACAGTTATGTTATTATTTCAGTCACTGATTTAATCTCAAACTGGCACTCCGATTCCATGCCCTGTTGATCATGACGATACTGTCCCTGTAATTAGTGTTATACAGGTCCACTACTCAGACTTGTAATAGAGTTTTTACATGAGTACGAGAACAGACAAATGTAATGAGTACAAGTACACATGATTATGAGTAATCCAACTCGATAGTTGTAGTTGAGTACTTTTTATGAGTAGCAGTTACGAGTACAGAAAAATATACTCAACCAAAAGTAACAATTAAAAAACCCTGACTGCAAGGGTCAAAATCAGTCAAAATGTTGATATACTTGCCAAGGTATATCTAGTGCACTTAAAAGTCAAACACTGTCAAACCTTATGTGTAGTAAGTACATTTACAGGTCAAAATGAGTCAACCGTTTTTGACTGGTAAAATCATTGTCTGGTATTGTTCAGGGTGGTCAAAATGACAATAAAAACCAGTCAAAAATGCCCCTGTGTGCACAGTTGGGTCAACAGTCAAAACAGGCAGTTGACTGATTTTCACCACAATAGCTACATGTACTTCCCACTTAAGTTCAGCTATATAAGGAGGGTTTATAAGGAGGGCTATATGAGTTCAGCTATAGTAGGAGGGTTTTTAAAATTTTGATACAACTGTGCCTGTACTACGTACATCATGTGTGAGTACGTCAATAGTCTCAACAGCCTTTTATCTTGAGAAATTGTCGTATACACTTTGCTCAATAATTTGTCTAGACAATTCAAATTTAGTTATTGTAAATGATTATTATTTAATTTTTTTTCCCCAAAAAAGAGCGCAGTCACTGAGCCAAACATTTCACCGTGCACTAATTCCATTTTTGATTCTCATTAACCCTCCTATGTACAGTGCAGTTGCCATAGAATTGTCAGACCTTTCAAAACCTTTCAAGTTTGCTGTACTGAAGGGTTTTGAAAGGTGAGAAAACTGTCTGACAAAAGGGACCTATGAAAGGTTTCGAAAGGTGTAACAACTCTCTGAACAAACTGGTGTTGAAATGTTTCAATACCTTTCAAAGGGTATTGAAAGGTGTGGTTGTTCAGTAGCAACAAATTCTGGAGGGTTTTAAAGGGTTCATAATTATTGATAGCCATTTTGGCCCGTAAGCAGATTTTGAAAGGTTTTGAAAGGTCAAACCATAGGAGGGTTAAGTATGCGCCCACATAAGTGATAATTTGTCAGTGTCGTCTGTAAGCACGGATACAGGTGTATGTATGTCCGTGCTCCGAGATGAAACAGATTAAACCAAACAGCATACACATACCCCCAACCCTTGTATCTGTCATCTAACACTTCCAAATGAAGCTCACCCTCCATTCCAGAAATGATTCCAATTATCAAATTGTTTCATCCATCGCCGATAGTCACCCAATATTCGGCATCAAATTTACACCCTCCGTAACAGACATGACAGAATCATTCAGAACAATCACTTGCGTAGTTTGATATGTGACTTTGCCATCTGCCATCTAAACTCTGGTTTAGGGTCCCCCAAAGATAAGTCTCTGGTTTAGTGTCAGAAGTTGGCTTCAACAATTGCTCAGTGAAAGGTTTTTATTTTTATATTTTTATATTTTGTTCCCATCCTTTCGTTTTGTCTTTTTGAATCCATATACATGTACAATGTACACGCACAGTTCATTGTGTGAATTTAATACAAATTATTATACACTGGTCTACAGCCAAAATGCTTCCGAAACAAATGAAGTCAAACTTGACTAATTATGGGTCACTGAGAATAGAAATGATGCTTAAAATTGTTGATTGGCTCTAGTTTTCAAGATATGGTACCGTTTAATGACTACAAGAGACAAGCCAAGAAGTGCAGAGTAGACACTGAATAAGGACTGAACTATGAACTGATACATACGTGTAGTAAGTGTTACATCAACAGGGCAGGTGACATAATATCAAGTGAAACAACCATAAACACATGAAAAGACCTAGGTTTACAATTCATGATTAAACATCTGCTATGTACACCATATGCATAGTACATAAAATGTAAACTTAAATATCTTGGAAACAGTAGCCAATCAGCAATTTTAATTTTAATTCAGCACATCAAAATTTTATCTCCGAAGCAGACAACTTTAAAAAAATTGTTGACCAGTGTTATAAGGGAAAGTACATGTACAGTACATCATTTTGGTAATGCTGGCCATTACTGTTTCATACAATGTACAAATATCACGGGTGTAAAAGTAAAAAATTCTGAAAAATGGGTAGTGGGCCTGGGTCTCCCTTTGGTCTCAAGGACAAAGCCCCCTGAACCTTATGGATGTTTCATTTTAGAGGATTTATAGGCTACTTCTTTCTTTCCTTGGTGGCTTCATGTACACCAGCAGATTTGTAAAAAAAAAAAAAAAGTCCTGAGAAATATAATAGAGATATTGTATTGAGATACACATACATGTATACAATGAAACTGTGAACAGTTCTGCTAAGATACATGTAACACTGTCTCATTCACAAGACAAAATAGTGAATGAAGAATTCAGATTCGTTGTATTCATTCTAACGTGACCTTTTCTGAAATTTGGAAATTATTTCACATTTCTAAGCACTGACAAGAAACTCAATATGTTTGTTTCTTGGCTTGAGCTACCCTTGGGAAGAAACACTGGTGCGTGAGGTGAAGCATTGATTTGCTGGGGATCAGTGGCAAGGTTTTCACTGGGAATTGACTGTGAGGAATATCATGAATACAAATCACAACTCCCATTGGTGATGACAACATTCTTCATCTAACAACATCTTAACGGGATAACAGCGACTGATTTTTTGCTTGTAGTTCATAGCAATAGTCTTCTCCACAAAATTAAAGATTTGTCATTTCTAAAAATTAGCATACACACCAAAACATTTCGGCCTCAAGATTTCGCCATGCAAAAATCTGTGACTAACATCATACCCTTGACATGAGCTACTACAAATCTGAGACTTTTAACCAGTTCGCGTCGGAGGCCGTGTATACACGCAATTTTTTTTTTTGCACCGTGGATCGGAGAGCGTCTAAACACGCCAAAGAAAACTCCGGAATATTGGTATGCGTGCTCGGTTGAGCCACCCATGTACGGTGACATGCTCGGAAGTGCCGGCCACCCGCTGTGGAAGCTTCCATTCACGGTGTGTGTGGGGAAAATAAACCCGCACAGGGGCCCAGAAAAACTTTTTTATTCCCGACGCGAACAGGTTAAAATATGCAGACATTAATCCTTCCCTCAAAATGTTGATATACTTGCCAAGGTGTATCTAGTGCACTTAAAAGTCAAACGCTGTCAAACCTTACGTGTAGTAAGTACATTTACAGGTCAAAATGAGTCGACCGTTTTTGACTGGTAAAAGCATTGTCTGGTATTGTTCAGGGTGGTCAAAATGACAGTAAAAACCAGTCCAAAATGCCCCTGTGTGCACATTTGGGTCAACAGTCAAAACAGGCAGTTGAATGATTTTGACCACTGTAACTACTTGCCACTAAAGTAGAGCTAAAGTAGGGTTAATCAGTAAACTTCTATTTTCTTTGTAAAAGAGAAGTTGAACGGATTGTACATCATCAATTGGTATACAGTGCGTATCAAAAAAAAGGTAATCCGAATTCAGGGGGTTAATATGCCAAGGTTATTTAGTTTGACAATTTACATGTAGTTTACCAAAGAAGAGGAACTCCTCAGCTTTCCATTGATACCTTTATTGACCCATTGCTGTCACACATGACCGAGTACATTGTTATTGAAAATGACAAATTCAAATCGCATTTTTGCAAGTTTGGGTAATCAGTGCAAGGCAGGATAATTAGTGAAAGTCAGTATGATAAACCAGATTTTCTTTAGGAATGACTGGACATTATTCAAGAAGAATCTCTTCTAACATTGCCCTTTTATGCACCCACACCTTCAACATGTCCACCTCCCCTTTCGACACAAAGCTGACAGCGACGGAGCATGTCCTGCACTGCTCGTCTCACCATAGCCGGATTATTGCGTAAAGCATCCACTTCATTTCGAATACGGCCCTGCAATTCATCAAGATCACGGGAGGAGTTGCAAACACCTTGTTCTTCAAATGTCCCCAAAGGAAATAGTCACATGGTGTGAGGTCAGGTGATCTTGGTGGCCATTCCACCTCATGGTTGACGGCGATGACTGCGTTCGCCAAAGAGTTCCCTCAGACGATCTCGGACAGCGATAAGGCGATGTGTTGGGCGCCATCTTGGGCCCACCAGAGTTGTCTGAAGACCCCAAGAACCTGTCGCTCAAAGTGTTCCTGCAGCTGCGGTAAAACGTTATCATTGAGCATCTGCAGATACATGTTACCATTGACATTCCTTTGAAAGAAAAACGGTCCGATCAGCTGACCACTTCCACAAAGTCCTAACCAAACAGTCCACTTTTGTCGACTCATGTTAACCTCAAAATTGAATTCTGGGGGTGTCTTGCTGGTGCATATTCAAGAACATTATGCGTATTGACCTTGCCGTTCATGGAGAAAGCAGCTTAAATCGCCGATTACGAGATTCCGCAGAAAATTGACATCTCTCTCGGCACGGGCTATCAACCATCTGGCAAACGCCAGCCTTCTAGCAAAATCTCCTGGCGTAAGTTGATGTCGGATGTGAATCCGATATGGATGCTGGTGGAGGTCCAATCTCGTGATTCTGTTGAATGTCGCCAAGGCAATCTCAGCCCATTTCGCCTTGCGCTGGTGTCCCTAGATTCTCCAAAAGTTGCTGCCTTACTGCTGCAATGTTCCCTTCTGATCGCCCGGTCGCCTCCTGCCAGAATTCCCCTTGTTGCGGTTGAGGCTAGTGCCATACTCTTGATATTTTCTAACATTCGCCCAGATGGTTTTGGCTGCTGGGGCTCCCGTTCTGGGAAACGCTCCTGAAAGCATCGCGAGTTTGCTGCAAACTGTGAGTTTGGTGAAATGTTGTAATCACGAAAACTCGCTGTTCAGTCGTTAGTTGTACCATCTTTCCAACTACCTGTCCCTAAACCCAGGCCCTTCTTAAATACCCAACTTGAAGAAAAGGATGTCGTAACAGACGATTACCGCACCAGCTTAAAAATCTTACATAATCATCTAGGCAGTCAAGTGATGCGTCCATTTCAGACTGCCTTGAACTGATTACCCAAACTTGCAAAAATGCGATTTGAATTTGCCATTTTCAATAACAATGTACTCGGCCATGTGTGACAGCAATGGATCGATACAGGTATCAATGGAAAGCTGAGGAGTTCCTCTTCTTTGGTACACTACATGTACATGTAAATTGTCAAACTAAATAACCTTGGCATATTAACGCCCTGAATTCGGATTACCTTTTTTTTGATACACACTGTATAATGTCTGAATATTATGCATCTACACTTGATGAAGAGGTACAGAAATGCCAAACTGTTATTACTGTTTATTTCACTGTCATTAACAAGAAAATAGTGGAAAAATACATTTATTCTTATTTGGAATATGAATCACAGCCACGATCCATTTCAAACAAATCACATTTCCTTAAAAATGACAACATGTCAGACAGAATCATTCCTCAGGATGATTGCTCCCATCAACTTCACATCAGGTAAGTTTTTAGATTCCATTTCAGTAAATCTGTGATCTGGTAATTACCAAAGAAGGTACATGTACACTCCTCCACTCGAACTTTGGTGCCGTGGTGCCCCTTGCCCTGGTGCCCCTTGCCCTTGGTGCCCCTTGCCCTTGGTGCCCCTTGCCCTTGGTGCCCCTTGCCCTTGGTGCCCCTTGCCCTTGGTGCCCCTTGCCCTTGGTGCCCCTTGCCCTTGGTGCCCCTTGCCCTTGGTGCCCCTTGCCCTGGTGCCCCTTGCCGTGGTGCCCCTGCGAGTTGGCCATAATGCCCCTTTGGATGGCCTTGAAATTTTGAGTCAGCCAAGGCCAAAGTGGCCATGCCCTCTTAGTCCTTAACCCTAACCCTCCCAAATCCTCCAAAACCCTCTTTGCTAAAGTGAAGGATTTTGGAGGATTGAGGTTATGAGGCATACTTGCCTTTTCATGGTACATGTACATCCGTGTTTGTTGTAGTGATTGCTTGGGTCAGTGCTTGGGTCAGTGGACACTGTTTATTGCTCCATGCATGCAGGGAGGGTCCCTGGCCATGTACATGTATCACAGATTAGAAATACATAATGTGTGCATACATGTCATGTGCTTGCTTTACTACTGAAGGGTTTTGGAGGATTCAGCTGTGTAAGCAAATGGGCCTAGGGAGTTAGGGTTAAGGTCAAGGCATGTACATACACTGTACGTAAATCACTAACTAATGCACTGCAGTATTTCACAAAATAACTTAGAGAATCATTGTCACACCATCCAATGCATGTGAAAGTGCTATACACCTGTACATGTACATGTATGTCCAGCCATGAATCGACAGTCATAAATTCATCTAAGTACTGTACGGTAAATTAATTTATGCCCTTTTGAAATACATACATTGTGAAATGGCTTAATTTGAAAGTAACGTGTACTTTTATCTACTAGCAAGAAACTGACTTTAACATAGTACACATCTTTAACGATTGCCAGGGGTTATTTTTACAAATGTTGCAGTAAATAACTCAATTACATGTACGTGTATGCACTCTAAGTTGCAAAGTGTAGTCTACTACGTATTATTTACAACTGTACGTGGACATACATATAGAGTACTTGTACATTGAAATTTACTACATGTACAGCACAGATATCAAGAGAAAATTTCACATAAATTTGATTTTGACAATCCCAATTTTTTTTTAAGGTAATGCATACGACATAAAACACAATAAAGGGGGCCACTTTGCATCCGTCACGTCAGCAGTTTTTCCAATGGTTGTTATTTATTTTTAAGTACCTGAAACCGACCAAAAAGTGTTTCAACATGTGAATGGACATGCAGGCTTATACTAGAACTAATCTGAGTTGATTTATTTAATTTTTTAATTTTTTAATTTATTTTTTTACCCTCAAATTTCCAGAAAAATTGGACGGAAAAAAGTTACCTCACTTTTCCGTCCATTTGTTGATGGAAATTTTAGGGTAATTAAAAAAAAAATAATAATAATAATAATAATATGTGGACTTATATAGCGCACGTATCCACCAACTAAGTGGTGCTCAAGGCGCATTCTTTTTTACGTGCATTACACAACACACGGGACCTACGGCTTTACGTCCCATCCGAAGGACGAAGCAATTATGGTTAAGTACCTTGCTCAAGGACACAAGTGTCACGACCGGGGCTCGAACCCACACCCTGCTGCTGGCAACACCAGAACTTGAGTTCGGTGCGCTAGACCGCTCGGCCACGACACTCCATAGTAATAATCAACTCAAATTATCTTTAGGATAAGCATGCATGTCTATTCAAATGTTGAAATTCTTTTTGGGTGGTTTCAGATATTTAAAAAAAAATTACAACCATTAGAAAAACTGCTAACGTGATGGTAGGAAAGTGGCCCCCTTTATTGTGTTTTATGTCATACATACATGTAGAATTGGTACATGTACATTTGTCATAACCAACAAATTATAGACAAATTTAAAACTTACATTGTGTAAAGCTGCTGATGGTACAAGGTATAAATCTTTTCCAATTTAGGAATTCCATGTTAAAGGGACAATATGATCACGATCAACAGGGCATGGAATCGGAATGCTCGTTTTAGATTAACTCATTGACTGAAAATAATACCCCACACGATAAAGTCATATTACCGTTGTTGCTGCACAAATGAGCCAGTAATTTTCAGTCACTGTGTTCATCTTAAATGAGGACACAAATTCCATGCCCTGTTAAAAGTCTGCTCTGATCGTGAGGATACTGCCCCTTTATGAAGAATACAAACAATTTAACTTGATTTTCACTTATACATTAGGCCATGTTTTTTTAATAACTTGGATTACGGAATCGCCGCTCGAAAAAATCGCGTTTCTGAAAAAAATTAAAAAAATCCCCGTCCGAAAAATCAAATTTTGTAGTAAAAAAAAAAAAAAAAAAAAAATCCACAACACTTACAACAGTGCCACCGATCGCGTACAAAACACCATCGTGTACAAAACAATACTTTTAGATCACATTTTCTTCAAATACAACAAGATCCCTACAATACATGTACAGTAAATGTGTACACGTACCGTGAGCCAGTGAACGGAGAAAAAAATCGCGGCCGATGTATGATGGAAACCAGACCAATGTTATGCATTCACGTACAAAAGTGCGAGTCCGTTTATAGACTATACTATTTGCCCAAGTAACAACTACATGTACGTGCATCGCGCGACTTGACCTCACGGCCCAAACTCATGCAATCGATTGCTGTGTCAACAAATGGTCTGTGTGTGCGAATTTGTTTAGGGTCGCGGCGTAAGTTATCGGTCAGAAACCGGAAACAGAACATTTTGTTAAGCCTAAACACTCGCGACATTCATTCAGTGACTTTCTGCTTTTGTCTACATAAATTGTGTATAATGTATGCGTGTTTTGAAGCCACCTGCGTGCCTTGATTATTTTTTTTTCTTTTTTTTTCGCCCGCCTTGATTCGTGAGCTCGAATTCCGTAATCGATCATTTTTTTTTTTTTTTTTTTTCCCCGATCCCCGCTCATTTTTTGTAGCTTACAAATCCGTAATCCAAGTAATAAAAAACAAACGGCCTTAATGTATTAAGCTGAAACTTTCACAGTTTGGTTTTTTTCTTGATTCCAACTCAAAGAGAGTAAGCATGTACTCATGTACAGTGTACTTGTAGAAGCAGTTTTGTCAACATTACCCATATTGTACATTGTTCCTTCCCTTTACTTTTGTATACATGCAAGTGCATACGTCCACGTATGCATGAAATTATTCTGACAAAGGTACTTGTATCGCTGTAATTATAGCAATAAATTTCACTTGCGGAGCGAAACTAATTACATTTTTTTAAATTGCCTCTGTTCAAACCACCAGAAGTCCTTCTGTATCTCAACATGATAACGTCTTCACTTGACAGTCAATTTACACGTATACACTTGCTTGAACCATACGGTACATGTTCTTACTGCAAATCTCCAAACATAAGGTAGTGGGTGATTGAAGTTCAACATGTTCAGAAATTAGATTTTTACAAGTTCTTGTTTAAAACCCTCCTGTTCTCAAAACCCTTCAACCATCACAGGGTTTTGAGAAAAACAAAATCAAATTTTAGAAAAAAACACAGTGAATCTCAAACCTTTAGAAACATTAACAATGTACACGTACATGCAGGCCTACATGACCTGTAAAATCTACATACATGCAAGTACAATTAACACCCCCACAATTAATTGTAAAATACAAAATTTTATACAAACTCTGTGTATACAAACTGTAAAAATGTAAAGTGTACATGTATGTATGTTTCATACACTGTACATATTTATTCACTATACACGTATGGGCTTGTTTCAAAAATGTTACAAATCATGTCTGACGGAAATTTTACAGAATAGTGTGGTATAATTTTTGATTGCGGATTAAATGTTAAAATTTTTTCATTCAGTGTACAGCTCAGACTGTCTGCAATGGCACAGGACATTATTTTTTCATTCAATTTTCTTTTATTTTGTTTTATTGCTGAAAATGTCAGACGGAAATCAATAGAAATGAGTTTGTCCACAAATCTGAAGAATGCATTTTAATTTTATCGACAGTGTAATAAAACTGTAATAAAACTAAAATAAATCACTCACTGATGACGATTGAAATGTATTAACCCTACTTCACACGGAGGCCACTCTGATGCACTAAATTTTCAATATGTTCTTCACCAACCTTTAGTCCTCCTACAATCAGTGCAATTTTTGAAACAACCCATTCAGGCCACTGCAAGCCATTAGCTGTTGCCAGTGGCCTCCTATGGTTACCCTTCTGTGCACTGTCACACCACTGAGATTACAGGGTAAAGTGGTCTCCCATTGATACATTGCAGGCCATACTAATATGTTCAAACATTTACAGTGGCCTTGGGTGACACACAGTTGATTTTGTAAGATTACTTGGAAAAGACAGCAGGCTTGTACATGTACATATACATGTACATGTATGTACTGAAGGTTGCTAAAGAAAATAATTTAGTGGTTGGGAGTGGCTTCAATGTGTAGGAGGGTTAGTACATACCCGTACAAGCCATTGCTGTCCTTTCCAAGTAATCTTACAAAATCAACTGTGTGCCACCCAAGGCCACTGTAAATGTTTGAACATTATGTGACGCGGTATGTCAAAACCAGGCGGAATTGGGCAGAGCTACGAACGGAGGAACAGCTGCAAAATGCCTTGGGGGTGATTTTTTGCGATTGAGATTTTTGGAAATTTATGATGCTACAAATGTTTAAAATGTTCTGTAAAAGTTTCTAACTGAAATTTCATCGACAAATTATTTTTTAAATACTTTTCGAGAAGCATTATACATGTAATTTCACAAAATGATGCCTTGTTCGGGCATCTCAGTTTCGATGTTTCGGACAGTCCGATTTCAAATCTTAATAACTTCGCTATGGAATATCCAATTTGAAAAAAGAAAGCGGCATTGTAAAGTGCAAGGTCTATATTTTACTAATATTTCAATAACTCAAAATTGACCTCTTGCCCAATTGTGCCTGGTTTTGACATACGGCGTCACATTAGTATGGCCTACAATGTATCAACGGGAGACCACTTTACCCTGCAATCTCAGTGGTGTGACAGTGCACAGAAGGGTAACCATAGGAGGCCACTGGCATGAATGGGTCGTTTCAAAAATTGCACTGATTGTAGGAGGGTTAAGGGTAACATTGTATAGTACTACATACAAAACGTAAATTCATGATTAAATAAGTGCAATGTAAATCAATCCATAACATGTAACACTACGGTAAAGTGACAATATCATCATGATAATGTCAGACTTTCAACAGGGCATGGAATCGGTGTCCTACATGTACATGTACAGTGTATGTAGTTTAAGATGAACACAGTGACTGAAAATTATGTGACTCATTTATGCAGCAGCAACGGTAATATGGCCTTATCATGTGGGGTATTATTCTCAGTCACTGAGTTAATCTAAAACTAGCACTCTGATTCCATGCCCTGTTGATTGTGACGACATTGTACCTTTGAAATAAAACGCAGAGAACCCTAAAGACACATGTACACGTATACATATATGCGGTATATGACAGAGAAATAGAATGCACTGTTTTTAATTGAATGACAGCATTTAACATTAGCCAGTAATGAAAAATGGTTGACTCATTATTAGACAGTCATGCTACCACTGTTTTTCATTACAACCCCATGCATATGACTGCCACTCTCAATTACACTGTACCTCATCCAACTCAACACCAACGCAGGCAGTGGTGGGAGGGGGCACTCCGATTAAAAAAAAAAAAACTGGAAAACGGAAATTGCCGCTATCATCTGGCAAATGGTATTCTCAAACCTCGAGGCATTTTCTCTGTGATATAATCCGCTTGCAATTCAAAACCGCCGGTATTGCCCAAATAATTACCGTATTAACCTCCAAATTGCCCAGCGGTGGGGCGTCTAGCTTGGCAAGTGGCAAGCGTGGTCTTGACTTGTTTTCATATACTGAATGAATCAATAAATATTAAATAATGTACAGTGTACATGATATGCACTGTGTGTGCAACGTTGATATTTCTGAGTGCCCCAGTACAAATTATGTGCTCTGTTTAAGCCTATTTTACTGGAATCTCTGTCTCAAAGGCTGAGGATTTTATGTACATACATGTAATGTAGTAACATTTGTGAAATTATTTCCAAAGTTAATTTCTGTTATCTGAAGACATTCTACATGTATGTTGGAATGGAATTTGTGTTGTGACGGTTAACCGGTTAACCGACCAAAACTGCACTTTAGAACCGTTTATAAATTTGCTAACCGCCTATCCAAAACCAATATTTAAAAAATACGACCAACAATTTTGGAAGAATTTGCCGCCCATTTTGTTGCTCTAGACTTTCTTTTTTGCCGCATTGGTTATTAACCCTAACCCTCCTAAATCCTCTATAATCCTCCGGAGGATTTGGAGGATTTGGAGGATTTGGAGGATTTGGAGGATTTTGGAGGAATGAGGCACGTTCGAAAATCACCAATTGGATGATTATGGAGGATTGAGGAGGGTTACAGTGCATTTGATAGTGGAGGATTGTGGAGGATTGAGGAAGCATGGTTCAAAGAGATCCTGGAGGATTGTGGAGGATTGAGGGCATAATGGAAATTTAATTTGGATGAATGTGGAGGATTATGGAGGATTGTGAAGGATTGACAGAAACATAATCTTGTATCCTCCGGAGGATTTGGAGGATTTTGGAGGAATGAGGCACGTTCGAAAATCATCAATTGGAGGATTATGGAGGATTGAGGAGGGTCGTGCATTTGATAGTGGAGGATTATGAAGGATTGAGGCAGTGAGCTTCATGCATAAACTCAAGTTGGAGGATTATGAAGGATTGAGGCAGTGAGTTTCATGCACAAACACATTTCGGAGGATTATGAAGGATTGAGGAAGGTACCTGGTAATTAAGGCTAGGGAGTTAGGGTTAAACAATCATTGCAGGAAGTTTACTGATGCTTTTTGGTTGAAAATGTATTGTGCCATTTGCTGATTATCTAGTTTGTGTGGCCATCAGTTGCCAACTTTAGGTTAACCGGTTAAACGACCATGAAAGATCTGGTTAACCGGTTAGCGAACTAACCGGTAACTCCCAGCACTAGAAAGAATACAAATAATCTGAATGCATTTTTCAAATTTGGAAACTAGTGTTCTATCATTGCATGTTCTAAGCAAACATTTTGCAAACAATTTGAAAACAAATAAATACAAAAACTGATTTTAATAGCAGGGGTGTGATTTGACAAAAGTAAAAAATCCTGAAAATGGGTAGCTGGCCTGGGTCTCCCTTTGGTCTAGAGGACGAAGCCCCCTGAACCTCCTGTGGGTAGCGGGCCTGGGTCTCCCTTTGGTCTAGAGGACACAGCCTCCCGAACCTCCTGTGGGTAGCATGCCTAGGTCTCCCTTTGGTCTAGAGGACAAAGCCCCCTGAACCTCCTGTGGGTAGCGGGCCTGGGTCTCCCTTTGGTCTAGAGGACACAGCCTCCCGAACCTCCTGTGGGTAGCAGGCCTGGGTCTCCCTTTGGTCTAGAGGACAAAGCTCCCTGAACCTCCTGGATGTTTAATTGTGGAGGATTTACACACTCTCCACATCCCCACAAACAAGAAACTAGAGATTTGGACATAACGCAGGCTAGTATGTACATTGTACTTCTTTCTTTCATTGGTGGCTACTTCTCTTCTTTCAAGAAATTTTGAGGCAAAGGGAGATTTGTACAAAATCTTGAAATCAGGAAAAAATCCTGAGAAATCACAGACCTGTAGATGACTTTGAAGTTTAATTAGAGTTACATGTAGTTGGTAGACCTTAGCCCTTTTCACATGGCGAGAAAAATACAACATTGTGTGAGAGATTCTGTCAATGTTTGAGAAGTATAAAATGAGCTTCGTGTGAAAGGACACCAATGTTTGAGACTGTCCTACATGCGCACATTCCTTGAGAGATTGTCTCAAACATTGAGAGAATATTGTTGTTTTTTTTACTTTGTGTCATGTGAAAGCTTGCGAAAGCATTCACTCATGTGATAAGATAAACAATCCATGCTCGTAAAATTCGTCTCAATGAATCTCTGTTTTAGTTTGGTCGTATGAAAAGGGCCATTGTTAGTAAAAAAAAGAGATGAAAAATAAGTAATAGGAAAAGAAATACAGGTCTGCATTCAGGTTAAAATGAGGAAAGTTTGTGATCTGCACGTACGTCTTTGCTCGCTCAACGATCTGTGTGCAATCCAAATACATTAATGCAAGGATACCATGGAAACGGCCCGATCTGAAAATTGAACAATTTGAAGGCCAAACCAAGTTCCTGTTTTGCAGCACTTTTCCTGGGAAGAGTGTTTGGAAGGTTGACATAATAGACAGGGGGAAAAAAAAAAAAAAAGAGTATTGAGCCTGCGTTGGGATATTGCATTTTATTTTTAGATAAAAGAGGTTTTGTTAACCTATTACGTGGGTAAAACCTTACTCTGTTTAACCCTACACATAGCCGTGTTGTTTGAATTGTTTGAAACCCATAAATCCCTCACTACTCTAGCTGCACTTTAGTGGCAAGTAGCTATACAGGTCAAAACCAGTCAACTGCCTGTTTTGACTGTTGACCCAAATGTGCACACAGGGACATTTTTGACTGGTTGTTACTGTCATTTTGACCACCCTCAACAATACCAGACAACGCTTTTACAAGTCAAAAATGGTCAACTCATTTTGACCTGTAAATGTACTTACTTCATGTAAGGTTGTGTAAGTGCACTAGATATACATGTATCTGTACCTTGGCAAGTACATACATTTTGACTGATTTTGACCCTTGCAGTCAGAGAAGGGTTTTAATCATGACACTGTTATGCACATCGTACATGCACATGTACAGTATATTCATTGGCAGTGCATCACTTACATTGCAGTTTTCACAATGAAGCACTCTATCCACATTCTATCGATTGTGGTATTATTATTCCGAAAATGTAAACACATAATGCACAAAGGGCAGGGTACATGTGTACACATTAGGCCCCCCAAAAAAGTCTCCAGTTTCTGGTCATAAATCAGCTTCAAAATCGGTGCGGTGACACTTTTTTGTTTTTTTGTAATTTTTTTTCTTTTTTTGCCAACCAGTGAAATATGTGATACCTTGCATATATGCGGTTATTGGAACCAGACCAAATTTCCCATACAGAAAGTATGGTGGCTAAGAGAAGCCTCACAAATCGGGCAAACGTTCATACCTCTACATGTATGTTAAAAACAAAGCACAGCAACATTTTGGCCACAATTGGACATCGTTTTATTACAACAACAACAACAACAAAACTAAAAATGCTGATGCGCTGGTCTGAGGTGACATCTTATGTTACAGCAGCCTGATAATACCACCATTGGTAGGGACTTATAGGTACATTACATGTACACTGTGCAAATACATGTACATGTATGCGTCTAACTAGCGATCACATTTCCCCATTAGTAATGGGAGTTACCGGTTAGTTCGCTAACCGTTTAACTGAATCTTTCACAGTCGGTTAACCGTTTAACTGAAAGTCGGCACCTGACGTCCACATAAACTACGTGTAGATTGTCGGGAAAATGCCATAATGTATATCAATTTTCAATCAATAAACTTCCCGCAATGATTGTTTAATAACCAATGCAGCAAAAACCGAAAGACTAGAACAACGACATGGGCGGCAAATTCTTCCAAAATTGTTGGTCATATTTAAACAGGTTAACCAGTTAACCCCATAGACAGGCAAATTACTGTGTAGTTTATAATCTAACAATCTACGTAGTTGTGTTATTAAACCGAACACACAAAAAAAATATAAGAAAAGCATGGCTAAGTGTTGTTTAGTGTGGTTGTAACATTGATAGACAATATCTGGGGAGTTACATGTAAGGTCTGTTTTGCTGTATTTTGCTCATAAGCTACATGTATGGTATGTTTGCGTTAAATGCAAATCAGCTTGTATCTGCATAGTGCGCACTGTGGTAAGAAGTCTGTGTACACATCTATCTACACAGTAGGTACATGTACATGTACTGTATACATGTATACTGTATGGTCTCTTTTGATTATTCAGATAATTAAGCAATGCAGCTGATTATGAATCAATAACTGACATCGATCAATATGGATGTGCTGACGTTACTGACACGAAGTACATACATGTACATGTAGAAACATGGCAACATTCAATGTAAATGTTTTGTACTGTATAAATACATGTACACACACTATGGGTAAAGTACAGTCTACTTATTATAAATACACTTGTAATCAGATGCAGTTTTGTTATAAACCAAGACACAGATTTGTGCAAACAGTTTGTGTAACTCATGATAGTGGCAGATTTAACAATGACTGCCACTGTCAACAACGCATGTACTTTAATTTAACAGTAAAACAGCATTATCAGAATCAAGAACACAAAAAACCGGTGAGGTCTCAGTTTTACTGTATGCAGAATTGAGGAACCCAATTTATTGAATGAAACTTGAGAGAGCTCTACATACATACAGTGCAAGTAGGTCAACCGAGATGAACACCTGGGCTGCCCTTACTTTGAACATGTTTGATGGATTTCCTGCTTAAAGGTTATGATATCATTTATGGATCCATAAAACAATGACTCATCCAGTACAAAGTAACACGATACCAGAAGTCTATAACCTACATGAAGTGTGCGAGCCTGCTGTAATCCACACCACGGCATTGTACATGTGCTCCAAATGCGCGCACGCACAACGAGCATAGTCACGAGTGATTGGGATTGGGCGCTTGAAACGCAAAGCTAGTTCCTCGAACTAGACGCAATAAACTAGACGTGGGCGATCCATCAGCTGTGGGGAGAACGCGCAAACACAAGTTACGCAAATGAGATACAGTTCTCTCAAATGTTTGACAATTTGAGTTTTTGTTACCATTTTAATTGTTAATCTAAATGATCATTCTTGAAAATATTAAATAAAAATTCCATCGTTTTTATATGTAAAAACATAGTTTTATGATGACAGATAATTAAAAAGCTGTCTTTGTTTTTCGTTTCCGCCATTGTTTTTTAAGGACAGCGGCGGCTGTTACTTCCTGAGAGCATAACTCAAGTTATAGACAGCCTAGAATCATGAATAAAACAGTTTTGAAAACAGCACAATGTCCTCGATAATTTGATGACAAATTTCACCATGTGAAGGGTTTTCCCAGATCACATCTCATGTATCCTATTGCAATTCTATAGCTTTAACAAACATACGTGTAGCTGACAATGACGCACATGTAAGGCAAAAAAAAGTCTCCAGTTTTTGCAAGAGCAATATTATCACCATGGAAGAAGGGTTTATCCCAATAAACAAGCAAAGTTATGATTTTTGCTCACCACTCAAGTGGACACTTAAGTCTGCAATATGATAGAAAAGTTTGCTACATGTATAATTTTTGATTGAGGATTAAAGGTCCTATGAATTAGAAATGTTTTCCATTGTAAACGATAAAATATGCACACATTAACCTATAAATGCAATTTAAAAAAAAATGTATTGGAGATTTATATCGCAAAAAAATAAAAAATTTGGGATGAACCCGCGCCCCTAAAAGGGGACAGATTTGTGACGTAGACCTATGTAGGAACATGCCGTTTGTTGGCGCGCATCGATCGATACATATGAATGATACAACGTGCAAACTTATGTAACTGTTTTTGCTTGTTATGCCGCCAAGGTGTATTGTTGCTGATTACAGCAACACTTCTAAAGAATGGTGTCAATCTGCACAGATTCCCATCAGATCCAAAATATCAATGAATTTGTTTGGACGGCTGCAGTGAAGCATACCAGAGCATAATGGTCAGGAATGTGCATTGTCAATGTCCTTTGTCATCCGGTGCCTAGGTCTACGTCACGAAATACGATATCAAAAGGGACAACACAAATTTTGGGGACAAATTACATTGTTATAACTCATGACAAACTTATAAAATAGTAAGTATTATGTTTTATTAATACAAAACCATATATTAAGCCCCCAAAATGTAGTGTGAAAAATTACCATTTCATAGGACCTTTAAATGTTATAATTGTTTTTATTCAGTGTGCAGCTCAGACTGTCAGTAATAGCACAGGACATTTTTTTTTCACTCAATTTTATTTTATTTCGTTTTATTGCTGAAAAGATCAGCACATCAGATGGAATCAACAGAAGTGAGTTTTTCCATGACTCTGAAAAATACATTTTAATTTTATCAGCACTTAACCAGTTCGCATCGGGAATAAAACAGTTTTTCTGGGCCCCTGTGCGGATTTCTTTTCCCCACACAAACACGTTAATGGAAGCTTCCACAGCGCGTGGCCATGTCTACCGAGCATGTCACTGTACACTCGGCTCGTTGCCACGTCAACCGAGCATGCATACAAATGTTCCGGAGTTTTCTCTGGCGTGTATAGACGCTCTCCGATCCGTGGTGCAAAAAAAATTTGTGTGTATACACGGCCTCCGACGCGAACTGGTTAAAGGAGAAAAAAAGGTAACATACATGTATCAATAAGAGTCACAATTATTCTTCATATTAATTTTGAGTATAAGCTTTGAATATCTAACTTTACAAGATGACCACTTTTGAAAACATGCCGGACCACAAAGTTGAAAATTTGACCTGCATGTACATGTATACAAAATTACAAGTATCAGTTGTCAGGCATATAGTGTAACCTTATTGGTTAATCCATGCTGTTTGATTGACAAACTGGAACCATGGATGTCTTGGAATTTAGAATTAACAGCAATATCAACCCATTGAGCAAAGGATCCAAAAGTGTGGTCGTCAAGACATAACCCAGGCCTTGGTCTTAACCTTGGCCACCGCGGCCACTGTCGTGCTGCCCCTCCGAGTTGGCCATAATGCCCCTTTGGTTGGCCTTGAAATTTTGATGCAGCCAAGGCCAAGGTCGTTCCCTGCAATTCTTAAGGTCAAGGCCTGATAACCATCAAGATAATTTCGTCGTATCAGTGCAAAAACGTTGTATGTTCACAATGCAATAAGGTCGTATGTACAGAGCGTCGTCAATCTGCATAAATTTGCATACATTAAAAAATGTTTGTGCAACAACGTCGTATCTCAGCCATTGCTTTTGTGCATTCATCCGGGAACTTGTTACATACGACCTTTTTGCACTGACACAAACTGGTTTTGCGCAAAAATGTCGTAACTCGGAGATACGAAGTTTATGCACTGACACGGCGATTTATAGTTTTGGATCTCAACACACGCACATTTTAAAACCTGAACATTCTGATCAACTTCACACCTCTAATCATCTTCAGATGGGAGGTAGAATATTAAGAAGCGTGTCTTACATGTACAATGTACATGCAACCTCAACATTGGCCCATAGACTCCAGGAAGTTTGACTCAGGAAAAGTCAATTGTAATCATGAGTTAAGTGACATCCATGTTTCTATGGTTACCTTCGCATTACATGTTTCTATGGTTACCTTCACATTACATACTTTTGACCCTTGTATCTTCAGAGAGTCTGCAGCTCACAGTTGTACAGTGTATACAAGGCAGCACCCAAATCTTGAATTTTTAAGCAGAAATTGTTTTGTGCATGTTTAAAAAATGCTAATTGTTTATTCGCACCGTGCATGAGCTGTTGAGGCCACATGTTGTTGCACCACTGGTGGCGAAAGGGTGGCGAAAGGGTGGCGAAAGGGCAGCGATAGCGCATCGCGATTTGCGTATTTTGAAGTTGATGTGCATACGCACGGAATATCTCCAGCGATCACAAGCTGGCAGAAGTGTATGCACAGCGCTCATATGATGCCACAGTGGCTAACATAAAGACACTGGGTGAAAATTCACCGATAGAGGGATACGATGTGCACTGAGCAGATAGCGTGTCTTGAATTTAGAGGAGCAAAATGTGAATTTTGTGCAGCATTTTGGTTTCAGATACAAGTTAAATCTTTCACTTTCTGAGCCGACTCATGATCACAGTAGAGACCCTGTTCATAGCTCATTCAGTCAAAGATTCCATCTCATTCACCACATGTTGAATGTGCAGAAATCGTACCACCTGGTGAATACCATATAGCCACCATTCAATTGTTCACGGTGTACTTAAGGTCTACCTACATGTACAATGTACATACATGTTTGTATGCACATTGTACAATCATAGAGAACTGACCAAACACAGGATGTGTACAGCCATCTCTTCATCAGTGCAAAACCAAAAGATTTCATCTCCGAAATGGACTTTTCTCCCTAAAGACGGCATAACCTAGTTGAAGAGATGACTTTCTGGCGCAGACAAACAGACGACAATTGAACTTCCAGTTCTAGGCACGAGTTTAATTCCCACCAGGAGAAATTCTGAGTAAATTCTAAGAGTGCCTTGCCGAATTAAAGCTCTAGGAATTCAACTCAATTACACCTACATTGTAGCTCTCTCTATGCTCAGCTAGGCGAATTTTAAAAAAACCTACCCTTATTCTCCGCATGGCGGTAACAATCTCCATTCGGCTGCTTGGCCGGGGGACATCAAGAGTGCCAATATACTGTGGAGACAAAAATTAAGAGAACGCATTAATCAACTCTGTATGAAGTCGTCGTAATTTGACCCCGATTTAACGCGGTGATTCTATGAAATTTACAATCGACGAGTGAATGTTTTTAGAATGTCGGATGTAATCAAGGAACGGAAACTTGTTAAACTTTCCAAAGAAGCCGATCGGCAATAGGCGTAGCAAAACAAACCAGCTATACGTGTTAATTACAACTCAATTCAAGTATATTCTTCAATAAACTGTATACGAGACTGTTAAATTACAAAGATAATTCTCACAACAACCAAATTATATTTGGTCGGCACAGACTATGGAGACTTCAAAAAGCTGAATCTTGATGTGAAAAATGTTGAACATACTAAATTTTTGCTGAAAGATAAAGAGAAGATGTGGACAATAATAATGTGTGGACTTATATAGCGCATGTATCCACCAACTGAGTGGTGCTCAAGGTGCATTATATTATTACCCCTGCTCATAAGGCTCATAAATCATTCCTGAAACCATCTCAGCTCCCTGGGGAATACATGTATACAGCTCAATTGCTGCCATTACAGCGCATATAGGGCTAATCAACCAACTCTGCCCTCATAGGTACCCATTTAACCCCTGGGTGGAGAGAAGCAATTATGGTTAAGTGTCTTGCTCAAGGACACAAGTGTCACGGCTGGGATTCGAACCCACATTCTGCTGCTAACACCAGAACTTGAGTCCGGTAAGCTAGACACCTCGGCCACGACACTCCACAACATCTATTATCTAAGATTAAGTTAAATTTAACATTTAAGAGTATCAGCTGTACATGTACATGTAGTACTGTACTTGTGAGTATAATTGGTAATCTCAGAAAGCATACTTGTAAATGATCACAGATTAACCCTAACTCCCTAGGCCCATTTGCTTACACATAACCTGGATCCTTCCTAACTCCCTAGACCCATTTGCTTACACATAACCTGGATCCTTTAGTAAAGCAAACACATGACATGTATGCACACATGTGTTTCTAATCTGTGATACATGTACATGTACATGGCCAGGGACCCTCCCTGCATGCATGGAGCAATAAACAGTGTCCACTGACTCAAGCACTGACCTTGCAATCACTACAACAAACATGGATGTACAAGTACCATGGAAAGGCACGTATGCCTAATAACCTCAATCCTCCAAAATCCTTCACTTTAGCAAAGAGCATGTAGCATGTAACCTCAATCCTTCAAAATCCTTCACTTTGGCAAAGAGGATTTGGGAGGATTTGGGAAGGTTAGGGTTAACATATGTGCAATTGTACATACTGTACACTGTCATAAAACTAACTTGGTGTATAGTTGATGGGGTATTTCATCCCTTGAAATACTTTGGTCCGAGGTGCTACAATTTAAGTCAAATTTTAACCCTAACCACCCCAAATCCTGCAAAATCCTCCAAGGGGCATTTTTGGGGGAAAATTCAGCACTGTTGGAAACTGGTACTTTCACCTCTTAAAATGGGGCAAAATTACTACCTGGCAAGAAGTACACGTACAGACCATAAGTGCTGAATACGAAAGATCAACGAAAATGCATGGTGCATTTTGAAGATAAGGGCATGTTTCCAAAAGTGCACTGATGGATTTTGGAGGATTCACGAAGGTTCCTAGCCAGAGTACCTAGGGGGTTAGGGTTAAAGAAGGTTCCTAGCCAGAATACCTATAGGGGGTTAGGGTTCAGGAAGGTTCCTAGCCAGAGTACCTACATGTACATGTATAGGGGGTTAGGGTTAATTAAATAGTTTCCCAACTGAAGTTTTGACTTAAGAAAAAAATTCCACATTAGAATGAATACAAAACAGAGTATCTGACTATGACACAATGAAATAATGTTACAAGTTGAAGCTTCCATACGGTAGGTTTGTTTCCGTCTCTGGAGTCTTTTCAGATGGATGCATTTACAGCTATTTTACCAAAAATGTATGCTGGCTTTAACGCTAAAAATACCGTAAGATTTGATAAAGACCCAATACACTGATCCAACCTGTCAATCAAACAGCATGGATTAACCAATCCTGTTTTTAACCCTCCTATAGGTTTAACAATCAAAGACACTCAAAATTTGTATGTCACTCCCAACCCATTGACTTTGTGCAGTGCACTCAAATAAATGCAAGGACATGTGGCTATGGTAGGAGGTCAAACCAAAACCACTCGACTGTAACTTACGCAGTACATACACAGCTCTGTGTGACTCTGCATATAACTTATGTAAGACATACACAAGTGTGTTTGACTTTGCCACTATCTCCAGCACTCTTATACACATGTGTGAACAATTGGCAATGTGGCCACAGGACATCGGTTTCTTCATCAGCGACATTTGGCGACCTATACTACAGACTGAAGGATCTTCTATATCCAAAGTCCATAACCCACCCCAGACTGAGGGATCCCCTATATCCTAAGTCAACCACCCTCCTTCCCCTGTGCTTGTTAACAACTGATTCAGTTCAGTGAGCACACACTCCTCTCCCCCAACCCCTAGGATCCTAGTCTCATAGTCTCACAGTTTCCCGCCTGCGCGCCTCAACGAACTAATCCTCCAGCATCCATTCATGGGATGATCCTCCAGCAGCCTACTTAAGCAGCAGCATTTTCCAGAGTCCGGCATTCTCCTGAGGACGATCAGAGCATACTGATCGAAACGTCGAGTTGTACCCCAGTTCTTTTCAGAACTAATTACTACTCAATTGAGATTCCACATGGTGTCACCGCAATTAGTCTTACTTATCATCCTCACCATGCAAAGCTACAAGTTTTACCTAGGGTTATATAAGTCAATATGTAATACGTGTGCGCATTGGTAGTATGTGCATTCTTATAGCTACTTTTGGTTCCAAAGCTGGCATACCGCTGTGTGTAATTTAACCTAAATTCCTCGACTTTTAACGTCCAAAAGCAATTCTTGAGGCAGAAATTGACTTTGTTAATAAGATTTTGAGTCATTACAAGTCGTTAAATGCAAGTCCCAAGCTTTCTAATTTCTAACGTAAATCCTGTGGTCGATGCATTTCTAATGGGCTTCTGATGAGCCAGCACGTGCAAAGTGTGCGCGGTTTATGCTGGAATTAAGTCACGCTTACAAAACAGGATAGGATTAAGCATAACCCATGACTACTGTTGTTATGTCGGTCATGTGCTTGCCTTTAATACAGGTGATGAGAATGAGTTTTCAGCATTGCTGTAGGGTTGGATGGGGATTGTGGTCATAATCTTAATCCAATACAAAAGTCAGATGGGCACGCCAATGCCAAGGCATGCTTCATAAGCCTAAAAACTTAATCCAATCCGACTCCTCCAATCTAATCCAAATGCCACCGGTAAAGAACCAGATAGAGGTTTTCAAGCACTAGCCCTTCTGTTGCTGCAATCAGTCAAAATCAGTCAAAATTTCTATGTGCACTTTAAAGTCAAACACTGTCAAACCTAATGTGTATATAGGTCAAAATGAGTTGACTGTTTTTGACTGGTAAAAGCACTATCTTGTAATGTTGAAGGTGGTCAAAATGACAGTCAAAGCCAGTCAACAATACCCCTGTGTGCACAGTTGGTTCAACAGTCATAAACAGTCAGTTGACCGATTCTGACCACTATACATGTAGCTAATGTACATGCACTGTACTTGCCGCAAAAGTTAAGCTACAGTAAGAAGGTTAGTAATTTGCTCACAGGGTTGATGTCAACTACATACGGTATCCCAATTAGGAGATATCATTATCCCGATTGAAACCTTATTCTCCCAATGATACCATACTAGACCCCCAATCGGGAAAGCCCTTGGGTGACAATGACACCATCTTCAGTATTATTAGCACTCTTCTTGTGATTTCTGTCAACTTGTACATGTATACATGTACATATAAGTATTTACTGTACAACTTGTGCATCTGTTTTTTTAACATGTCGTAGAAAATTGTCAAATGCACACATTTTCAAAACAAAAATTCCAAAACAAAATTGTTTAAGATATTCACACATGTATTGTATGTATTTTTATGTGGTACATGTACATGTACATGTACAACACTGCATGTAGTATTAGCCAGCAATACCCTGTCTTTTAGATGTCCTGTTTGCCAAATGGACATTTGTTTTATTTGTAATATAAAGTTTTGGAAATTAAATATCTGGACACCCTTGTTTTTCAAAGAATAACAAATTTGAACACCCGATTTCCAAATCTAGGCTTAACACTACATGTATGACAGGGTATCTCAAAACTAACTTTACATTGTATCTACATGTACCTATGCTATCATTGTATATCGTTTGTATTCATGTTTTTTCATTGTTTCCACGCCTTGAGCGCCCAGCAGGGTGGATATGTGCGCGCTAAAAATCTGTATTATTATTATTATGGATACCACCTTGCACATATGCATTTCCAGTTTTCCCACCAAGCAAATCTATCAATCTTATCCAAATATCCAGGATAATATCTCAAGGAGTCAAATCTTTAAGTGGCAAGTAAATTTTTATTAAATTCTATTGCAGTCATGGTTCTCACGAGAGCCAAAACTAAACCCAAAGATTGAATTGCTTTTGTAAGGCCCGATGGCCTGTGGGGGATATTTTCAGCTTGAATTAATCTGCTGAGTGATCTACGTATATTCACGGTTTCAAAGCTAATGAAATTATACGTCTGCCAAAGCGAAGCTTTTTTGTTTCTTTAATTTGATCTCGACACCCAGACAATGTTTATATAAAAAATTAAAAAATTGTTTAAAATCAAGGAATGGGGTGTACTTTTCTCTCATCTGCTTTACAAAAACAATCCCCAAATTTGACTATCTGAGTATCAACTGAGTATCTTAGGAGTCGAAATTTACTTGAATCCTGAAAACTGCATGTGCAGATTCAGGGTCCCAAAAATGGGGTGTGGGGCGTCAAAATAAAATAATGTATGGTAAATTCACATGCTACGTGATAAAAATGGGGGAGGGGGGCTATCGTCCCTATCCCCACCCCCCTGGATCCTGAAATATGTCCTGAGAATTCATAGGCCTCAAATGTACATGTACACGTACGTTTCCAAAAAGCAATGTTGTACCTTCCATTTCATGTGGATAGAGGTGATAAATATTGCAGTGGAATGTCATCTGTGAGTCTAACATTATTATACCACATGGATAGCAGAAGTTTGCCCGTGGCATAAGTTTAGTTCTGCTATTGAATCTTATAGAATTTTCATTTAGTAATCTAAAATGGAAATTATTAATGAAGTTAAGGGGGGTCTGGTCACGTTTTCATTGTAGTAACTGGATCTTACTCCCTAAGGCAATCAAATGGAAATTAGTGATGAATAAAACAAATGCATACAATTGGACTTTCATGTACAGTATGACTCATTTTGGTGTGATGGTGGACAGGGCGAGCACATACGGTACATGTACGTGTCACATGCACAGGCGGCCTCAAATGATTTTCAGTTGATACATTAATGTACGTACATTGTTCATTTGATGTACATGTACATGTAGGACACCGATTCCATGCCCTGTTGAAAGTCTGCTCTGATCATGGCGATACTGTCCCTTTTATCTACTAGCCTCTGATTAGTGGGCTAGTCTAGTGGTAACGTCGACTACGCCAATTCTGACTAAAACTGTTCTCATGCGTGCAAACCCATCAGAAAGTTTCAGAGACGCTAGACACATTTAATTGCACATGTGCAAGAGCTCACATGTCTGCACATTATCAATGGAGTAGAATATGGGTTCTTAACTATCATGTTTGTTTTTTTTTTTTTTTTTTTAATGAGTCTTCACAACGTCAAATCACATTTAATCATGCTTTATGAATAACGTTTTCTATTAACTGGCTATCGACTCAGAAACTTACTGGAGTGTCGTGGCCGAGCGGTCTAGCTTACCGGACTCAAGTTCTGGTGTTAGCAGCAGAATGTGGGTTCGAATCCCGGCCGTGACACTTGTGTCCTTGAGCAAGACACTTAACCATAATTGCTTCTCTCCACCCAGGGGTTAAATGGGTACCTGTGAGGGCAGAGTTGTAATGGCAGCAATTGAGCTGTATACTCCCCAGGGAGCTGAGATGGTTTCAGGAATGATTTATGAGCAGGGGTAATGATATAATGCGCCTTGAGCACCACTCAGTTGGTGGATACGTGCGCTATATAAGTCCACACATTATTATTATTATTAGACTTATACTTCTGATGTAAAACTTTGATATAAGAATAATTCCAAACACTAATTAATTGGCCTGATGAATACATGCATTTGTGTTTATTTGATTGAATTCATAATCATAATTTAAATATAAACTGAACTGAACTAAATGTTAACAGTAAATACATACATTGAATTTGTTTTATGTAACCCATACCAAGGCAATGGATAGGGGAACCCCAGGCATATGGCAGTTACTGCAATAATGTCACAGATCAATCTATCCTACTTAAATTGTGAGCACTTCTGCACTCCCCCCCCCCCCCCCACCCCATCCTTCAAAATCCTTTGGGCTGGTGATTCACTGGCAACTGGCGTACTGCATGATGACGACAACTTTTCAAGTTTTATTCCCCCAGAATGATCCTTAGTCATCACATGGCTCGATATTTCTTGCACAATTTCCTGGGGGTGACACAGACATCTTAGGACTTGATTTGTTTCCAGTTTTTGTCACTCCGTCAATAAAAACTTAGGACCACATAACATAGACAATCATGACTGACTCCGTTTCTGGTTACCTTTGACCTCTAAAAATCATTATACTGAGAGCTTACATCCGTCACCTTAATAAAAGTCAAGCAATGAGAACACACTTACATGTATGTATAAATGCAAGATGTGTGTACATGTACATGAGCCAATAAGAGACCTTTTGACCTTAATAGCAACAGCAGTCTTTTGACCTGTGACGTCTTAAGCCGTGTTCGCACTGGACTTTTTTTTGGGAAGGTTTTACCGAGACGATGGTAAAATGAAAAATGGTCAAATTTAACCTCTGTCCGCACTTGGACTTTCGACACGGGAAAATTTTACCGAGACCGTGGTAGAAGTAACCGAGCTGTCAGTATAATGACTCATGAGGGCGCTTTGCGTGACCTTTCTACGTTGACCCGATTGACCCAACAACGCACAAAAAACTTGCTACACATGCACATGCATTAAATGCGCCCAGCCCGCCCCCACCACGCAGTGAAACAATGCAAAGCGCATGCGTGGTGTCCCTGTGTAGCACGACCTTGCGCTCGGGCCGGATGTACGCTTTCCTGAGCCGCTTTTACCGACTCGCACTGTCCGCACTGGACTTATCGTCTCGGGAAAAGTTACCTGGTTAGTTTTCCTGGGCAGCAGTTGGCCAGTAGAAGTAACCGCTGAACTCAGGAAAAGTAACTGAGAGGAAAATGTCCCAGGCTGTCCACACTGGACTTAAAATGGGAAAAGTACCTATCGTCTCGGTAAGTTTTACCAAAAAAGTCCAGTGCGAACACGGCTTTATACAACTTCTCTTTACATATATGTGGGAGGGAAGGGGATTGCCAAGGGCGAAGGGAAAAGGGGGGGTCATGGATCACCCAAACTTTCCAAAGCCACCCCAAAATCTCACAACTGTACATGTATCATGATTCAGAATACAGATTGGCTTCGTGCTCCAAGCATTGGGGGGGGGGGGATAAACTTTTTTGGAGGGAGGGGATAGATTTACAGACACAAAACTCAAATGAACCGACAAATTATGACAATCTTTAGCAGACGTTCAAATGTTCAGAAATTAACCAACAAGTTTGTGAATTTACAGACAAACACTATTTTGCCAACAATAGTGGGGGGGGGATTGCTCCCCCCCCCCCAATTTTGACTATGCCACTGGTTTCGAGTCTACCCCTCCAGCATTTGCCCCCTAAAAAAAAATGTTTGTTCTAGATCCACCCTTTACAATGACTTACATAAATCATCTCTGACTGGGTACTCCAAAGGTCGTTCTGTTTCATGCTAGAGACGAGCTCTCGGGCCGAGGAGGAGGATGATCTCCTCCCTATCATGCTTGACGTGCGTGCATCACCCATGATGGATGACATCATACAAGAGCAAATTCACTTACGAAGAGTCTCTCTAGGCTTATAGTTTGATCCTTGCACTGTACTATTTATTTCATAAAGTCGTCGATTCAGCAAGTGGAGGGTTTTCAAAACTGAAATGGTCGAGACAGTCAAGGTAAGTTTTACAGGTCACATTCAGTCCACTCCACTCACAGACAAGATGACCAATCACAGATTTCTAACCAGTTTTTAGATTTCTGATCAATCGCAAGATTTCTGAAAGATTGTAGATTTCCACAGAAGGCACAAGTCCCTTTTGGACTCAGCATGGATTAACTATTTCAAAAGTTAACAACAGTTGTACTTCATTGTACTGGCGATTTTACCAAATAGTGTAGAGCATTATAACGCATACCACACATGAAGTCATAAGCAAAGCATAGATTTGTTCAAACCCAGTTCCTGGTTTGAATAATCTTTGTGAACGCTCAAGAGAAATTTCTTCAAAGAATGTGAGATTACGGTCTGGTACTACCACTGAAGTGAATACACTGTAGATTTTGAGACGAGCACAAGTCTTGTTACTACAGCCATATGCCGATGTTTAATGGTAAAATTCTTCTGAAGTATCACTGTATATCATCTCCCATGTCCAAACAGCAACGACAAGGACGTCTGTCAATGTTTTGCTGCAATAGCCAATCGACAAAACTGCAGAGTTTCTCCAGCGCAGGTAATTGCAAATCAAGCCAGTTACTTTGTACGTTCCTGATGATGATTAACTTCACACTGGCAGAGACACTTGAAGCACAGTAAACCTTGTGGTGTTTGCTGCACTGTACCGGTATCATAAGTCAAAGTTGTCAACACAGGATGCCCCACTGTGTGGTTGACTTATTATCAGCATGAAGGGTTGTAACATCAGACAGTTTTACAATTTCCTGGGCCGAGTACAACTTTTTTTTTTTTACCTCAACACCCCCACACTCCTGTTGCTTGGATCTCTTTGCAGTAATTTCAAACAGTCTCAACTTCTAGAAATCTGAAAACACCTGAAAGCGTCGTCATCAATTATTTTTTGAGTCGTATAAGCTCTGCTATATATCGACCATCGGGTTTTAGGATTAGTCACCATTAACACTTTTAAGATGCTAGCCAATTCTGATGAACTGCCTACAGTACAGTACAAATAAACCAATACTGAGTTTACTCAATCACATATTGTACATGTAATACAGGCACTTGTAATGTCAGCTTTATGGATTGACTTTCTAACCGTTACTGTCAACTTCAATCACCACCACAATCCGACAGAACCTTTTGATCCACGATACTCCAGTAACTTGAAGGCAAGAAGAAACTTATTCTTTGCCACAGGATTAAAGTTACAAGTGTCCTCGATGGGCTCATTCACTTGCAGGTGACCGTGCTTGGCACAATGACGTCACATCGATTGGCCCAGGTCGGGTGACTCGTAACCAGGTCCTTCCTCTGTGCTTCGTGCAAGAACCCCTCATCCTGCAATCCCTGCATCTCTTTATTTGAACACATGTCATTCAATCTCTGGTACCTGCCGTGTCGTTAAAGTACAGTAAGTGAAAACAACCACCGCTGCAACAGTAACATGTTTGTCGTCCTCAAACTACGTAAATGTATACGCAGTGTCCTTAACGTACATTTTTCAAAATGACAAAATCTTCCAATAGACTACAGTAAATGAATACAACCACCTCTGCAACTACATGTACATGTAATAAACCGGAAGAGATTGTCCATATACACATCCCCCAGTTAACTTCTCCCTTTCCCAAAAGGTTTGGCATTAGTTCAAAAGGAAATTCAGTGGCTGAAACAACATAGGTGTAGACTTGCTTGCATGGTCCTGATGCAAAACAGATTCTGCAGGTTTAGAGCACAACCTGGGCCAAAGTTTTATTCACAAGCGTCCAATAGCCATGACCCGAAGATGGCTGGAGATGCAAAATGAGTAGAAGATACAGTGTCTGTAGTAAACTACAAGTAACTACATGTACATGTAGTAGTCCCATCTACAGGTTTTTTTTCAGTGGGCAGGGTCTGACCATTCTTATCATGTCTTCCTATGATTCAAAGCTGCTAGATTCCAAATACGAGAAACAGGAAGAACTTTTGATAGAAAGGCATATTTAGTTTGACTAATAGCTTAAAAAATGTCAGTTGGTATTATTTTCCTACACAGTACATCCTGCACTGTCCGATGATTCACACAATTTGACAGAATATTATTATAATAATAATAATAATAATACAGAAGATTTATAATGCGCCATATCCATCAAGGAAGTACATGTACCTCAGCATGTGGCTGCAGAGTGTTACATTAAGAAAATTATCTGATTGCCATGGGGGAAAACCACCAATTGCAGGCTCCCCACTCCCTCCCAACCCTCCAGGACACAATTTGGCTGCCCACAAAACATGTAAAACATGGAGTCATTATTTGTTTCCCCCGAGACTGTATACATGTACTTTGTTACCTCAGATGAGCTACATTCATGAATGATGTGGAGTCATTCCACAGGGTTGGTGCAAGCTTTGTGATATAGTGTCCTTGTTAACCAGTTCGTGTCGGAGGCCGTATATACACGCAATTTTTTTTTGCACCACGGATCGGAGAGCGTCTATACACGCCAGAGGAAACTCCGGAATATTTGTATGCATGCTCGGTAGACATGGCCACGCGCTGTGGAAGCTTCCATTAACATGTTTGTGTGGGGAAAAGAAACCCGCACAGGGGCCCAGAAAAACTTTTTTATTCCCGACGCGAACTGGTTAAGTAGGTACATGTAGATGTACCATTCATTATCCTTATTATGAGTGCACATTCTTGGGTCATTCCACCAGGTTGGGGCAAGCTTTGTGACATGGTGTCCTTGTTATGTACATAGGTAGATGTACCATTCATTATCCTTATTATGAGTGCACATTCTTGGGTCATTCCACCAGGTTGGGGCAAGCTTTGTGACATGGTGTCCTTGTTATGTACATAGGTAGATGTACCATTCATTATCCTTATTATGAGTGCACATTCTTGGGTCATTCCACCAGGTTGGGGCAAGCTTTGTGACATGGTGTCCTTGTTATGTACATAGGTAGATGTACCATTCATTATCCTTATTATGAGTGCACATTCTTGGGTCATTCCACCAGGTTGGGGCAAGCTTTGTGACATGGTGTCCTTGTTATGTACATAGGTAGATGTACCATTCATTATCCTTATTATGAGTGCACATTCTTGGGTCATTCCACCAAGTTGGGGCAAGCTTTGTGACATGGTGTCCTTGTTACGTACATAGGGAGATGTACCATTCATTATCTTTATTATAAGTGCACATTCTCAGTTGTTCTTCAAATTAGAATGAAATCAATCTCTGTGCCTTGAATAGGAAGTTACAATAATGCTAATTAGGAGTCATAATAAATGATAATAAATGGTACATTTACCTATGTAACAAGGGACACCTTGTACATACAGGTACATGTACATTGTAATAATTTGTATTTCGGGTTTTATTTATTTAATTATTATTTATTTTTTTTTGCAGAAAGGGGTTAGTGTCACATAGGGTACTCCCCAGGCAATCTCAATCCTAGATGTATGCAGGTTTGTGTACTTTTATGATTGCCTGATTGCCATCGGGGAGCACCCTGGATATCATCTAGGAGGTATCATCGGGGAGTACCCTGGGTGCCATAGGGGAGCACCCTGGATATCATCGAGGAGGTGTCATCGGGGAGTACCCTGGATATCATCCAGGAGGTATCATCGGGGAGTACCCTGGGTGCCATCCTGGAGTACCCTGGATATCATCGAGGAGGTATCATCGGGGAGTACCCTGGGTGCCATAGGGGAGTACCCTGGGTGCCATCGGGGAGTACCCTGGATATCATCTAGGAGGTATCATCGGGGTGCCATAATAAACAAAGTTCCTTTAACCCTAACTCCCTAGACAACAAAAGCAGTTGGAGGATTTTGAAGGATTTTTATTGTTCAGTAACAATGCTTAGGGAGTTAGGGTTAAAGTTCTCTTTAAAACCTTAACCCCAGGCATTTTGGCTAAAACCATCAAAATCCATCAACATGCAGTAAAATGGTACCCCAATTGTTGGACTTTGATGGAATTGGTACAGTAGCAAATGCAAAGCATCCATGGCTTGGCTATACACAGTCCTGAATCCAACAAAAAGCAGCCGGTGGAGTTTGATGGATTTGGTACACATGGCTACATGCTCTATTCGCTGGGCTATACTGTGGAGTACTGAATCCAACAAAAGCAGCCGGTGGAGTTTGATGGATTTGGTACACATGGTTACATGCTGTATTCGCTGGGCTATACTGTGGAGTACTGAATCCATCAAAAGCAGCCGGTGGAGTTTGATGGATTTGGTACACATGGCTGCATGCTCTATTCGCTGGGCTATACTGTGGAGTACAGAATCCAACAAAAGCAGCCGGTGGAGTTTGATGGATTTGGTACACATGGTTACATGCTCTATTCGCTGGGCTATACTGTGGAGTACTGAATCCATCAAAAGCAGCCGGTGGAGTTTGATGGATTTGGTACACATGGCTGCATGCTCTATTCGCTGGGCTATACTGTGGAGTACAGAATCCATCAAAAGCAGCCGGTAGAGTTTGATGGATTTGGTACACATGGCTGCATGCTCTATTCGCTGGGCTATATCAGGAGAACAGAATCCAACAAAAGCAGCTGGTGGAGTTTGATGGATTTGGTACACATGGTTACATGCTCTATTCGCTGGGCTATAATGTGGAGTACTGAATCCATCAAAAGCAGCCGGTGGAGTTTGATGGATTTGGTACACATGGCTACATGCTCTATTCGCTGGGCTATACTGTGGAGTACTGAATCCATCAAAAGCAGCCGGTGGAGTTTGATGGATTTGGTACACATGGTTACATGCTCTATTCGCTGGGCTATACTGTGGAGTACTGAATCCATCAAAAGCAGCCGGTGGAGTTTGATGGATTTGGTACACATGGCTGCATGCTCTATTCGCTGGGCTATACTGTGGAGTACAGAATCCATCAAAAGCAGCCGGTAGAGTTTGATGGATTTGGTACACATGGCTGCATGCTCTATTCGCTGGGCTATACTGTGGAGTACAGAATCCAACAAAAGCAGCCGGTGGAGTTTGATGGATTTGGTACACATGGTTACATGCTCTATTCGCTGGGCTATAATGTGGAGTACTGAATCCATCAAAAGCAGCCGGTGGAGTTTGATGGATTTGGTACACATGGCTACATGCTCTATTCGCTGGGCTATACTGTGGAGTACTGAATCCATCAAAAGCAGCCGGTGGAGTTTGATGGATTTGGTACACATGGTTACATGCTGTATTCGCTGGGCTATACTGTGGAGTACTGAATCCGCCAAAATTAAGCAAAACCAGGAGAAGGATTTTGGAGGATTTGGGGGTAGTTAGGGTACAAGAACAAGGATGTACATGTACTTCACAACAGAATCAGTAATTCTTCAAAGTACAGAATCATGTTTACACCTTGAATGCACTGCAGCCATCTTTGTCAGATTTCCTAAATGCACGTACACATGTAGCACTGATTCCCAACACATAAAAGGAACCAGCCTAATTTCCTCCCACCCTCAGTCTGATCATAGTGGATTTGAAATCAAGATGGATGTAGCGTGATAACAGTCTAAGGCAATTCCCAGCCCTTGAATTGTAGGGAGGGCTCTGTTGCCCTAGTCTTGGTCTTGGTGGCATGTTGAATTGTGCCCACAGAAACAATGATTTTAGTGCCATTAAAAATTACATGTACACATGTACCTTGCCCTTTGAAAAACGAAAATTGGGGTTTCAGTCCCCTCTAACCGACTTAGTTAGATCCCATCGGGGTACACTAGTGGGAGGACATGGTCCAGTCTAAATCTGATTGGCTGCCCCGAACTGGGTCCCCCCATTACCCCTCCGCTGCATCTGAATTGACAGGATGTGACTGATATCCGCCGAGATAATGACCTGGGTATGATTAATAAGTGACGCCCGGCGAGTGGGCAGAGTTCAAACCAGAACAAGGCAATCCCTCGAGATGTCTTCATAATGTGTCTTGATACATTGCCAAATGACGTGTAGATATTCATAATCATCTAGATCTTTATTTAACAGTAAATTTACAAAACAAAGGATACAACAAATGAGATTTGGAGCTTTGGATAATTAAGGAAGATAATTAATTAAGAAAGACTAAGTTTTCGGGTAACACCATGTGAAATCATCTCTTCTTGGAATGAGTGGTGTGGTTCTGAAAAGAACCAGCACTGAGGACAGTTCTCAAGGTTTCAAAGAGTGGGCTCTGCCCATCTTCAAGAGGATACTGTCCTTCTACTGATGCTATGGCTTATACTGCTGGTTGGGTTTGTTGGTTTTGGTGGGAAAGGAAAACACTAGGCCAGGTTGGACTTTCACCTTCGTGTATAATAATATGTCACCATTAGGCCAACAAAAAAAGTCTCCTGTTTCCGGTCATCGGTCAGCTTCAAAATCAATGCGGTGACACGATTTTTTTTAGGCCATCTTTTCTTTTTTTTTTGCCAACAGGGAAATACATGATACATTGTATAATACGCGTGGACCAAATTTCCCATATATACAAAGTATGGTGGCTAAGAGAGGCCTCACAAATCGGGCAAACGTTCATACCCCTATATGAAAAAGTTGTTTAAAGCACACCATGGCAGAAATCCAATCGATCCAGCAATTTTGGCTGCAATTGGACATTGTTTCATAGCACAAAAAAAGGAAATTAAAAATGCCGATGCGCAGGTCAGAGGCGACGCGCAGTGGCGTAGCCAGGACTTTTTCAGTGGGGGGGACACAGGGGGGGCATTGCTTTTCAGTGGGGGGGGCCCGGGGGTATGGGTTTTTTCCATTTTCTTTATCTTTTCTGTTTTTTGGGGGCACTATGAGGATTTTTTGTGGGGGGGGCACTGGAAATTTGTGGGGGGGCACGTAGGCCCCCCCAGGCCTCCCCGTGGCTACGCCGCTGGCGACGCGCGCAGAGACCAGAAACCAGAGACTTTTTTTTTGGCCTTATAAAGCGCTGGTATCCGCCAAAATGGTGCTCACTGAACTAGAGGGGGGAAACCATGTCAATTAGAACTGTGGGGTGTGAGAGAAAGCTTGTTTACAGTACAAGTGTGATTCATGTTAGTCATGAACGTATGGATGGATAGAGATAATTCGACAGCCATAGGGAAGTTGGTTCCACACTCTGGCTGCCAGTGTGGTCAAGTGTCTGTCGCCCTCAGAGAGTGGAGGTCCCTGGGCTCATGAAGTACATGTAGTAGGACCTCAGAGGACCGTAGAACAGTGTGTACAGGATTTTTTTTTAAATATTGAGCTAATTAACCATTCTACATGTATAACTGCAAGGGTCAAAATCAGTCAAAATGTTGATATAGGCCTACTTGCCAAGGCGTGCACTTAAAAGTCGAACACTGTCAAACCTTACGTGTAGTAAGTACATTTACAGGTCAAAATGAGTTGACCGTTTTTTACTGGAAAAAAGCTTTGTCTGGTATTGTCTGGGTGGTCAAAATGACAGTAAAAACCAGTCAAAAATGCCCCTGTGTGCACATATGGGTCAACAGTCAAAACAGTCAGTTGACTGATTTTGACCTCTATAGCTACTTGCCACTAAAGTGCAGAGCTACATGTGTAGTAGGAGGGTTACTGCAGAAAACAGACTTTCCTGAATTACACTGTTCCTGAATTACATGTACACTGTTTTTACATGTGTGAAGCTGTTGAAACTCAGTTGAATTCCATGACTGAAATACAATGCATCTCAGAAAGGTTTGAATTTCAAAATGTAACTTTACCAAATTTTTTTGGTAAAATTTGTATACATGCAAATAAGCTGAAACTTTCACATAAAATGTATGATTCAAAGAGAGTATGCATCAGTGAACGATTTCCCCTGTATCGCATCACAAAATGCGACGTTATTTGGACAATCTGCGATGGAATTTCAAACAATACATCGCAGATTTTGCAATACAAATTGCGATTTTTTTTCACAATTGTGGTTGAATAATAAACATTTTTGAAATCATATTCGCAAACCTTTCCCGAAATAACGTTTACATGTATATTTCCGACCAAAACATATCAAGGGATCCGTCCCGACTGGGTTTGTTTCCGTGTGTCCAGACCACGCGTCCGTGCGATGGTGCGACGTACGTGGTCAACGATGACATCATGACGTGATGGTGTTGATGCAACAGTGAACACGTGCACTGGTTTTACCTATGTGCAACCGTACATCCAACTTTATTTCCCGTCAATCCGTAAGGATTTTATCCGCAATGCCTAAAATTCTATGTGCATGCAATATTTTTTTGCTGATGAATTAACTACGGGCGAAATTCCCGAAATGGAAAACACGCAACAACCGCCCAGTTTTTTTTTGCTTCGCACGTGTTTATGTTTCTTTTCCCGAGTTTGGGGGTTGGAACATTGAGCAATTGAGCCACCTACCTATACACAATAGTACCGTGTTCAGTTCACACACGCGCTTTCACTACGGCTGTATTCAAAGGAACACTAGAAACGTTACTAACTTCGTTTTATAATAAAAGTTTTTGAAAATTAACAAAATGAGCATTCACTTATATATGTAGTGGTGAGATTTAGAATCATTTCGGTACACAAAATGATTGCACTTTCAACCACGGTGAGCCACTCATTATCCTGACGAATTTTTAATAATCCAAGTCAAGCTTGATCATACCACAAAGTAATAATAATAATAATAATAATAATGTATGGACTTATATAGCGCACGTATCCACCAACTGAGTGGTGCTCAAGGCGCATTATATTATTACCCCTGCTCATAAGGCTCATAAAAATCATAAAAATCATTCCTGAAACCATCTCAGCTCCCTGGGGAGTATACAGCTCAATTGCTGCCATTACAGCGCATATAGGGCTAATCAACCAACTCTGCCCTCACAGGTACCCATTTAACCCCTGGGTGGAGAGAAGCAATTATGGTTAAGTGTCTTGCTCAAGGACACAAGTGCCACGGCCGGGTTTTGAACCCACATTCTGCTGCTAACACCAGAACTTGAGTACGGTAAGCTAGACCGCTCGGCCACGACACTCCACATACCGCGTTACACTCGGCAAAATTCACTTTGAAAAGCACCCGAACATGTCACAGTCGGTAATTTGTTTTCGTGATATTGCCTCTGTTTTAGCGATCGATATAACAATGTAAAAAAAAAAGAAAATAGACGGAGGACTAACTTTCATGAATGACTGCAATTTGGCGAAAATAATGAAGAAATCGGCCTCGAAGAAAGAAAGAATTTCCGGACACTACAGATGATTATTTCAGGTTAAATTCGAACATTCATATTATGAACAAAACGACTGTAAAGCCTTGAAAAACAACACCTTTACCTATGCACACTACATACTGTAATTTTAAGTATTTTAAATTTGCTATGCAAAATTCACAGATTGCTATACAAAAAAATTATTTTGCTATGCAAATTCTTTTTTTGCATCGCAGTTTTGCTATGCAAAATATTTGAACAAAATCGTTCCCTGAGCATGTACATGTATACTCATAGCAGCAGTTTTGTCAACATTACTAATGTTGTATCTTTCTTTTATTTTAATTAATTGTGAGTCAAACATGCACTATACATACACATGTACATGTAAAAAGAAATTAAAAGATGTTGCATTGGTGTTTTACTAGAAATTTTCAGGAAATATTTTTTTTAAATTGATACATTGATAATCTCCTTTCATTGGCGGATCCAGGGGGGGCTAAGGGGGATGTAGCCCCCCCCCCCTAAAATCGTTTAAAAAAAATAAAAAAATAAAATAAAACAAATTAAAAAAAGAGAGAGGGGGAGGGGAGGGGAGGATGCACTCCCATTCACACAGTGTTCAGGATAAACATAAGGAGGTGACCTACTTAGTACTGTACTGAAAAAAAATTGTTTTTGATTCTCAGCCCCCCCTAAAAAATGTTCTGGATCCGCCCATGCCTTTTAGAAAAGAAAACAAATACTTTGAAATGATATATATATTTCACAGAAGTTGTTTTTTTTTCAGTATAAAAGTGTCAAAATAAATTCGTGAAGGGACACATTTCGGTACATATTCACTTGTAAACCATTCAATTAAACCATTAACCCTCCTACTTCAGCTGAACTTTAGTGTCAAGTAGCTATAGTGGTCAAAACCAGTCAACTACCTGTTTTGACTGTTGACCCAAATGTGCACACAAGGGAATTTTTGACTGGTTTTTACTGTCATTTTGACCACCCTGAACAATACCAGACAATGCATTTACCAGTCAAAAACAGTCCACTCATTTTGACCTGTAAATGTACTTACTACATGTAAGGTTTGACAGTGTTTGACTTTTAAGTGCACTAGATATACCTTGGCAAGTTTATCAACATTTTGACTGATTTTGACCCTTGCAGTCACAGAAGGGTTAAATTATTAAAGAACTGTGTCATTTAACATCACTTCTTTTAAAGTAAAATAGCGACGTTCAAATGAAAAATGAACTTTCCAGAAATTTCTGTTAAAATAGCAGAAAAACACAGGCAATACATCTTCAAGGAGAAATTAGTTTGGCTATTAAAACCTCCCGAGTGCAGTGCACTTCAGCCATTGCATTGCAAATTGAAATCATTAATTGTGATTCTAAAGTACGGAACTGTTAATTGTAAAATAATCACTTCCAACAAAGACTGCTTTTAAAAAGTGTTCAGATCGTTTAATGAGTGGCCTTCAGGCTAAGTGCATTTTTAATGCCTTTTAATTAAATTAAGCAGAGTTTGCAGAAATAACTAAACAGTGTATGTACATGTATACACACTGTACATGTACATGTACAGTACGTGTATGTAACTCAACTACGTGTGTACATGTATGTACAGGTAATGCGTACATATGTACATTGTAGGTATGTGCGTATCCCACGCACTGCCGCAAATCTTTTTGGCCGCGGCCTCAATCTCGGGTTGAATCACCGGGGTTGAATCACCGGATTTCAGTGTAAAAATATGAAAATAATCCTCAGATTTGAGTAATTTTTTTTCATTATTTTTTTATTTATTTATTATTTTTTTTTAACACATTTTTTTTGTATTTCTTATTTGTAAATCAGCACTACAAAACAAACTAATCATTGAATTAGCCTGGAAATAGGTTATTATTCTTCCTCTTTCCCAAGCATTCCAGTGATACCAACCTTTTGAAAATCGGACAAGAATTAAGAAAGTTATGATATGGAATCCGAGAAAATTTACATTTCTTTTGTTTTTCCATATAAAATAATTGACGTTTACGGGCCTAAAATTGCCGGATTCAACATGTCATAACTTCCTTATTTTTGGTCACAGGAAGATGATCCTTATATCATTGTAATCGTCTTTTCAAGACCTTGACAATGATTTAGAAATTTTTGTCACATAGCTAACATGTACTTTACAAACACATACATGTACATTGTACTGTACAGCTGGTATGTACATGATACATGTACATATGCATACATGTATGTACATGATACATGTATGTACATGATACATGTATGTGCATACATGTATGTACATACATGTACAGTACGTGTGCAGGCTTCAAAATTAATCTTGACAGGAACAAGGTTTTTATGTTTTTTCAAAAATTATTTCAGACAGAATAATCTCCCAGGATGATTGATACTTGTACATGTACCAATTCAACACCAAGTAAGCATTTAGATAATAATTGGTTTATTTGATACAGTAATCTGGTTATTACATGTACATGTATACATGTACAGTACCAATGCTGTACTGTACCTTCCCCCCTTACATTGTATAAGCCACGAAAAACTAAATTTGGTAAGGCCAAAAAAAAAAAGTCTCTGGTGTCTGGTCATAGGTCGATTTGTTTCTTTCTTTTTTCTTTTTGGTAATTTTTTATTTTTTATTTTTTTTTTGTAATATTTTTTTTTTGGGGCCAACAGTGAATTACAAGTACGTGATACATACATATGCGGTTATTGGAACCAGACCAAATTCCCCATACATAAATTATGGTGGCTAAGAGAGGCCGCACAAATTGGGCAAACATTCATACTTATATATGAAAAAAGGGCGTTTAAAACACAGCACGGCAGAATTCCAATCGATCCAGCAATTTTGGCTGCAATTGGACTTTTTTTTTTGGCCTAAACAAAAAATTGCATGTCAGAAGGAATCATTTATCACGATGAAAAGAAGTACTGTAAAAAAGAAAAAAACACCAAAAATTAAAACATCCAAAATACAATGTATCCAAAAGGAAAATGATTTTGCGGAATCCCATCATAAAATGGTAGAGTTATTTCAATCATCTCATTCTGTCATTTTGGATCAAAGCCCTTGAAAAAAAAAACAGTTAATATCATCAGACAGCTACCATGGCAACCTTGATCAAGATGTCACCTGCTCAATGAAGGACACCTCTGAGGATTATCCACAATAACAAGACCTTGAGATACACAGTCTATGTACAATTGTATCAGACACCAGCACAAAATGGTCAGTGGTCAGTGGGGTCAGAATTTGACATTCCCAAAATGCTGAAAAGAATCATTGAGAGTTTGCATTCGGTGCCATGTTTGATGTCCAACAATGTGAACACATTACAATGTATTTGCTGTTTTAGTTTAACAGGGTAAAACAAACTAAAATATTATAAGCGGATAACATTTAAAACATAAGATTCTGAACACCTCAAATATAAACAAAATGGTAGAAGAGTAAAAATGGTAGAAGAGTAAAACTGATAGATCTACGATGTAGGTTTAAATTTTAAAAAAACCAGCAATTGAATAAAAATATATATATATTTTTTTTTTTAATAATTGCCCATATTTCTGTTTACTGTATGTTTACTTTAATTTTTATTTAATTTTTCAATTTTTCAGTGAATTTTTTAGCATTTTGACTCAATGACTGAAATGTATACGTGTAAATATGCAGGGAATGTCAAATTCTGACAGAGTTTGCATTCGGCGCCATGTTTGATGTCAACACATTGTATTTGCTGTTTAGTTTAACAGGGTACGTAGCTTCCTCAGTTAAATAACTGCTTTCCTTGATGGCCCTGTATTAAAACAATATTAAAAATTAGGGCTGTGCGTTTTCGGTTAGTTCGGGAACTGGATACCCGAAATTGGAAATCTTCGGATACCCGGGTACCCGTAAACAATTTTGTAAAAATACAAATACTCCCGAATGTATAAAATAACCAATGCGAATACAAGTTTCAAACAAAAGCTGGCCAGTATGTGAAAGGCTGTCGGCAAATCTTACTTCTAAAGCCTTCATCCAAGTTTTCTTCATTTTGTTAGCAACAAATCAGAGACTTATTATTTTGTGTGGCTTAAAATGTTCAGTCGGAATTTTATAAAGTCGTTAACGGGTAATTGGAACCGAAAAATGGAACCGGGTAATGACATTTTCGGTCGGGTATCGGGATACCCAGCACAGCCTTATTAAAAATTGAAACCAATCTACAATAAAAATTACAGTAAACATATAAAACCAGTGAATAGATATATGGGCAAATTATTAAAATAATTTTTTAAGAGGATAACATTTAAAACAAAAGATTCTAAACACATCAAATAAAAACAATAATGGCAGGAAGTGTAAAACTGATGTAGGTATAAAAAAAACAGGAATTGAATAACGATATAATTAAAACCATGGTATATGTAATTAAGGTACCTGTAAACAAACGTAAATTAAAAGTAAACAGCATTAAGACATTCCAAAAAAGGAAAATCAAAGGGAATTTAAAATGCAAAAAACACAAGCACGGTACAAACATGTGCACGCGCGGCGCGTGTACACAAGCCAATGAGGAGACTTTCTTCTAACCTCAGTGAGGGCGCCCTTCCGGCCTGTGATATCTGTAGAACTTCTGTATTGGAAATCATGTCATTTGTTTTGTTGAGGGGGGAGGGACTCCTTCCACACAGTTCATGTATGTAGATTTCATGGCAAGAAACAGTGTTGTTTTTTAATTTTGTTCACATAAAATGTAAAATAAAATATTAACCATGAATAAGATTTGCGACCTGTATTCCATGTATGTCTCACTTACATGTAAGGGAAGGTACAACCCTGTATATTACTGCAGATTATCAAATTCAAAAATTACTTTTTTAATTTTAAAACTTACTTGGTGCATACTTTTGTATTATAAACAGACCATAAAATGGAACTGCCAAATGCCCCAAACTAGAAATTGAAGTGCATTTCACCACACGAGTGATACAATGTGCACGAAAATTAATAACTGAATATTACTTTCATCGTCTTCTCTTCACAGGTTCTCAAGGTAGTGCTGAAGGCACTTTTGAGAAATCTAGGATTTTCATTGCCAGAAAGATATAAAATAATATTAATAATATCCAGGCCACTGAGCGTCAGCGTGCAGTGGCATTTGTCTCCCTTAAGGGTACTACATGGTGTATGTGTGTGCAAAGTATGGTTCTTGCGATAGCAATCAAAATTTCTTGATAACACTCTCCACGTCTTAATAAGTACATATCTGCTGCTATATTTTTTTAAGAGAGTGTGGCTGAAATGAAATAAATTGCTAAAGGCTTACACGTACGCTGAACGCATAAGGGTGTTAATTTCCGCTGTTTTTGTTTTTCTTTTTTAAAAAAAACAACCCCGGGTTTTAAAGGGACAGGTCCAAGGTACCCTCCTACTATAGCTGCACTTTAGTGGCAAGTAGCTATAAAGGTCAAAATCAGTCAACTGATTGTTTTGACTGATGAACCAAATGTGCACACAGGGGCATTTTTGACTGGTTTTGACTGTCATTTTGACCACCCTCAACAATACCAGACAATGCTTTTACCAGTCAAAAATGGTCGACTCATTTTCAATTTGACCTGTAAATGTACTTACTACATGTAAGGTTTGGCAGTGTTGGACTTTTAAGTGCACTAGATATACCTTGGCAAATGTCAACACTTTGACTGATGTTGACCCTTGCAGTAATAGGAGGGTTAACAGATTATCAAATCATCAAACTAGTATCTTTAACCAGTTCGCACCGGGAATAAAAAAGTTTTTCCGAACCCCCGTGGCGGGTTTATTTTTACCGCACAAACACGACCAATGGTGCTCACCAGAGCGTGACCGGGGAGACCTCGTCTTCCACCGTATGCTTATGGCTCGTTGCCACGTCGACCGGGAATCTATACAAATATTCCCGAGAATCCTGTGGCGTGTTTAGACGCTCTCCGATCCGCTGTCCAAAAAAAAATTGCGTGTATACACGGCCTCCGACGCGAACTGGTTAAACAAGTGTGAATGTTTTAGCTCAATGTCTAAGTCTAATGTGTAAGTGTAATGTATCATGAAAAATGTGAAAAAGTATTTACAATTTTTACTAAGGCTGTGCGTTTTCGGTTAATTCAGGAACTGGATAATAATAATAATAATAATGTATAGATTTATATAGCGCACGTATCCACCAACTAAGTGGCGCTCAAGGCGCATTATATTATTATCCCTGCTCATAAGGCTCATAAGGCTCATAAATCATTCCTGAAACCATCTCAGCTCCCTGGGGAGTATACAGCTCAATTGCTGCCATTTCTAGCGCATATAGAGCAAACCATCTCTGCCTTCACAGGTACCCATTTAACCCCTGGGTGGAGAGAAGCAATTATGGTTAAGTGTCTTGCTCAAGGACACAGGTGTCACGGCCGGGGCTCGAACCCACACTCTGCTGCTGGCAACACCAGAACTTGAGTTCAGTGCGCTAGACCGCACGACAATCCACTTTACGTGCATTATACAACACACGGGACCTACGGCTTTACGTCCCATCCGAAAGACGAAGCAATTATGGTTAAGTACCTTGCTCAAGGACACAAGTGTCACGACCGGGGCTCGAACCCACACCCTGCTGCTGGATACCCAAAATTGGAAATCTTCAGAGTACCTGGGTACTCGTAAACAATTGTAAAAACACATAAATAATGTTGAATGTATAAAATAACCAATATGAACACAAGATTCTGTGTTTTTTTTTAGAGTAATAATAAACGTTGACTTACTGTAATAACTTCCCACCTCTATATTAAAAATGACTTAACCAGTTCGCGTCAGAGGCCGTGTATACACGCATTTTTTTTTTGCACCACGGATCGGAGAGCGTCTAAACACGCCATAGGAAACTCCGATATATTTGTATGCATGCTCGGTTGAGCCACGCATGTACAGTGACATGCTCGGAAGACGTGGCCACGTGCTGTGGAAGCTTCCATTAACGTGTGGGAAAAAGAAACCCGCAAAGGGGCCCAGAAAAACTTTTTTATTCCCGACGCGAACTGGTTAAATACCATACAAAGTGCCTTAATTTATTTACTAAAAGGTGTTCAGTATGTATTTAATTATTTATAAGCTATTCCAAAAAATATTGAAACAAATCAGAAATTGTGGAAAAAATTATAATTTGCAGCCAAAATTCCAGCGGTTGAAATCCGTGACGTAACTGTTTTAGTTTTTACAGAAAACATACTTTACAGAAATCACTTGGAGCTAAAGTTGTCATCCAGCATGTGTAGCTTCAGTAACTGTACATCTCAAAGGTCTTGTCATTGGGTCGAATCAGACCTTAGAGCTACAGACTGGCCAGGCCCTTTACAGTCTTAACGATTCGATACAAGGTATCACAAACAGTTGGAGAAAAGTGTATGGAAAATGTCCGTAAAATACATACAACAAAGACAAGTTTAATCTCTTGAATAAAAGATAATTATCTGTAAAAGTGTAAACATTACATTGTTCAAGAGTCACAGATTTCTGTTCACTCCACTCAAATATTACAGCAAGTCCAAATTTTAAAGAGTCGTTTACGGGTAATTGGAACCGAAAAATGGAACCGGGTAATGACAATTTCGGTCGGGTATCCGGATACCCAGCACAGCCCTATACACACATGTAGGAATTTTGTAATCACATGTGATTACTGCTGTTGTACCTTTAAGAGAATTCCCGCACAGGTGGTTAGCAGGTGGTACATGTATGACATTGACAAACATGTAGCATCCATTCCTTTATATACAAATCCTTGGGCTCAGAGAAGTAGACTAACTAATTATGAGCTATGTTTCATAATTGACCAATGGGGTTAATGGGACGTCAGCAAAAACAATTTCCTGGTAACTTGACAAGGACAAATGGACTCTGTAAAGAGAAATTAGTTTTTTCCCACCAGGTGTTCTGTATCTACCTACCCAGGCACCCTCTGGGGCAAATTTCATATGGCTGCTAAGCAGATAATTTTGCTAAGCAAATATTTTTGGCTAAGCAATATAAAACGGACTACCAGCTAAAATGCATAATTTTGGCAGCATAATTGGCTGGTAACCAAAGAAATCTGCTAAGCACATTGTTCTTGTAAGCAATTGTATCTACTAAGCAGCTCTATTGGACTGGAATTTCACTGTAAGGTTGCAAATTATAAAAACCATAGAAAGCAATGCTATCAAAAATCATTTTAAATACAAAATAATGATTATAAATTGGCCTTACGTTTGAAACCTAGCAGGTTCTTTCTCAAAGGTAAAATGAGACAGAATACAAACATATGACATAAAACACAATAAAGGGGGCCACTTTCCTACCGTCACGTTAGCTGTTTTTCTAATGGTTGTATTTTTTTTTTAATATCTGAAACCACCCAAAAAGAATTTCAACATTTGAATAGACATGCATGCTTATCCTAAAGATAATTTGAGTTGATTATTATTATTTTTTTTTTAATTACCCTAAAATTTCCATCAACAAATGGACGGAAAAGTGAGGTAACTTTTTCCGTCCAATTTTTATGGAAATTTGAGGGTAAAAAAATAAATAAATAAATAAATAAATAAAATAAATGAACTGAAATTAGTTCAAGTATTTAGCCTGCATGTCCATTCACATGTTGAAACACTTTTTGGTCGGTTTCAGGTACTTAAAAATAAATAACAACCATTGGAAAAACTGCTAATGTGACGGAATCAAAGTGGCCCCCTTTATTGTGTTTTATGTCATACGTGTATTCATACATGAACACAAGGTTGAGCAGAAGTTTATCAGGTGTGAAAACTTTAAATACTTTAAAACTTCACCTATTATAAACATGTGTACTGTAGGTTCCTTTAAAAGATAATGTATGGATTTGGTATTTCAAAAATAACAAAAATATTATCATTTTGTTTTAAAAAACCTAAAATGTAGCATTCTCCCCAAGAAATTTTACTTACAACTTCCAGGGGTGTACATGTAATTTGACAAAAGGGAAAAATGGGTAGCGGGCCTGGGTCTCCCTTTGGTCTGGAGGACAAAGCCCCCTGAACCTCCCGGATGTTTCATTTTGGAGGATTTACAAACTCTCCACATCCCCACAAACAAGAACTAGAAGTAGAGGTTTGGACACAATACAGGCTACTTCTTTCTTTCCTTGGTGGCTACTTTTCTTTCAAGAAAATTTTGAGGCAAAGGGAGATTTGTTAAAAAAAAGAAAAAACCTGAAATCAGAAAAAATCCTGAGAAATCACAGCCTTGATCTTCTAATAATTTCATCCGTGTTTTTTTTTTTTTTTACTTTGTAATATAAGGCCATACCATGAAATAACATTGTGCGACTCTTCGATCATATTCTGGGAACAGGTTACAATAGTCCTTGAAACACCCTTTTGAGGGCATACAAATCTATACATGATGTGACACATCACTTTTTTACAAAAACAAAATCACCCCCTCTGTCAAACTGTGGCCAGCAAAAGCTATATTGCTGTCAACGGCAGGCACTATAAAACATTTTTGTTTTGATGATGTCTGCAAAAATTTCAAAAGACCCTCAAGATTTGTCTTATTGTATCCATTTGCTTTATAGGATTCTTAAAGAACTTTTTTATCAGGGCTGTGAAAAGGAAAGCATTACAATCGCGGAAATGGATCAACTGACTGAGCTGAAATATCCACAAGAGTTGATGCTAGTTTCTCAAAAACATCTGCTGCTCTTGCGGGTATTTGTGTGCCTACATGGAAATGTTGTTTTTTCTGTAACTTTGGAATGGCTTTTCCCACTACCCTAATCCAATTTTCTCTTGTATTCACTATGAAATGAGATACTGCATTGTAGCAAATGGCAATTCATATGGGGCCTGAGGCAAGAAATATACTGCATAAAAGAAATGCGGCCAAAACTTGTATGGTGATTGTATGGTAAAGTGTGTACTGTACAGCATTCACATTGCGTACTTGCCACACTGTGTTTTAAATGAGTCAAGACTGTTTGCGGTGACACCACGTGAAATTCTCAATTGAGTAGTGCTGAGAACTGGAGGTTACAACTCAACGTTTCGATCAGTATGCTCTGATCGTCTTCAGGAGAATGAAGACTATCAGAGCATACTGATTGAAACGTCGAGTTGTAACCTCCAGTTCTTTTCAGAACTATTTACTACTCAATTGAGAATTTCACATGGTGTCACTGCAAAGAGTCTTTACTTACAAAGCTACAAGTTAAATTACTTGTGTTTTAACCCTCCAACACAGAGGCCACTCCGATCCACAAAATTCTGTTCTTAAGCAACCTTCAGTACATGTATGTACAAGCCTGCTGTCCTTTCCAAGTAATCTTACAAAATCAACTGTGTGCCACCCAAGGCCACTGTAAATGTTTGAACATATTAGTATGGCCTGCAATGTATCAATGGGAGACCACCTTACCCTGCAATCTCGGTGGTGTGACAGTGCACAGAAGGGTAATCATAGGAGGCCACTGGCAACAGCTAATGGCTTGGAGTGGCCTGAATGGGTTACATGTATGTCAAAAATTGCACTGATTGTAGGAGGGTTTTAAATGACTTAAATTTCACATAGTGGTTTGATTGTTTGGCCAATTTGTATGAAGCTTTGAACCGATTCACATTCAAGGATATCAATGCGCATTACTTCGTGTGACACGTGTCACGAACGCACGTGAATTGTTACCACTTTGCGTGAGTGTATTCTGTCTGTATTCTGTCGGCTTGGTCCAGTCCAAGATTGTTTTAAGCCGTGTTCGCACTGGACTTATTTTGGTAAATCTTACCGAGACGATGGGTACTTTTCCCATTTTAAGTCCAGTGCGGACAGCCTAGGACGTTTTCCTCTCAGTTACTTTTCCTGAGTCCAGCGGTTACTTTTACTGGCCAACTGCTGCCCAGGAAAACTTCCCAGGTAACTTTTCCCGAGACGATAAGTCCAGTGCGGACAGTGCGAGTCGGTAAAAGCGGCTCAGGAAAACAAACATCCGTAGAAAGGTCACGCAAAGCGCCCTCATGAGTCATTATACTGACAGCTTGGTTACTTCTACCACGGTCTCGGTAAAATTTTCCCGTGTCGAAAGTCCAAGTGCGGACAGAGGTATTTCAGTGTACATGTACATGTACATGTACATGTACATGTACATGTACATGTACAAGTACATGTACATGTCTGTTCGTTCTGGGATTACACTTTTCTGCAAGCACGTGACGTGCCGCCGATAAATGATTAGATAACACGACGGTGAAACTGATAAGACTAAGAGCATTGAGGTAAGAATTCTACCTCCATGATAATAATAGTTAGAAAAGCCAGTCAGCAATAAACCCTTTTCACTGTAATATGCGCCATGTTTTTGACGGGGCAAAATTGTTTATTTCGAACACTCGTTGCCGTCTGCGACCCAGCGCTCGAACTTCATGTACATTCCAGACGCGTGCGTGAAGTTCGGCGCTGGGTGCGCATAACGTTCGAATAAACAATTTGCCGTCAAAAACCATATCGTTACCTGCAAAGGTTTATTAACAACATCTTGTTCACATTATAATATAAACCAGCTAGCTTTGTGCTTGAAACACCTCTTTGCTTTACTTCCTCCATGAATGTATGTACATTTTGGCGTGGGACGGTCCCTCGCGTGGGAACCATTGAATTTATAATAGCCTCATTATATACCTAGGACAGCACCTTCCACGCGTGGGTCCCTTGCGTGGGGCTAATTAATTTCGAGCTGTACTGTAATTTGTGTATGAGATTTGGTCTGGTTCCAATAACCATGTATATACATGTACTGTATACATATTTCAATGGTTGGCCAAAAAATAAACAAAACAAAAACAAACAAAACAAAAACACATCGTAACTGCACTGATTTTGAGGCCGACCTGTAACCAGAAAATCAGAGATTTTTTTGTTGACCTTCTGACCATGCATGTACAGTACTATTGAATTGATAGTTCAACATTTATTTTCATGCCGACAACAATGAATTCATTATAGTACAGCAATAATAAATCCTTTACAATAATTCTGTGCTGAAATAGGCATACCGGTACATGAACGTATTTAATTATTGTGTCAATGTACAGTGTATAGGAGAACAAAAAGTGAAGCATTGCTTTTGTACTTTTTCCCCTACTGGACAGACAACATAATTACATACTGTACAAAAGACAGGCTGACAGATGAGACCCAACAAATTAATCATTATCTAACCCTCCTACATACATGTACTTCTGTGGCAAATAGCCATAGTATTAGCCAGAGGGGTGTCTGGGTGTCTTTTGGACACCCAGTTTCAATGTAGGACACCCTATTTCATCTGTCATCTGTCATTTACATGTAAAAGTATTGTAAGTGAACAATTTGGACACCCTGTTGTGAAATTTCCAGCAAATTTGGACACCCTACACGTATTTTTAAATCCTAGCTAACACCTTAACAAGTGCATGTAGTTATATTGGTCAAAATCAGTCAACTGACTGTTTATGACTGTTGAACCAACTGTGCACACAGGGGCATTGTTGACTGGCTTTGACCGTCATTTTGACCACCCTCAACATTAAGAGACAGTGCTGTTACCAGTCAAAAACGGTCAACTCATTTTGACCTGTGAGACTAATTGCGGTGACACCATGTGAAATTCTCTATTGAGTAACTCTATTGAGTAGTAATTAGTTCTGAAAAGAACTGAAGGTTACAACTCGCCATTTCAATCAGTATGCTCTGAGATCTGAGCATGCTGATTGAAACATTGAAAAGAACTGAAGGTTACAACTCCCATTTCAATCAGTATGCTCTGATCGTTCTCCTGAGGACAATCAGAGCATACTGATTGAAACGTCCAGTTGTAACCTTCAGTTCTTTTCAGAACTGAAGAAAATTTACTGCTCAATAGAAAATACTGCTCAATAGAAAATTTCACATGGTGTCACCGCAAGTAGTCTTAAGTACTTATCCTCTTCACCATGCAAAGCTACAAGTTTTACTCATTTTGACCTGTTTTTACTGCAGGATCAAGACCGAGGGGTTATGGCTACAAGCGATAAAGGACAGAGGTACATATTTACTTTATCCTGAGGAAAAGACCAAGTGTCGAGACATTCCCATTTTATTCCCATCCATAAACCAATGCATGTACATGTATTCTTCAGCAAGCATTTATTCCACCCATTCAGATGCTTCTTACATGTAGATCAACCAATATTGTTGTGCAGTCTTGTTGATGCCAGCGTACCACTTATTCAAGAATGCAAGTAACACAGTAACATACACCTGCAGTGTGGTTCCACTGCAGTTATGGTGGAAAACAGTGGTTGGCAGATTAGTCTACATTTTATGAGCTGATCGATGTACATACATGTACATACATGTACATACATGTAGCTGCCAACATTTCAAAATTCCAATTAGTAATGAAACTTTTCTCACTTCCGATTGCACATTTACACAGTGGCAGGCGCCATGATGAAACCGTAGGATCTTCACTGGTTCATGTTTATTATCCATTACTACAGTGTACATCACACAAACTGGTACCCCGACAAGTAAGGTATCGATACTATGCTAATTTACACCCATAATACTTTTCGGTAATTCAGAACTTATTTATTATAGCACACTACACGCATGAAAATATTCGAAAGGGGTACCAATTCTGATTTTTACAATCGTTATACGTGATTTTACTTGAATGATCATAAAATGGTGCTTTATCAAGGGCTTTTTTTTCGTTGGGCGGAAAACTTGAAATTTGTAATTTTTAAAGAGCAATTCGTACTTTCGTAATTCCTGAAAAAATTCGTAATAATTACTAAAAATTCGTAATAGTTGGCAGCCATGGATGTATGTGCACCCAATTTAACTAGACATCATTGCCTATCATGAGTACTACATGTTTATACGTGTACAGTACAGGGTGTAGTGTTATTAAAAACCCACACAAAATTATTAGCAAGCTTACAAAGTGCCCTCATATGACTGCACCCTGGATGCATAACGTTCACTATTAACCAGTTCGCGTCGGGAATAAAAAAGTTTTTCTGGGCCCCTGTGGCGGGTTTCTTTTTCCCACACACACGTTAATGGAAGCTTCCACAGCGGGTGGCCGGCACTTCCGAGCATGTCACCGTACACGCATGGCTCAACCGAGCATGCATACAAATATTCCGGAGTTTCCTATGGCGTGTTTAGATGCTCTCCGATCCGTGGTGCAAAAAAAATTGCGTGTATACACGGTCTCCGACGCGAACTGGTTAAAGGATTCTTCTATAATATGCAGGGAGTGGATTCCTACTATTAACAGCAGCCTTGATATGTCACTGCCTACATGTATAAGTGCTATTAGCAATACCCTTTTACATAATCAGCTGTCAATGATGTGCCAATTGACCTGGATTTATCTCTTCACCTCTCAAAGCACAAAGTCCTGCGCTTTGAACTGATGTGAATTTGACCAGTTCCTGTAGTCCAGGATCTCAGCACACAATTGCAATCAGTGGTTTTGCAAAACTCTGCGGTGAGCTTCTTAAATTTACACATCGTCGTTTTGACATTCTGAAAGTTGTGTAAACTGAAAATGCTTAAAGGGACTATATCATCACGACCAACAGGGCATGGAATCAGAGTGCTAGTTTTAGATTAATGCAATGACTGAAAACAATATCCACATGATAAGGTTATGCTGCATAATTGAGCCAGTAATTTTCAGTCACTGTGTTCATCTTAAACTAGGACATCGATTCCATGCCCTGTTGAATGTCTGCTCTGATCCTGACGATAGTGTCCCTTTAAGGCTACCTCACACCTTATGATTTTTGCCGAGAGCTCTGACAATAACCAGACAAGTGGTTTGTTACAATGTACATCTTCTAAGGTGTGCAGGGCTTGTTTCAAAAGTGGTTAAAAATCATGTTGTACAGAACTTGACAGAAAAGCGCACTATATTTTTTATTGAGAACTAAATGTTATAAGTTTTTTTTATTCAGTGTACAGCACAGACTGTCTGTAATGGCACAGGACATTATTTTTTCACTCAATTTTATTTAATTTTGCTTTCTTGCTGAAAATGTCAGACGGAATCGATAGAAATGAGTTTTTCCAGGAATCTGAACAAGACATCTTATCGACACTTAACCCTCCTACTACCCTCCTCCTACCATTTGAAACCATTCAAAATTTCCACTTACCAAAATGCCCAGAAATTCTACCTCCATGTTTTGTACACACATGGGTGATACCATTTGAACAGTGTTGGTAGCAAGCTTTACTACCATTCAAATCCATTCAAATGCATAGAGGGTCCATTGATTCACCACTTAGAAGTATCCAAACAAGGTTTTGTATTAGCTGTACTACCATTTGGAAAGATCCAAACAAGGTTTTGTATTAGCTGACCTACCATTCAAAACCATTTGGGGGAATCAATACAGTACACAGTTATTTCACCATTCAAAACCACAAAAGCGAATGGTTTCAAATGGTGGATCAACTTGTATGAAAAAGGTACCAGATATAGGAGGGTTAAAGGAGTAAAAAAATTAAAGGTAACATCTCAACAAGAGTAACAATAATTGTTAATTTTGGGTATTAAGCTTTGAATATCGTTATTTTTTAGGGACTTTTCATTTTTGACCCCTAGCGGCCCTAGGGTGACCACTTTTGAAACATGCTATGCAGTGGCTTACACCAGTCGCTGACCAGTTGTCACATACATGTAGAGATACAGTTTTGACGTCTGATTTGGCATCTAGGAATTTAGAGCTTAATGACAGTTACGTGTACGTACCTCATTGTTAATATGCAAAGCAGGCCTGCGCAAGTTATTTGTAGAGAATTGTACTTTTTTTATCCAAGAGAATGCTGGGTTCACGTACCTTGAGGATCCACCCATAATCTGACTAGTCTTATTTGATTCAGATCATAGTTCCATGTACACATTGGTTGTACTGGTGTGTAGAATGTGACACACTGAATTGGATCACACTCAAAATGCTTGTAAATACGAGTAAGACGATTTGAGCTTCAAATCACACACTTTCTTCAAAAAAATTAATGCATTAGGCCAAACCGAGCTTGCATCATTCCAAAATTTAGTCAAACATTTTTTTCAACTACCCCGAAGTACATAAGATGTACCCCTTCAAATGAAATTGCAGCTGCCCCGTACATGCATGCACATGTAACAGTTCATGTTTGAAGATTTTTGTCAATGATGACCATCACAGGGCTGTGATTGCACAAAAGTAAAAAATCCTGAAAAATGGGTAGCAGGCCTGGGTCTCCCTTTGGTCTGGAGGACAAACAGAGGATTTACAGACTCTCCACATCCCCACAAACAAGAAACTTGGGGGTTGGACACAATACAGGCTACTTCTTTCTTTCGTTTGTGGCTGCTTTTGAGGCACCAGGAGATTTGTAAAAAATCCTGAAATCAGGAAAAATCCCGAGAAATCACAGGCCTGCCATCGATTGTCAAATCTTAAAGGTTTTCTCAAATAACAGTCTGTTTTAAAAGAGAAAATAGAAGCGAATTCAAACATTTAAAATAGATTAATGTATAATTTTGCATTTAGACAATACCCTCTTTTGGCATAGATTTGATTTAACCCTCCTATGACTGCAAGGGTCAAAATCAGTCAAAATGTACTTACATGTACATGTACTTGCCAAGGCACACGTATGATGTAATGCACTTAAAAGTCAAACACTGTCAAACCTTGTGTAGTACAGATCAAAATGAGTCGACCGTTTTTGACTGGTAAAAGCATTGTCTTGTATTGTTGAGGGTGGTCAAATAAAAATCAGTCAAAAATGCCCCTGTGTGCACATTTGGGTCAACGGTCAAAAACAGGCAGTTGACTGGTTTTGACCACTATAGCTACATTACTTGCCACTAAAGTTCGGTTAAATTTGATAAAGATCATATCAATTTCAACAAAATTTCAGAAACATTTGAAGGTTGTGTTACCAAACACATGATCTTCCTATGACCTTCCACCTACATGTATACATATTGTATGTACGCGTATCACGTACATGTGTAATTGGCATTCTGCTTTTAAAATAGAAAAATCTCAGTTAAATGATCAACTGATAGATTGCGTGTTGAAACACTCTTCATTGAACTTTATTTCTATGAAATATCTTTGAGTTTAAGAACAACAAAGATTGATGTCTCTGTTTTTCCCCACTCTGAAAAAAACAGCAACAATTGTAATTGTTGACACAACACAGGAATGTTGCCTTGTGTCATGCGTCATCTATATTTCACCCTCTTTGTTGATGTCATCATAAATATCAGATTCAAAAAACAACAGTACGATCCATGTCCCCAAAGTTCTGGGCTGTTTTTTTTTTCTCTCAAATATTCAACCTGGAGACATAAAACAATTTGATTTCCAAAACAGACTACCCACATTTGAAAAGGTTAAAGTGACAGTATCGTCACGATCAGAGCAGACTTTCAACAGGGCATGGAATCGGTGTCCTAGTTTAAGATGAACACAGTGACTGAAAATTCCTGGCTCATGTATGCAGCAGCAATGGTCTATGACCTTATCATGTGGGGTATTATTTTCAGTCACTGACTAAAACTAGCATTCCGATTCCATGCCCTGTTGATCACAACATTGTCCCTAACCATCCCAAATCCTTCAAAATCCTCCAAGGGGCACTTTTTGGGGAAAATTCAGCACTGTTGGAAACTGGTACTTTCACCTCTTCAAATGGGTCAAAATTACTACCTGGCAAGAAGTACAGGCCATAAGTGCTGAATATGAAAGATCAACGAAAATTGAAGATAAGGGTATGTTTCCAAAAGTGCACTGATGGATTTTGGAGGATTCAGACAGGTTCCTAGCCAAAATACATCAAGGGTTAGGGTTTTAGTACAACATTGGTTACGTACAGTACATGTGTACATGTAGGCTACGAGATAATCAAATTAACAAATTATCAACAAATTAACTTGATGTCAAGTTGGTAAACATGTATGTACACATGTACATGTGTAGCAATCATAAGAAATGATTTTATCTGAAATGCTTTCATCTTAGAGAAAATTGTTATGTCGAAAGTTCCTTGATGTTTTCTTAAAAACCTTATTACGATGCGTAACTTGATATTAAAGTACATAAATTACCATACTGTATGAATGCTGTAACTGTACCATCACTTCAACCCTAACCACCCCAAATCATTCAAACTCCAATTAGCTGGGTTTGTTAGATTTTGACGGACTCATCAGTAATGTATAGCCCAGATAGAGATACTTAACCAGTTCGCGTCGGAGGCCGTGTATACACGCAATTTTATTTTGCACCACGGATCGGAGAGCGTCTAAACACGCCATAGGAAACTCCGATATATTTGTATGCATGCTCGGTTGAGCCACGCGTGTACGGTGACATGCTCGGAAGTGCCGGCCACCCGCTGTGGAAGCTTCCATTAACGTGTGTGTGGGGAAAAGAAACCCGCCACAGGGGCCCAGAAAAACTTTTTTATTCCCGACGCGAACTGGTTAATACAAGGGGGCTGGGTGTCCCAATTTCAAAGTCCAATAGCTGGGTGGTGGTGTTTGTGCATGGTGTTGGATTTTGGCGGATTCAGGAAGGTTCTTAGCCAGAATACATGTAGCTAGGGGGTTAGGCTTAATGATGAAAAAAATGTATTTGGAGATGAAAAATACAGGAAATCTTTTAAAAATGTGCTACAAAAAAACAAACACTGGCAGGGCATTTGTACACTACATTTTACTAGGCTTGCCTCTAACTATTATTCTTTATTTATACAGTCTCCAGACAAAGCTCTCATAAATTATATTAAAACAGTGGCACTTCGCTAACTGAAGTAGAACGCTTAAGCCCCTTCGATTATTGGTCTTATATCTTTTTCATTGGGCTCTTTGCCCTGGCCCAGAGAGGGATGGAGCGCTCCCCAAAGAATGCTACCGTGAAACCCTTTGCCCTGAACTAAACCTCTTACTGCCAGAAAAGCGAAAGGAAAACAAACATTCTGGATGTTGTTAAATACATGTTTGTGAATTTAAAGAGACAGTATCGTCACAATCTGAGCAGACTTTCAACAGGGCATGGAATCGGTGTTCTAGTTTAAGATGAGCACAGTGTCTGAAAATTACTGGCTCATTTATGCAGCAGCACAGGGAACGATTTTGTTCAAACATTTTGCAGAGCAAAACTGCAATGCAAAAGATGAATTTGCACAGCAAAAATAATTTTTTGTATAGCAATCTGTGAAGTTTGTGTAGCAAATTTAAACTGCTTAAAATTACAGTATGTAGTGTGCACAGGTACAGGTGTTGTTTTTGAAGGCTTTACTGTTGTTTGGTTCATAATATGAATGTCTAAATTTTACCAGAAATAATAATCTTCAGAGTCATGAAATTGAGCCACAGGTGGTAAAAAATTCACGCGTTTCTTTTTTCTAGGCCAATTTCTTCATTATTTTCGCCATGTCATTCGTGAAAGTTAGTCCTCCGTCTATTTTCTTTTTTGTTTACATTATAAATCCCTCCTATGCCCAGGCTGAAATTTGGCCCAGTAAGCACCGCACCCACAGACAGTCACTTGAGTATTTTTGGTTGCATTGCCAATTGTTCACACATGTGTATTTTTGTGCTGGAGTTAGTGGCAAAGTCAAACACACTTGTGTATGTCCTACTTAAGTTATATGCAAAGTCACACAGAGCTGTGTATGTACTGCATTATACACTTTAAGAGTGGTTTTGGTTTGACCTCCTATCAGAGCCACATACTGTATGTCCTTGCATTTATTTGAGTGCACTGCACAAAGTCAATGGGTTGGGAGGTAAATGGAAATTTTGAGTGTCTTTGATTGTTAAACCTATAGGAGGGATAAATTATATATCGATCGCTAAAACAGAGGCAATATCACAAAAACAAATTACCGACCGCGACATGTTCGGGTGCTTTTCAAAGTGAATTTCACCAAGTGTAACGTTACTTTGTGGTATGATCAAGCTTGATTTTGATTATTAAAAATTCGTCCGGAAAATGAGTGGTTGAAAGTGCAATCATATTGTGTGCCGAAATGATTCTAAATCTCACCACTACATATAAATCAATGCTCATTTTGTTAATTTTTCAAAAACTTTTATTATAAAACGAAGTTAGTAACTTTTCTAGAGTTCTTTGAATACGGCCGTAGTGATCGTATGAAGGCGCACGTGTGAACTGAACACGGTACTATTGTGTATAGGGGGTGGCTCAATTGCTCAATGTTCCAACCTTTAAACTGCAGCAACAGGTACATGTACTAGAACAAGGGTTGGTCCAGAATAAATTTGCAGTCGGCAAACCTAGAGCTATGGGTTTGCTGACTGCAAATGTATTGTGTTTCTAAGCACTCAAGAATTGGCAAGTTGTTTTTACTTTGTAATACATTGTATTTTACTCACGGAAACAGCTGCGGTTTTGGGTAGCAGTTTCCCATGGAATTTAAAGACTCGTAATAACGTAATGTCTCTTTTCAAAGCAAGTGAACATTAATGCAAATGTTTCCCTTTTGTTAGGCCAAAATGGAAAGACACTGTGTTTTGTACCTTAACCGTAACTCCCTAGGCCCATTTGCTTACACATAACCTGAATCCTTCCTAACTCCCTAGGCCCACTTGCTTAAACACATAACCTGAATCCTCCAAAATCCTTCAGTAGTAAAGCAAGCACATGACATGTATGCACAAGTGTTTCTAATCTGTGATACATACATGTACATGGCCAGGGACCCTCCCTGCATGCATGGAGCAATATGCTTGTACAGTGTCCACTGACCCAAGCACTGACCTTACAATCACTACAACAAACCTGGATGTACATGTACCATGGAAAGGCAAGTATGCCTAATAACCTCAATCCTCCAAAATCCTTCACTTTAGCAAAGAGCATGTAGTTTGTCTGGGTTTTAGACAAAAATAGTACAATATTTATCCTTGAGTTGAGATAATAAAACTTACATGTACATGTATGTTGTTTAAATATGACATAACCTCTCAAGAAATGGTTAGAGCCCCTCTTGAAAGAAAACTTACATTGAGGCTGAATTTGCATGGCTTTATTGTGGAGAAGATTAGGCATGAGGGATATTTGAGAGGGGTGAGGATCAAGTGAAGACTCTTCTGAGGTGTGTTGAGGATTAACCCGATGAAGAGGAAGACAACATAACCAGGGACGAGTGCACAGGGGGGGGGGGGGCAGTCCTTATAGGGCATTTATTTGTACAGATTTACCTGGTGTTAACAGGGGATTGTATAGGTAAGAGATTAGAGTATGTAAATGGAGGGATTACATCCATTTGTATGTACCAGTGCGTGTGAATGTGCAGAGGTAGGGAGCAACAGAATGGCCAGTAGAGTGTGCGGAATTACATGACATACACATATAAATGCAAACCAATTAAATTTGATGAAAGGGGGTTTATGGTTACAATGTGGCTTGAGTAATCTCTGTAATTGTAGTGGATTTGGAGGGGAAAAAATAAAAAATATGGGTACACATGTACAGTAACTTCTAAGAACTTCACTTCAGAAGAGAATCTGTGATTTTTAAGGACCTCAATGTCAACAGTTTTTGGACAACATCCTTTGTGCATAATTGTTCTGAATGTAAAATGAAAGTTTGCATTTAAAAGACCATTTGCAAATATACATTGTCAATGTACAGCGTACATGTACAATGTGTACATGTAATGGGTTTTACAGAGTGTTTTGTGCAATGTTTTATTATATCTTTTATAAACTATTTATTTACCAAATAGCCCAAAATGATATACATTTGTATTTATTAATGTTAGTATTGTCTTCCCTGGGCACCTTTGAAAAACAATGTTTCACTGAAAGGTCTCCCCAGGTTTAATGTTTAATAAGAAATAAAGAAATGCATGTAACTAAATCTAGTTAGCGATCACCGGTCAAATTTCTCTTTTACTGTGTAGTTTATAATCAAACAATGTACACTGTACATGTACGTAGGACTTTGCATTATTAAACTGTACACATACATGTAAAATATACAGTTGAGCCCGGCTAACTGTTATTCCGTGGGGTTGTAACAATGATGGACAATATCTGGGGAGGTAAGTTTTCAGTATTTTGATAATTAGCTGTACATATAGATCAGCATGCATTACACAAATGAACTTAATGCACAATTTATTTTTTTTTTTTTTTTGGGGGGGGCGGGGTTCAAAGAAGTTTAACCATCACCCCCCTACATGTAGGTATTCTGGCTAGGAATCTTCCTCAATCCTCCAAAATCCTCCAGTGCACTTTTGGAAACATTGCATGCCCTTATCTTCAAAATGCACCATGCATTTTCGTTGATCTTTCATATTCAGCACTTACATGTATGGCCTGTACTTCTTGCCAGGTAGTAATTTTGTCCCATTTTCTATGTACTGTAGGTGAAAGTACAAGTTTCCAACTGTGCTGAATTTTTCTTAAAAAGTGCCCCTTGGAGGATTTGGCAGGATATGGGGTGGTTAGGGTTAACATACATTTAAACATACATTAGAAATCCCAAGTGATTACTGTGTTTACACAACTGTACATAGTTTGTATGTACTATATCAATACAAAATACATGTACTGTATCAATATAAATTAGAGCTCAAGTGTTTGTTAGAACAAACACACAGTCTGGTTTAATCAAATTATCATCATATTAGACCAGAAGTAAAGGTCAGATCAGGTGACTAACGTTAGTACCTGCTTTGGTTCAATATCTGAGATTGGAAAATAATCCCTTTTTAAAAATGCCGCTAGGGGGCGCTCTGAACTTTGATGACGTTATCAAACATTTTTTTTTTTAAATAAGATGTCACTAATCACTTTATTAACAAAAGTCATATTCAAATTTCCTATGGTTTTTGAGATAGAAAATTATTGTTTTTCTAAACCCGCCGCCAGAGGGTGCTGTGACAGGTGATGACATCATCAGTCACATTTTTGAAAAGGTCACATGTCAATAGTAATTTCGTCCACAGAAGGCACGCCCAAATACCATATCATGGACTCTATATAAGTGCTTCAGAATATTTTTTCACTTAAACTTCCGGTTTCAACCCGAAGGGGAGGTCAGATTGGGTCATGTCTGTGTACGAAATGTCACACAATACAAGATCTGTAAGATGATACACAGATTGTGTAAATATCTTTTGTGGTTCATGAGATATGATTTTTTGAAATATTAAAATTGGATTTTAGTGTATTTCGATATCTGATGACGTCACCACGACGTTACAACTTTACCTGAAACAATATGTTATAACGTTATTGACAGCTACATGTTATGGTCTAAGTATGTGTCAAGTTTGAAGGATCTGTGAACTTTGGAACTATGGTTTATTTTGTTTGATAAGTCTCATCGAGAAGAAGGAAATGAAGGGGAAAAAAAAAAAAAAAATGAACAATTTCAAAGAGGTGTTCGCGCTGTCACACAAACACGTAAATATTGTATGATCAGCATTTCACTAGTCCCACGCATTGCATAGTTTGCTGCACAGTTTATTCCAATCTCATTATTTTTCCCAAGTGGACACATGTACTTCCCTCTCCGTGAGAGAACTGCACAGAAAACGACTGGACTCAAAGCCAGAAATAATAAGAAATCTAAAAATTTTCATTTATTAAATTTTCCCAGAAATGTCTCAATTCCATGGTTACCCAATGTTGAGGTATCGGGCCTACTCTTTGCGCCATTTATCAGTTTTTTCACAGTACAGTTGCATTAAATACCCAGACAAAATAATAATTTCAGAAATTTGTTATAAATACATGTACATGCATACGTACGCCACATTGATAAGAGAAAAAAGTGACATGAGTAACCAGTGACATGAGTAAAAAAGTGACATAAGTAAAAACTGTAACATGAGTAACCAGCATTGTTCTATACAGCATGTTAATTTCTGGAATTATTTCGTTGTGCTGAGTAAGGTCTGGGTGAAATGCAACTTCTGTAAAGAAAAAAAACGATGAGTGAAGTTTATACATGTAACTAAGGAAATTATGGCATTAAGAGTGGGCCCAATGCATGTACCTCAAAAATGTAACCCGAGTAACCATGGAATTGCCCGGATGTATTTTGTACAAATACATGTGAAGATCAATAAAAAGTGCATGTACCATACCTGAAGACATTGTACATGTGGGACAGTTACACTTGTACTTTTCAGTGAGGTAAAGTCTTACACAGTTTGCATAATGAACAACTTGCAATGCAGTAGATGGTAATGGATGTCTCATCTTCCCATTCTCCCTTAGGCCATACCAACAGTGAAGGAAGTGTACATTGTCCACATTAATTGCAACTCTTCTTTGTCAAAGCATGGAGGAAGGAAATTTCCTTCCTCCATGGTCAAAGTATAATTTATTATTTGCGTTTTGTGACAAATGCAATTCAATTTGGCTCCAGGCATTTTAAGGGGTGGGGGGGGGGCTTGAAAATGAAACTAAGTAAATTATCATCTACAAGCTTACTGTACATGTACTTGGTTGTAAATTGTACAAAACTATAGATCTGTCATTTTGGAGAACATACGGTATGAAATGTACACACACGATTGTGTGTAGGAAACAATAATAATCTGAAATACATAATTTGATAATATAATAAGGCCCCAAAAAAGTATCCAGTTTTCGGTCTCCGTCAGCATTTTTAATTGTCTTTTTTTCCCCTATGAAACGATGTCCAATTGCGTCCAAAATTTCTGGATCGATTGGAATTCTGCCGTGCTGTGCTGTGCTTTAAATGACTAAGGGGTATGAATGTTTGCCTATTGGCCAAAAAAAAAAGATTACCACAAAAAAAAAAAAAAAAAAAAAAAACATCATCACACTGATTTTGAAGCCAACCGATGACCAGAAAATCTGGAGACTTTTTTTGTGGGGCCTAATAGATGTTGATCCATTTCCACATAAGAATGAATTTTAAAAAAAAAATTGCATTTTCACAATTTTCTTGTTAATGAAATAAGCTGTAAATTGTGTCAGTTGGTACAATATGAATGGATTCGTACAATATGAATGCATAATACGGACAATTCCATGGTTACTCACTCACACTACATCTTAATGCTATAATTTCCTTAGAGCCATCACTTCTTCCAAGAAGAGATCCATTACATGGTGTCACCCGAAAGAACTCAATTATCTACATATCTCCACCATGCAAAGCCTCAAATCCTACAACATATATATTTCACTCATCAGGTTTTTTCTTCAAAGTAGTTGCATTATACCCAGACCTTACTCAGCAAAAAAATAAATATTTCAGAAATTTGTTATGCTACATACATACAAGAGATACTCACATTACATTTTTCGGACATGCATAAAATGTTGCCTTTTCTCTAATATAGCGTGCATTATAATAAATTTCTGAAATTATTATTTTGTACTTACTTTTTTTTATTTTATTTATTTATTTATTTCTGATCTTTTACCAGGATAGCCCGTTCACATAAAATATGGTCTTCCATGGGGCCCTCAGAATAACAATAATTAAAGTTTAAATTATTTTGAGAAATAAATATTATAGAAAATATAGACAAATACATCTACAATAAAATTGATTAGACAAATACCGATTCAGTTATAAATATTAATGCAAGTGTATACTTGCTAAGGTACATGTATTTTTAATGCACTTAACCGTGGATCGGAGAGCGTCTAAACACGCCAAAGGAAACTCAGGAATATTGGTATGCATGCTCGGTTGAGCCACCCGTGTACGGTGACATGCTCAGAAGACGTGGCCACCCGCTGTGGAAGCTTCCATTCACGGTGTGTGTGGGAAAAATAAACCCACACAGGGGCCCAGAAAAACTTTGTTATTCCCGACGCGAACAGGTTAAAAGTCAAACACTGTCAAACCTTACGTGTAGTAAGTACAAGTCAAAATGAGTTGACCGTTTTTGACTGGTAAAAGCATTGTCTGGTATTGTTCAGGGTGGTCAAAATGACAGTAAAAACCAGTCAAAAATGCTCCTGTGTGCACATTTATGTCAACAGTCAAAACGGGCAGTTCACTGGTTTTGACTTCTATAACTACTTGACATTAGTGCAGATTTATACAATAAGAGTGGGCCAAAAAACCTCAAAAATGTAACGTGAGTAACCATGGAATTGCCCGTATAGACATAAATTGTATTAAAGCCAGCATTAAATTTTGATTAAAAGGTATGTAATATGCATCCATACTTGATAAGAATGTAGACAAAAATCAACCTGTGAAAGTTCCATCATGGATTTTCTGTTTTCGGATGACAAAAATCCATATTGAAAATTATTTTACGAAAAATATGATAGCACCCGAGGCAGAGATATTCCAAAGGATGTTCGACACCGTCATCAATCTAGTTAAACAACAAGTGAGTTTTATGAAAAACTGTGACCATTTATTTCACGTTTGTTTTTATATGCCGATAGCAGGCGTGTGATTTGACAAAAGTAAAAAAAAATCCTGAAAAATGGACAGTGGGCCTGGGTCTCCCTTTGGTCTAGAGGACAAAGCCCTCCTGAACCTCCTGTGGGTAGCAGGCCTGGGTCTCCCTTTGGTCTGGAGGACAAAGCCTCCTGAACCTCCTGGATGTTTAATTTTGGAGGATTTACAGACTCTGCACATCCCCACAAACAAGAAACTAGAGGTTTGGACACAATACAGGCTACTTCTTTCTTTCCTTGGTGGCTACTTCTGTTCTTTCAAGAACTTTTTAAGGCAAAGGGAGATTTGTAAAAAATCCTGAAATCAGGGAAAATCTGGAGAAATCACAGGCCTGCAAGAATATGGAGCTATCTAGGCCGTTTTCCATGCCACCAGAATTCTAAAGGAAAAATGACGACTTGACTGAAGAAAGAAACCTGGTCCTTATTAAGGAAATCCTATTTTGGTGGCCTTATTATCGTCAGTCAAAATTGTTCACAGACCCCACTTTCCAGTTATTCAAAACTACAACCCGGGGCTCTGTAAACAAAACGAGGGAAAGCAATTTGGCGAGAAAGGGGGATAATCTGACTCAATTGTTATCATTCTTGCCCGCCCGGCGGCTAGGAGAATGAGAGGAATGGGGAAGGGATATTTACAGGGGATGATGATCTATCTCTCTCCCCCGGAGTGATTGAGAAAGTGATCCTCTTAATGGCCAAATCCTAGATGGATCTTCACAGCATCCCAATCACAAACAGTGGTGTTCGGTGTCTCAGGGAAACTCTTCAATGAGGTGTCGGGTTTGACGATGTTCGTGTCCACGCATTGTGCATACTGAAAATGTGCATTTATTGAGACCAACTCATTCGACGAGAAATGTTAACTGGCCGGATACATGTAGTCGCTCATGCACAGGAGGAAATAACCACAATTAACCTGATTTAAAGTTTTTCAGAAACTTTTCTAATTCACTGACAAATCTTCGTGGTCAAAGGGGAATATGAACATACCATTTGTCATAATGTCTAAAAATGATTAAAAAAGAAAAACATGAACCTACTTCTATTGTGTTCGTTCACAAATTTTGCACGGTGCTCAACATTTTTCGGCAGAAATATCTGTGTGTATACTAGGCTTGACATTATCACCAGTAAAATGGTATGATGCAGACGGACTGTCCATATTTGGTACAGAAACTAATGCAAAACACAGCAATACAGATTTAGAAAAAAAATTACAAATTAAACATTCTTAGCTTGACAACAAAACATCCTCCAAAATTTCTGGTTGGATTAAAATCAAAAACAAACTAGAGCTCAATTGTATTCGTGAACGAATACCCAGCTGTTTCGCTATTTTTTATCATATTAACTTCCACTTTGAGCCGTGAGGACTTTTGAAATGTTATGACATCATTGAATGGATTGTGATACAAATAATTAGCTACAAGATGACACAATTGGGGAGGGGGTCGGGGAACTTAAGCAATGCGGTTAACCAGTGACGTCATCAGGATTTTAGTCTATTGTAAACACATAAACTGCATGTCACATCTTCGAGTAAATGGCACACAAATGAGTTTTGTAAACCTTTTGACTTTCAACAAAGAAAGGGGCTCGTTGAAGCAGTCTATTTTTTCAAATAGCCATTATTTTTCATACCAAACGGAACAGAACAAAACAAAAATAATGTTTTTGAGAAATATTTTGGAAATTTCAACTTCTGGTTTGGACCTGAAATAAAGGTCAATTTTAGGTCATACATGTACCTGCGTCACCAATACACTTCTGATGATGTACATTTTGTAAAAATCAAAAGTGTAACTGAGTTATGATATTTTTAAATATAAAATTTAAATCTAAACCAACAAGAAAGATATTACAAAGTCGTTGAACATAGCTCCTTGATTTATTGAAACTTAGCAATTAAATGGGTATTCGAAAGGGGTTTTAAAGGAAAGAACAAACACTATTAAAAGGAGGTGGCTTGAGTTTAATTACATGACAAAAAAATTGTTGTAACCAATACAATGACGAACACCATTAGAACTCGATCTTCAACCAGAAGAGGGCGCTATTTCATGCAAAACTCGGAGCCAGCCGTGTGTAATTGTTTTCTCTCTGCAGCACACGGTATATTTAGAGCTCTAACAACATTGCTATATTTGAACTTCTGGTTTCGACCGGAAGCAAACGTCACAATAAGGTCATATTTGCACGAATTGTCAAGTGGGTAACGACCTACAATATGGCTCAAAGATCATAATTATAGCTATTGTGGTTCAAAAGTTATAAATTGTTTAATAGTTTTTCAATATTAATCTTTAACTTAGTATAACTTGACACCTGATGATGTCATAATGACGTAATTTGTTTTGATATTTAAGTTGATTCATAAGCTACAATATGACATATCATTTGTGGTAATGTGACATTGGCAAGTGTACAAGTGAAAATAACGTCTTTTTAAACCTGTCGCTAGAGGGCGCTCTTGCATATGATGACGTCATCAAACCTACTATCCAAAAGCGTACACCCTACTGATGATTACATACACAGAAATCATAGCATTATTTTTTATCATATTGGCTGTAGAGCTCTTTAAACTGGAACTTCCGGTTTGGACCGGAAGCTAAGGTCAAAATGGGGTCATATCTGTGCACGAAATACGGAGTGGGTAACGACCTACAATATGCCACATAGATGAAATTGATAGCTTATGTGGTTCAGGAGTTATTAATTTTTTAATGTTTTTCATTATTAATCTTTGATTTAGTGTAACTTGACACCCGATGACGTAATTATGATGTCATTGCAATATGCATACTATTGCACTATTGCCTTTGGTCCCCTTAAGTTTCATTGCAATCGCATTTATGGAACACTGCAAAAAGGCGTTCAGAATGAAACATGTGTTATTGCAATGCACTTCCGGTACGGAAAGCGCTGAAAAATTATTTTAAAAAAATAAATTAAAAAATTAAAAAAACTTTAACAAAAACTAGAGCTGTTTCGCTGCGCTTCGCTGCGAAACAGCTAATTATCGGTTAACTTCCTGGAAATCGTGATATAATAATAAGGGACCCACTGTTCGCACTTGCCAAGGTATATCTAGTGCACTTAATAGTCGAACAATGTCAAACCTTATGTGCAGTACATTTACGGGTCAAAATGATTCAACTGCGTTTGACTGGTAAAAGCATTGTCTGGTATTGTTGAGGATGGTCAAAATGACAATAAAAACCAGTCAAAAATGCCCCTGTGTGCACATTTGGGTCAACAGTCAAAACAGGCAGTTGACTGATTTTGACCTCTATAGCTACTTGCCACTAAAGTTCAGCTATAGTAGGTCATTAATTACAGCAAGTTACATATGAACCATCGGCGAACGTATGCTGAAATTGACAATGCTGAAATTGACAATACTGAAATTGATTTCTCTTCAGAAAACCTAAACATTTCTTCTGGAAGAACCCAAACCCTGCCAATGACATTTCAGGACAAATATTTGCCAAGTTACAAACGTAAAGTTTTGAAGACCATTGTCCTGTATAACTTCTTAAATACACAGAGGATTATCTTGGAGTTGGCTGAAAAAAATTCCTACGATCGTAAAAGGACAAAATTTTGTTGAATCAATCCATTTTTTTTTTTTACTTGGGTGTGTCAATCCTTATTACTTCCTGTCCCTTTATGACAAAATATCAATCCAAGTGACAAACATTACAACTTGAAGATGGTCTCCCAGTTAGTTTTGTTTTGATAAGCACAGTCCTTACGGAGGTTTGGGATGTACACAGAAAACAAAACATAACAAAATACCAATTACCATTCCAATTCCCTTACCGTGTCAGACATTTTGTATCCATTTTGGGTGGACAGACCCAATTAAAGGGACAGTATCGTCACGATCAGAGCAGACTTTCAACAGGGCATGGAATCAGTGTTCTAGTTTAAGAAAAACACAGTGACTGAAGTTTATTGGCTCATTTATGCAGCAGCAATGGTAATATGACCTTATCATGTGGGGTATTATTTTCAGTCACTGAGTTAATCTAAAACTAGCTCTACGATTCCATGCCCTGTTGATCATGATACTGTCCCTTTAAATACTCAGCAAGCTGTCTCACTTTTTGTGGTAAGCACAATCCTCAAGGCGGTTTGGAATGTAAACAGAAAACAAAACATAACAATATATTAAATTTCATTATTACCATTCCAATTCCCTTACCATGTCCAACATTTTGTATCCATTTGGGTGGACAGACCCAATTAAAAGGGACAATATTTCCATGATCAGAGCGGACTTTCAACAGGGCATGGAATCGGTGTTCTAGTTTAAGATGAACACAGTGACTGAATATTACTGGCTCATTTATGCAGCAGCAACGGTATTGACCTTATCATGTGGGGTATTATTTTCAGTCACTGAGTTAATCTAAAACTTGCACTCTGATTCCATGCCCTGTTGATCGTGACGATATTGTCCCTTTAACCAGATTAATTGAAGCCATTGGAAACCTTATAAATTCCTTACCTTGGCTGAAAAATCAATGCCATGCTGAAACGCCTCCTCACTGTGTAGAGGGATCCGTGTGTCGTAGGCATCTTCAACCAAGTTGTATTTGTTCTTCTTGGACGGCATTGTTGGGATCTTCCGACCTGTCGCTTGCACCGATCAACAATCAAGATGTTGACTAAACCATACGTGGGTCCTGTAGTGTGTAGACTACTTGAGGTGTGTGTGTGCGTAGTTGTCAAGGGAGGCTTGCCATCCTGGGAGGGTTAAAAGGTACACGAGAGAGTTGATCATCAATCTTATGGATATGGTGCCAGTAGCTATGTGTGAGCCAAAGAGAAAATATTTGTGTTTCCTGTTAAATTGAAGGAAAAAAATTGGGGCAGGTTGGGTACTATTTTTCCTTCTTTCTTTTCACTACAAAATAAATACCAGGTTAGTAGACGGCTGTTACTATAATTTTTGAGAAGAAAAAAAATCAGGTAGCTAAAAATCAATATTTTTTACTAGGTTAATATTAAACTAGAACTCCGATTCTGATCGTGATGATACTGTTCCTTAACAAATTGAATCTCAGGTTACAAGCCATCCAATTTGGTTGCCAGAAACATATTATGATTTTCTAAAAATAAATTTGCTTCTAAATGGAGTTCAAAATGAAAAACAAATTAAGTTGGTGCAAAAGGAATCCAAGTTTATGCTTGAAAGAAGGTTAACGGCATAAGGAAAGAAGGTTAATATTGGTAAAACTTGTAGCTTTGCATGGTGAGGATGATAAGTAAGACTGATTGCGGTGACACCATGTGGAATCTCAATTGAGTAGGTTAATATTATTTCCATTAACCCTAACCTTCCCAAATCCTCCAAAATCCTCTTTGCTAAAGTGAAGGATTTTGAAGGATTGAGGTTACATGTATGCTCTTTGCTAAAGTGAAGGATTTTGGAGGATTGAGGTTATTAGGCATACTTGCCTTTCCATGGTACATGCACATCCATGTTTGTTGTAGTGATTGCAAGGTCAGTGCTTGGGTCAGTGGACACTATTTATTACCCTATGCATTCAGGGAGGGTCCCTGGCCATGTACATGTACCACAGATTAGAAACACATGTGTGCATATGTGTCATGTGCTTGCTTTACTACTGTCAAAGGATTTTGGAGGATTCAGGTTATGTGTAAGCAAATAGGCCGAGGGAGTTAGGAAGGATTCAGGTTATGTGTAAGCAAATGGGCCTAGGGAGTTAGGAAGGATTCAGGTTATGTGTACGCAAATGGGCCTAGGGAATTAGGAAGGATTCAGGTTATGTGTAAGCAAATGGGCCCAGGGAGTTAGGAAGGATTCAGGTTATGTGTAAGCAAATGGGCCTAGGGAATTAGGAAGGATTCGGGTTATGTGTAAGCAAATGGGCCCAGGGAGTTAGGAAGGATTTGGGTTATGTGTAAGCAAATGGGCCCAGGGAGTTAGGAAGGATTCCGGTTACGTGTAAGCAAATGGGCCCAGGGAGTTAGGAAGGATTCGGGTTATGTGTAAGCAAATGGGCCCAGGGAGTTAGGAAGGATTCCAGTTATGTGTAAGCAAATGGGCCCAGGGAGTTAGGCTTAATTTGTTGTTTTTTATTTCTTTTAAGCCCGTCACATACAGATCCATGGGTGAATGAAAAAAATAATCACGATACTATCAAAAATCGCAATATGTTTGACGATATATCATGGATGAAAAAATTTGATATCACCCAAGCTTGGGCAGAATACTTACATGTACCTGGGTTTTCCCCCATTGTTCTCAATGAAATGAGCATGCTCATAAAATAATCAATAAGAATGAACTGGCAAGTCTGTTGTCACCAGCATCACAAAAGTCACCCCCATTCTATTCACTATGTTGGCAATGTTGCAATTAAACGATAGGGGTCAACACTTCACACCCCTCACTACGAAAACATGATGTCATGAAGTCACATCACTAACAGCCCCAGGTGGCTTTGTGTGGGGACAAGACACACAACCCACACAGACAGCCGAGCCGAGCAAATGAAGTTACAAGTACAAAGTGTGCACATATACTGCATGCACAGTACACATACAAGTACTGCACAATTCTCCACAGCATTCAATTGGATTATTATAGATCCACTGGTACACTATCATATTCATAGTATCATGGATGACTTCACGTACCCGTGTACGCAACATAATCAGCTAATTGGCAACATGATGTCCAGTCAAGCATAAATTTGTTTTCTTTTGGCGCTGTATAAATTTGTTTTTTCAAACAATCTATTTTAAACTCCATTTATGTGAGTGCAAAACTAAAAATACAATTTTCATAATTTGCCCGCATGTTTGCAGAAAACATTTAATCAGCTAATTTGTAACATGAAGTCCAGTCAAGCATAAGAATACTTTACCAGTAAAGTACCATATATGGGCAATTCCATGGTTACTCACGTTACATTTTTGAGGTTTTGGGCCCACTGTTTCACAGTACTTAGTTACATTCTACTCAGATCTTATAAAATAATAATTTCAGAAATTTGTTATACGTATTTACAAGACAAAAAGCGACATTTTACATGTATGTATGCATAATATGTCCGAAAAATGTAAAAGACATGAGTATTACAATACAATGAAGGCATTTATATAGCGCTCTTACACAAACGGTATCACAGCGCTTTACAGTGAGATGCAAGTACAATTTAAAAATACACAGTGTCTAAAATAAATGAGTCTTCAGAGATGTTTTAAATTTACTCAATGAAGAAGCATGACGGATACCAGATGGTAGCTCATTCCAAATGCTGGGTGCAGCAGTATAGAAACCCTTGTTAGCCGCAGTTAAATGTGTAGTTGGCTATTAGTATTTTGAGCATGTTCCTGTTATGTACCGTAGCATACATACGTACACACAGTATAACAAATTCCTGAAATTATTTTTTTGTGCCGAGTAAGGTCTGGGTGTAATGCAACTGCTGTGAACAAAACTGATATATTTACGGAAATTACGGCATTAAGAGTGGGCCCAACACCTCAAAAATGTCTACGTGAGTAACAATGGAATTGCCCATATGGGAACTAGCACTGTAAACATAATGTACAATCTAAACTTGACAGTGACACAGTGCCTGACATTGGCAAGCTTTACAAAAACAAACCCAGGGTTGACTTGTTAGCCAATGACTCATTTATCTATTAGCTGTCATCCAAACCCAGTGTGCACTGCATTGATCAAAGGCACACCGCTCAACTCTTCTGTATGTAGTATACTTCTTGTCAGAGTTTTGGTACTACACATACACTGTACATACATATTGTAGATAAGGCCCTTTGTTAAAAGATTCAATGTCAAACGATATGGATCATGGGTTTCCTAAATTGCTTTCTAGCTTTTATTCATAGTTTTTCAAATTATGTATTTTTATTGATTGACTGATGTTACTGTAGGTCAGTAGACATCTCAATCATCCCAAACAAAATTTGTCTGAAGTACTTTCATCTTAGAGAATACAGGAATTGGTTTTTTTTCTTCAAAACGTTGTTTTCTCAAAAACTTATTGTGAACTAATTTTCACAGGTTTGTTTGATGATTTCTTGAAAACTAGAGGGTTGAAATGAACGCTAATATTACCATCTCTTTAAGAGTAAAATGTAACACTACAACTTTCTACTGTGACCATGCACGTTTATTATAAGTCATTTGGCCTCTCGAACACGGTTTTTAACATAAATAGAGAATTAGCAGTTGCAAACTGCTTACCAACCTGAAGGACCTACAGTATTTAAGAGCCTTATGTTTCAAACCTCACAGGTTCTTTCTCAAAGGCAAAATGCTGTTAACCAGTTCGCATCGGAGGCCGTGTATACACGCACATTTTTATTTGGACAGCAGATCGGAGCGCGTCTAAACACGCCACAGGATTCTCGGGAATTTTGTCTAGATTCCCGGTCGACGTGGCAACGAGCCATAAGCATACGGTGGAAGACGCGGTCTCCCCGGTCACGCTCTGGTGAGCACCATTGTTCGTGTTTGTGCGGTAAAAATAAACCCGCCACGGGGGTTCGGAAAAACTTTTTTATTCCCGGGTGCGAACTGGTTAACATTCAGTCATTGTATTGTATTTTTGTGTTTTACCATTCTCACTCAATGGTATACAATTATGATGCCTTGACAAACGCAATGCTCCTGAGTTAGTCTCCAGGCAGGCATTACCACAGAGCAGCTGCTTTTCATAATTTAGGATTCCACCTGTCCAGAAGAGGATACATACATGTATACTGTACATGACTAAACCATAAATGTAAACAAATGAGTATGAGATGTCACAAATCTGGACTAATCCATAACATATAGTTCCTACTGTAGATATATCTGAAGAAACTTTATTTTTAATTTGCCAAGAATATATACAATCTATATTAGCAATGCAATATCATACAATATCAAGGTAATTTTAGGAAAATAAATTGAGGCATAATTTGGGATATCAACTGCTACACAGCGTGTAATCAATGACTGGGATCTTATCGGTGATTAGAGAGTGGGACATGGAAGGGGAAGGCCCCCAGCCCCCAGCCCCCAGCCCCAGCCCCCCCCCCCGCCCCCCCCCCCACCAAAACACATTGACAACCTCTGCCCATGTCACATCTAATATCCCCTGTGTATTTACAAGCAGTTGGGGATACATACCAGATACATGTTTATTTTTACATTCACTGCTGATGGATTTATAGGGCACTAATAGTAAATATACAAGAAAAGAAACATGGTGTCCAAATTTGATATTCTTTGAAAAACAAGGTGTCCGAATATTTAACTTACATGTACTAGGGTTGGGACATTTACACGTGTACATAAAACTAAATTCGCCGAACGTATTCATATTCACGAAACCTGTAAACGAATCCTACATTTTAAAAAAATGGAACCTTCTATTTCCACGATATTTATATAAGTGCGACCAGTAGGCCCGCTACTATTATATCACGATTCCCAGGAAGTTCAACTGACAATTTATTTTTAATTTAATAAAACCAGGAATTTTGGATGGTGTTTTGTGCCAGACTTGGATTTGTTTAATCTGTGCTATTTTTGTCTGAATCCGTATATAATTGCTGTATTTTGGATTATTTTCTGTACTAAATACGGACAATCCGTCTGCATCATACCATTTATTGGTGATAACAGTAAGTGTTTAATACACGTGTACATGGTCTGTGTCAAAACGTGTGTACACGTTTTTGCAAATTAACCCTCCTACTACTACTACTACTACAAGGGTCAAAATCAGTCAAAATGTTGATATACATCCCAAGGTATACACATGTATCTAGTGCACTTAAAAGTCAAACACTGTCAAACCTTACGTGTAGTAAGTACATTTACAGGTCAAAATGAGTCGACTGTTTTTGACTGGTAAAAGCATTGTCTGGTATTGTTCAGGGTGGTCAAAATCACAGTAAAAACCACTCAAAAAATGCCCCTGTGTGCACATTTGGGTCAACAGTCAAAACAGGCAGTTGACTGGTTTTAACCTCTATAGCTACTTGCCACTGAAGTGCAGCAATAGTAGGAGGGTTAAACGGAAAATGCCAAGTCTAACATGTACGTGTTTTAAAAATAAAATTGGGTGTACATTTAGCAACTGGACACCCAAAGGGATTGCTTGCTATTATTGTGACAGTGCATTGTACAACTTGCATGGTGTATTTTTGTTTGTACTCTGTAATGTATTGTGTGAGTCATGCAAAACATTTCTCTATTAGAGACTACTTGAGGCCCCACTAAAATTTATAGTACTGGTAACTCTGTTTTGAAATTTGAAAGAACTGGCCGAAGAGTGTTAATAATAGAAGGACTTATTTACTATAGAATTGAATAGAAGGTCGCCAAATCCTATTCTTTCTATTCAGTAAGTCTAAAAGAGATCGGTGACGCATTCAAATTATTTGTGTCAACAGGTGGGAGATTAAACACAATACATTGTAACAGAAGTCTGTTATAGTGTTAAGTACATGAAGTGTGCCAGCCTGCTGTCATCCATTCCATGGCATTGTACTCCAAATACATGTATGCGCAACGAGCTTGATTACGAGTTTTGCTCCTCCTGCCCGGCCTGCTATGGGGCATCATGGGGTAGGCATTGCCACGCGAAACTAGTTACTCGTGAACTAGATGCAATCTTGAACTAGACGCAGACGAACCATTCTGTGTGGCGAACAATGGGCACGTTCCATAAACGCTAAAGTGCACGCATTAGATACAGTTCTCTCGCACATCGGGTAAGTATCCCAGACTGCACTGCTTCTTTTTGAGACCGTCAGTTTGTGGAACAAAACGTCACGAATGGGCCAAATCCATTGTTCTTGGAGTACTATGCCGTGGTCTAGGTTAGTACACGAGTGGCACACTTCATAATAATAATAATTATAATAATAATAAAGATTTGTAGCGTGCACATATCTACCCTGTTGGGCGCTCAAGGCGCGGAAACAAAGAAAAAAACATTACAAACAATATACGATAGCATAGGAGAAAAAAAAATTATGTACCGAGACACATGTATCTACAATGCAATTACAAATATACATCATCTTTGAAGAATTGTGACATAAGATGAGTTTTAAGCATCAACTTAAATCTAGTTATACTATGACAAGATTTGAGTTTAGTTGGAAGATGATTCCAGAGTCTCAGAGCCGCGACAGAAAATGTTGGTAATAGACTTCTGGTACTGTGCCGTGGACTACATGTAGGTTAGTACACGAGTTGCACACTTCATGTAGGTAATAGACTTCTGGTACTGTGCCGTGGACTAGGTTAGTACACGAGTTGCACACTTCATGTAGGTAGTACACTTCTGATTGTAATCATTACACTAACATAGGTTCCAAAATAAAAATAAATATTGCATTGCCACACCACTTTTGAAGCTGAGCTCCGAGACCAGAAACGGGAGACTAAATGTTATTTTGATGGCCTAAATCAAGAAAGGAAGATTTATTCGGAAGTAGCAACATAACAAGTATACCTAGCCCCCAAAAGCAGTCAATATTAGTGCTGGTTAGTTTAACCGTATCGTTCACAGTCGGTTAATGGGTTAACCGAAAGTCGGCACCTGGCAGCCACACAAACTAGATATTCGGCAAATGGAAAAATGTGTATACATTTTCAATCAAAATGCATATAAATAAACTTTCTTTCAGATTGTTTAATAACTAATACAGCAAAAAAGAAAGTCTACAACAACCAAATGGGTGGCAAATTCTTGGTTGTATTTTTAAATACTGGTTTCGGTTAGTAAATTTCTAAATGGCTGGTGCAGTTTCGGTTGGTTAACCGGTTAACCAGATTTACCGTTCCAGCACTATGTACTTTTCAGCCATTGTGACAGATTAGAAGTATAACAACGTGTGTAACAGAAAATTTACTAAAGGAAAGAATGTAGAATACAACCGCCACTTTTCTATCCAAATATGACAAATATCACAGATTTTCCTTTAAAAAGATGATAGAGGATACACTTAAGTAGAAGAAAGTGTAGTCAAGTGAGGATTGGAAAAGATATTTTTTATATCTTTTGAGCAATGTGATGAAACAATTGAATGTACATGTACATGCACATCCAGTGTACAGTGAGATGTTGGCCATTAAGTCATCTGCTAAAAACACATGCTTGACGCTGGTTGGATTTGACCATTCTTTTCCTTCCTCCATGATTTGACATTCTTTCAAAAATATATAAGTATATAAATCCTAAATATATGATCATAGTTTTGAACTGTTTTTGCAATTTCTACATTTCAACAAAGTTCTCACCATGCTGACAAATAAAGATGTTTGTCACGTTTGTTGAATAAACAAAACACAGTTAGACAGTAGACAACACAGCGTCAGTGGTTTCTGTCAAAGTCAGACTCGTTATTTATTGTAAAAATGACACAGTATTTACTATGTTTACTGTGGTAACAGTAGTACAAATAGCTGTGCATTCATGCAGAAATGTCACACCTGTCTAATTTGTCAATCACTGGGCCTACTAAAAAAAAGTATGTGTACAGGTTGCCCACGCAGTCGTTGATCCACTGTCCGTGGCGCCGTGGTCGCTCTACCGGTAAATCTGGTTGAATTGCCTGCACGGCGACTTTGACGCGATCCCCGCACAACTATCGGAAATACAATTTCACATTGCGACATATTTCGAGGGTAACTTCATTGGCATAATCACAAGGTGCACATGTTCGACTACTCACCTGCCCATTGCACTAGAATTCCGGTGAAATTAACGCTGGTAAAAGTGGTATTTTAAGTCCTAAACTAAGTGCGTCTTCCTGTCCAACTGGCCGAGTTGTCAATTTTAACCTTGTATCAGCCCGCGCTCTCGATCTCCGATCCGTCGCGTACGTCGTTGGTTGCGATGGTTGAACGTATAGATACGAAACTGACACATACACAGAGCTGGAGCACCGTTTGAGCAGAAATTGCGGTACAACAGTGGCCATGGGCAAAACTTATGTGTCTAGCGCCCTCAATTGATAATAATCTTTTACTTAGCAGATGATATCGGACACGAGCCTCATTTTGAACCTCATAGACTTGTATATTACAAAACTAAGATGGCCGCTCCATTATACTATATCTTTGTTTTAATTAGATTCCTTTGGAAGTGAAATAATTGTAGTTAAATTGAATTACGGGATTTTTTGTTTCATATATTATTTAAATTTTATTTAGAAAAACATTTTTCTTAGTAGATATATGATCAGCCGATAGGCAGATACAGTGGAAAGAATATCCAACCGCCACTTTTTAAGATATTTTTCAAATTTTTTTGCAACCACTAACCAGTTAAAAAGTGATTTTATCGAATTTTGAGGGTACAGAAAGCGAAAAATATCTTTAAAATCCACTTTTATGATGGGCTTTGGACTTTATTTCCCTTCTAAAACCCCCCTTTAGAAAATAGAAGAATCCTATTATAGTTGCCACTGTGCATGTACAATGACCGTGTTGGTCAGTAACGGGGGAGTTGACAAGATCAGACTGTCATTGTATACCAAAAATACCTGATTTTTCATTTAATAAATATTCTGGAATAATTTCAAGTATGTTTTCTACCTTACTGTATGAGCAGGTAAGATTACATTATTAGTTATAATGAATGAAAAAAGTGGCGGTTGGATATGGCATTCTTCCCGATCCAGTGGATGCGTTGGGGGGAAGCAGCATAGCCACGGGGGGACCTGGGATGTGCCCCCCACAAATTTCCAGTGCCCCCCCCAGGTGCCCCCCCATGAAAAATCCTCATAGTGCCCCAAAAAACAGAAAAGAAAAAGAAAATGGAAAAAACCCATACCCCTGGCCCCCCCCACTGAAAAGCAATGCCCCCCCTGGGCCCCCCCCCCCCCCACTGAAAAAGTCCTGGCTACGCCGCTGTGGGGGGGGGGGGGTGGGCGTGTTTCCCTTTTATAATCACCATGCATGTAAATTTATTATGCGATTTGTAAATTTATTATGAATTTTTAAATTTATTATTAATTTGTGCCCCCCCTCCCCCCCCCCTCCCCCCCCCCCCCAATTTGGGACAAAGTTATTTCACTAATTTTACTACAGGCGGACTTCAAGGTGTCTTTTCACCATCACCAACATTACACACCTTTTAAGGTTCATGAAAAATTGGTCAATTATGTTTAACCCTAACCTCACTGAATACTACAAAATACTACTTGAGTAAACTGCAGTATGGAGTACTTTTACTACACTGGTCTATGAGAATTGAGTAGTATTTTGTAGTACAGTGTACTGGACCCCAAATGAATGCCTAGGACGTTAGGGTTAAGTTAGCTAATCAATAGTGTAGTGACTTTAACCCTAACTCCCTAGACAACAAAGCCAGTTGGAGGATTTTGAAGGATTTTTATTGTTTTAGAACAATGGAGTGTCGTGGCCGAGCGGTCTAGCTTACCGGATTCAAGTTCTGGTGTTAGCAACATAATGTGGGTTCGAATCACGGCCATGACACTTGTGTCCTTGAGCAAGACACTTAATCATAATTGCTTCTCTCCACCCAGGGGTTAAATGGGTACCTGTGAAGGCAGAGTTGGTTTGCTCTATATGCGCTAGAAATGGCAGCAATTGAGCTGTATACTCCCCAGGGAGCTGAGATGGTTTCAGGAATGATTTATGAGCCTTATGAGCCTTATGAGCAGGGATAATAATATAATGCGCCTTGAGCACCACTTAGTTGGTGGATACGTGCGCTATATAAATCCACACATTATTATTATTATTAATGCCTAGGGAGTTATGGTTAAAGGGACAATATCATCACAATCAATAGGGCATGGAACCAGAGTGCTAGTTTTAGATTAAATCATTGATTGAAAATAATACCCCACATGATAAGGTCATATTACTGTTGCTGTTGCATAAATGAGCCAGTAATTTTTCAGTCACTGTGTTCATCTTAAACTAGAACACCGATTCCATGCCCTGTTGAAAGTCTGCTCTGATCATGACAATATTGCCCTTTAAATAATCAACAAAAATAAAACATCCTCAAATGTGTTGATATGCAAAACCTTTTTAATTCTCATGTTGACATAACACATTGAATAATCCAGGTGCCATAAGACAGCACTGTATTCTTCATCAAGAACAAAAATATACAAGTTTATAACATATTCAAGTGTAAGTCCTGCCACATTATTGGCTCTTGTGGGTTTGCGTCAAATGGAAACCACTCAAGTGTTCTTAAAATTGATACAAACATACAGCCATTAAATAAGACATGGAGTGCCATGGTCGAGCGGTTTAGTGCATCGGATTTGTGTTCTGGTGGCGGAGTCGTCAGAATGTGGTGGGTTCGAATCCTGTCCATGACCGTGGTACTTGTGTCCTTGAGCAAGACACTTTACCATAATTGCTTCTCTCCACCCAGGAGTAAATGGGTACCTGTGAGGGCAGAGTTGGTTGTTGTGTTTGATTAGCCCATATGCGCCGAAATGGCAGCAATTGAGCTGTATACTCCCCAGGGAGCTGAGATGGTTTCAGGAATGATTTATGCACCTGATGAGCAGGGGTAATAATGTACTGCGCTTTGATACCTTGTTTAAGAGCGCTTTAAAATGCCCGACATTATTATTATTATTAAGATATCATTTGAGAACAGAATGCCTGTTGAGACTGGAAACATCTTTAACCAGTTCGCATCGGAGGCTGTGTATACACGCAATTTTTTTTGGGACAGCGGATCGGAGAGCGTCTAAACACGCCACAGGATTCTTGGGAATATTTGTATAGATTCCCGGTCGACGTGGCAACGAGCCATAAGCATACGGTGGAAGATGCGGTCTCCCCGGTCACGCTCTGGTGAGCACCATTGGTCGTGTTTGTGCGGTAAAAATAAACCCGCCACGGGGTTCGGAAAAACTTTTTTATTCCCGGTGCGAACTGGTTAAAAGACAAACTGTTCTCAACTTTACACTAAATTTAGAGAGACTAATGGAGTGAATCGGAATATTAAAAAGAATATTTTCAAAGGGAAAGTGCAACATTGGTAAATTACCCAACTAAAAAATTACCAACAAAAATACTGAAAGCTAACTTGGATGCTGAGTTGGTTAAAGTACAAATAGAAAAAAGTGCTGTCATTTCAGTGAAAACATGAACAATTATGAACATTTACAAAAAGTTGCAAAAAGTGTTTTCTGAATTTTACAAAAATGTTATGTCACACTTTTTTTTGTGTCACACTGAGTTGAAACTTTTTCCAGGTTAGCTGTTTAAATGTATATCTCAATTCAAAGAAAGTGAGCATCCTCATAGAAACGGTTCTGGCAAAATCACAAATGTTTTTACCTTTCCCTTTTAAAGTGCTGCAAGTCCAGCCACAATATTGGCACTTGTGGGTTAGTGAAAAAGTGTGAACCACAAGAGCACGCTCAAATTTCTACAAACACTGCATGTGTGTGGCGTCATTTGAGAACAGATCGCCTGGGTCTATTTTCACAGAGCTACTTGGCAGACAAATTTGTGCCCGGAAGAAGATCTTCTGGGCACACAAAGTACAACTGTTTGTCCCAGCAGAAGGTCGTAAGCAATAAAATGGCTCCTTTGAAAAAGCTCTACGACCTTCTTCTGGGCACACAAAGTACAACTGTTTGTCCCAGCAGAAGGTCGTAAGCAATAACATGGCTCCTTTAAAAAAAAAAAAGTAAGGCATAACAGTTATATACTACTCAAAACAATTTAGGGAACACCGGAATAATGTCAGTTAAAGCAAGATCATTTATTTCAGATAAACACAATGTTTCACAGAATTGATGAGAAACAACTGCACAATGAAACAGATGATAAAGGATGCATGTAGTGATTACACATTTCATGACATGACTACTGAAAGAGAGAGGGGGTTGCAAATGAAAATCCTGGTTCATGGAACATTTCAAACCTATTTGATGTTAAAAATCCGGTGTTCCCTAAATTGTTTTGAGTAGTATATATATATTTGTTGCTAGAATTACTCCCAAGACATGTTTTTCCATTCCCATGCAGAATTTAACTTTCCTTTAACTTATAAATGGCAGAAAAACGACCAAACTTTCACACTCAAGTTTTCTTGAAACACAATTTTGCACATTAATTGCTTACAACCTTTTGCCGGTCACACTTTCGTTATGTCCTTCCGGGCAAACAACAAATTTATAGTGAGCCAGATATTTTGTTGAGCAAGTTTTATTGGATACCATCCAAAGTTTCATACAAACTGTGTAGAATTTGGCTGGTAGTCTGTTTTACAATGCTAGGCCAAAAAATATTTGCTTGGCAATATATTCTGCTAGACAGCTCAATTAAATTAGCTCTTGTTGTGGTTGGACAGGCCTTTAAAAAAAGCACAAGATTTTACAAAAGAAGTCAAAGGTTACTCAACTTTACAGTTTATAGAGACTTATGGTGTAAAGTGGCATATTAAAAAGTATGCTTAAAGGGGCAGTATCGGATGCTGGAATGCAAAGAAAGTGCCATTTAAGTGTTTTGTCCAAGCATGTTAGAAAGAAAGTAAATTACTTGAAAATAAGTGATTTCACAAAATAATTGACAAGGGGAATGGGTAAAGAGTTATAATTTAAGTGAATTTTTTTAAATTTATGACAACAGCATGAAAAAAATCATTACTGGTCACATAATGCTCCCTTATGGACGGTTTAAAAATGCTACCCATATTCCATCAATTATGTTATGAGAAATCTTATTTGAAAAAGATTCACTTCCCTTTTACAAGGAAAATAGAGATGTACCAATTAATAAATAAATTGCCTATGTAATAGCTGAAGTCTATTGCCTACATGATGTGTGCCAGTCATGTAATAACCTAGTCCGGCATAGTATATAAAATGGATATCCAACAACAATGGAATTGGGCCATTCGTGACGTTGCATTCCACAGAATAAGGCCAAAAAAAAAAGTCTCTGGTTTCTGGTCATCAGTTGGCTTCAAATGCGGTGGTGTTTTTTTTTATTATTATTTTTTTTAAATTTATTTATTTATTATTATTTTTTTTGCCAACAGGGAAATACATGAAACATATCTACGCGGGGACCACATTTTCCATATACAAAGTATGGTGGCTAAGAGAGGCCTCACAAATCGGGCAAACGTTCATACCCCTAGATGTGAAAAGGTCGTTGAAAACACAGCACGGCAGAATTCCAACGAATTCAGCAATTTTGGCTGCAATTGGACATCACTTCATAGCTAAAACAAAAAAGAAAATTAAAAATGCCGACGCACAGGTATGAGGTGACGTGCCCGGAGCCCAGAAACCGTAGACTTATTTTTTTTGGCCTAACAAACTCCCAGAAATACAACGTGTGCAAAAAACTCTATTCATTTCACCACCTTTACAGTAAAGCTGCATTAATCATTTTAAGTTTGGCTTACTGCAAATGGTGTATACTGCCCTCAACACCACAACAATTTAAAAACCTGCTGTTTTGACACACTACATGTACATGTATGTACCCTCTCGCTGAGTAAACCTACATATTTACAATGTTTTTAAAGGTTTTTTTTTATAATACAAAATGGAAAGCTAAATATAAACAAGTTTCCTTTTTTATAACAAAATTAAATCAACATTCACTACAAAACAAGGGTCTCAACACTGGAAATAAAATAATACATTTTTGTATGGGTTCAAAATCCTTATAGGTTGATAAAATTCTTGTGTCGGGTCATAAACAATTGATTTGATTTTTGCCCTATACCGACTCTTTGTCTCTTTAGTTTGTATCACACTGAATGACATTTACACACTATGGCCATATCTGTGTGACATCCTGACCAGTAATTAAACATCACCATGGAAAACCCCAGTTTCCAAGGCACCAATGTATTTTGGACAAGTGCTTCATTTCAATTCCCATAGTAAACTGCACTGGAAAACAAAGATGGCCACTCCTTGATGGCCACTCCTATTAATGGCCACTCCTTGATGGCCACTCCTATTAATGGCCACTCCTATTACAGATTCAAGATTTTTTTATTTTTGTCAAATCACACCCCTGTAGTAGGAGTGTGATTTGACAAAAGTATAAAATCCTGAAAAATGGTTAGCGGGCCTAGGTCTCCCTTTGGTCTGGAGGACACAGCCCCCCTGAACCTCCTGTGGGTAGCGGGCCTGGGTCTCCCTTTGGTCTAGAGGACACAGCCCCCTGAATCTCCTGTGGGTAGCGGGCCTGGGTCTCCCTTTGGTTTAGAGGACAAAGTCCCCCTGAACCTCCTGTGGGTAGCAGGCCTGGGTCTCCCTTTGGTCTAGAGGACAAAACCTCCTGAACCTCATGGATGTTTAATTTTGGAGGATTTACAGACTCTCCACACCCCCACAAACAAGAAACTAGCGGTTTTGGACCCAACAGAGGCTACTTCTTTCTTTCCTTGGTGGCTACTTCTCTTCTTTCAAGAAAAGTTTGAGGCAAAGGGAGATTTGTAAAAAATCCTGAGACATGACAGGCCTATTAATTCATAAAACAGACACGTCACATTGGTATTTTTAAAGTTGGAATCCTCCCCCCCCCCCCCAAAAAAAGTGTAAATATTAAAAAGATATAATATTGGTAATTGCAAGATTATTATCTTACTAGATGTAAAGTTGGGACAAGTAAATGTACCTATCATATTATGGTTTGAAGTGCTTTTATTTTATAGAAAACCAGAATTGTTATGTTGAGTTTACAAAAAGGTTGCCGTCTGACAAGGGTTTGTAAAACTAAACAAAAAAATATAAGTTTGTTGTTTTCTAAAATAAAATGTGAGCATCTGAACAGTTTTTATGATATATTTCTTGAAAACTAAACGGTTGAAATGAACGTATGTTACCAATGTCAAGTTAATCGATTGTGGTGATCCTGAGTGGTAAATCCATGTTGCATGTACATTGTCCAATTAAAAGTGCATATACAACTTCTGTAAAATATGGACTGTGAAATACGTTTCAAAAATACATTTGCAGAGATGCTAACATTCCAAATTGAAAAAGAGTAATTCGCCACTCGCCACAGTGCATCCGCCTCGAACACGAAAATACCCAAATTACCCCCTTTTCAAACCTCACACTTGAGGCTTTACATTTATATAAATCGTAAAAATTTATACAAGGATCGTACAATCGTAATTGGACTCAATAAATCGTAAAAATTACGCCCAAATCGTAAATTTCACCAACCTATACAAATCGTAAATGTTGGCATCTCTGCATTTGTGAACGTTCAAGCTCAACTGACAAAAATATGCATTACCTTGGCCAAGGCTTTCTAGTTGTAGGTTCATGGCCATTTCATACAGGGACAGTTGCATGAAAGGCAAAGCCTGTCAGGTTGACAGCCTGGATCAAACTGTTAAAACAGTTCATACCAGTTTAATCCATTATGGTCTCTGTAGATATAGTCAAGTTTAAGGCCCAGAGGTTCTTCTCAGAACTGCATAACTCAAGAGAAATTACTTACATGGTGTTAGCGTAAAACTACTCTATCTGGATGGCAAGTCGATATGTAATACGCGCACATTGGAAGTACATGTACGCACATGCTTTTCACTAATTCCGTTTCCAAAGTTGGCATACCGTTGTGTGTAATTAAACCTAAATTCCTCGATTTTAATGTTCAAAAGTGACTCTTGATGCAGAAATTGACTTTGTTAAACCCTAACCCCAGGAAGTAAGACTATACTGTATGACTTAGCTGGAATTGGGACACCTGGCCCCATGTAAAGTATCCCTGTCAGGGCTATACAGTACCGAGTCCGGGTGGTTAGGATTAATAAGATTTTGAGTTAAAAATCATACGTTAAAAGGCAAGTCCCAAACTTTCTAATTTCTTGAATAAATCCTTAAAGAAAAGGGCGGTCAATGCATTTTCAATGGGCTTCCGATGATCGTTGGAGCCAGCACGTGCAGAGTGAGCATGGTTATTGTTGGAATTATGTCACTCTTACCAACAGGATTAGATGGTATTTATTGTGCGAGGTTTCTCGCTTGATCTTTAACTGCAGAATAGCTTTGTGGTAGGCAAGCGTGCAGGATAGGACAGTGCAGAACATTAACAAGTCAACAGCCTTGGTCAAGGCTAGATACAGTCATACCTTTTATCCTCTGTGATAGAAATTTACTCTTACAAAAGTTAATATGAAAAAATAGCTCTGTTTGACAATTTGTGTAACAACCACTCAACAATAGAAAGTTTTTGTCTCATATTTTGAGGACTAATTTCGGGAAATCAATTTTGCAAATCTATGAAATATTGAAAAACATACCTGGAGGTTGTTCTGGTCCTATTTTAACAATTTATTCATATTATTTATAAAATGAATACAAACAAAAAAGGCCTGAATTTGGTTTACTAATCTCATAACTGCAAAATGCATCCAACATCTACATTGGGTTTTTCATATATATTTTGTATGGGAGGGGTTGAAACATACAGTTAATAACCATCCATATAACCTTAAACTCAAAGTTTAATGTACAGAATGGAATCTACACAATAACCCAATGTCTCGAAGTGACCATCCACATGAAATATATTTAAAAAAAAAAAAAATTTTTAAAGGAAAGTACTATGACTTTGGCATCACCTACGTCCATGACTAGGACTCCGACTCCTCTCATGATCCTTATCGATGGAATGTGACTTCTTCCGCTCGGTGGATCTACTCCGTCGTCTCTCCCGATCACTCTTCCTGTCCCGGTCTCGGCTGTGCCCCCTCTCCCTGCTTCGGCTGTGCCCCCTTTCCCTGCTTCGACTCCTACGTCCCCCTTTCTCCTTCTGCTGCCGTTCCCTCTCTCGCTGTAGGGCGCGTGCAAAATCGTCTTCCCTGTCCCGCTCTCGGCGTCTGTCGTGGCTTCGGCTGCTGGGTCGGTCGTGACTTCTGTCTCTGCTTCGACTTCTGTCTCGACTCCTCCGTCGCCGTCTCTCGTGGCTGCGACTCCGTCTCCGTTTATCCCTGCTTCTGCTTCGTCGGTGACGGTCGTTGTTCTTGCTCTGGCTACGGTGGTGCTCCCTGCTGCGACTTCGGCGACGGTCTTTGCTCCGACTGCGGTTTCGGCTTCGACTACGGGAGTTATCCCTGGATCTAAAGAAAGAAATCAACGTCTTGTTCATCTGTTCAAATAGTGGAATAGTCCCAACCTATCTAAAATATTTTGACCGCAATTATATGTAATGATATAACTCGCACAGTGACAAGGATCTGCCTTGTCACTTGATTGGTGGAACACACGTCACATGTATGCCACTAATAGAACATTCTATCATGCCCACGTCATGCTAGGGATTGATCAGCCTCTTCCACCACTACTTGGAGCAGCAGCAAACCCAAAACTGACTCTGGGGAGAAGGTTGTGATCAGATAAACTTTTTGGCAGCGACAGAAAATGCGAACGGCCGATTGTTATGTGAAAATGAACTGCAGTTCATGGAACCAGTTTTGGACATTAAATAACAAGAATCTAGTACAAATTGAGTGAATTTATTTCGTAAAACGGGAAGAATTATATCACTCAGTAACATTTGAACATCTAACCATTGCACTGCCACTATCATATTGTTTGTTTTGGCATAACAAAAGAGTGATAATGAGTGACTGTTTGCGGTGACACCGTGTAAAATTCGCTTTTGTGTAGCAATTGGTTCTGAAAAGAACCAGTTGGTTGCAAAAGAACCAGCTGGTTGCAAAAGAACCAGCCGGTTGCAAAAGAACCAGCCGGTTGCAAAAGAACCAGCCGGTTGCAAAAGAACCAGTCGGTTGCAAAAGAACCAGTTGGTTGCAAAAGAACCAGTTGGTTGCAAAAGAACCAGTTGGTTGCAAAAGAACCAGTTGGTTGTCAAAGAACCAGCTGGTTGCAAAAGAACCAGTTGGTTGCAAAAGAACCAGTTGGTTGTAAAAGAACCAGCTGGTTGCAAAAGAACCAGCTGGTTGCAAAAGAACCAGCTGGTTGCAAAAGAACCAGCTGGTTGCAAAAGAACCAGCTGGTTGCAAAAGAACCAGCTGGTTGCAAAAGAACCAGCTGGTTGCAAAAGAACCAGTTGGTTGCAAAAGAACCAGCTGGTTGCAAAAGAACCAGTTGGTTGCAAAAGAACCAGTTGGTTGCAAAAGAACCAGTTGGTTGCAAAAGAACCAGATGGTTGTAAAAGAACCAGTTGGTTGTAAAAGAACCAGTTGGTTGCAAAAGAACCAGTTGGTTGTAAAAGAACCAGTTGGTTGTAAAAGAACCAGTTGGTTGTAAAAGAACCAGTTGGTTGTAAAAGAACCAGTTGGTTGCAAAAGAACCAGTTGGTTGCAAAAGAACCAGTTGGTTGTAAAAGAACCAGTTGGTTGTAAAAGAACCAGTTGGTTGCAAAAGAACCAGTTGGTTGTAAAAGAACCAGTTGGTTGCAAAAGAACCAGTTGGTTGCAAAAGAACCAGTTGGTTGTAAAAGAACCAGTTGGTTGCAAAAGAACCAGATGGTTGCAAAAGAACCAGATGGTTGTAAAAGAACCAGTTGGTTGCAAAAGAACCAGTTGGTTGTAAAAGAACCAGTTGGTTGCAAAAGAACCAGTTGGTTGTAAAAGAACCAGTTGGTTGTAAAAGAACCAGTTGGTTGCAAAAGAACCAGTTGGTTGCAAAAGAACCAGTTGGTTGCAAAAGAACCAGTTGGTTGCAAAAGAACCTTTTGGTTGCAAAAGAACCTTTTGGTTGAATTTGAGGTTACCGTGACTCAGACTCAGACTCAAACTTGGACTGAAGGTTTGAGTTTGGCTGCCACCAACCCTCAGAATGAGAATAGCACAAGAAGATGATAGGTGGGCAGCTTACCTGCTCTTCAGATGTCGCTCTTTAACAGCTGTTGGTTCTTCCATGTCTTCTCCATCTACTGCCTTCTCAATCTGGTTCTCACGTTGTCGTTGAAGGAAACCGTCTTTCCACTCTTGCAACTTCAATTCTATGTCCTTAGAATGACCAAAACAAAAGAAACTGTTATTGCTTCTTTTGTTTACTAAAGAGATGTTTGAAGTTATTAGTCTGCTAATCAAGGTCATAGGTCATCATGTCAAAGGTTGTCATGTCAAAGGTTGTCATGTCAGAGGTCACATGTCATATGACATCATGTCAATGGTATATGTGACCGTGGGCAAGGACAATGCATATTTCTATTTTGATTAGTTCATACTTTTTATTGGAACCAAACTCAGAAAAATTTAAGTCTAGTGAGACCTAGCCGTAAGATCTGACGTCACACTTTGAGGCTCATGAATAAAGCCAGATACCGGCCTCTCAGTTTAAGGGAGATTCAACTTTGACCTTGGTTGGTAGCTAGCATGCGAAGTGTGACATCATATCTTCAGCACAACATATCCAATGAAATCCCTTGAATGGTACGGCCGTAGCCTGTCTCTACTTGTGATAGGGACCAGTCTAAGTAAGAGCTTGCTTTTCTGAAGAAATTATGAAAATTCATTCACATTTTTGGCCAAAAAACATAGAAGACTTATGACTCTATATTAACCCTAACCCCTAGCTATTTTGGAACCTTTTTGAACCTGCCAAAATCCACTACCACCCAACTGTTGCCACCCAACTGTTGCCACCCAACTGTTGCCACCCAACTGTTGCCACCCAACTGTTGCCACCCAACTGTTGCCACCCAACTGTTGCCACCCAACTGTTGCCACCCAACTGTTGCCACCCAACTGTTGCCACCCAACTGTTGCCACCCAACTGTTGCCACCCAACTGTTGCCACCCAACTGTTGCCACCCAACTGTTGCCACCCAACTGTTGCCACCCAACTGTTGGACTTGGTTGAAATTGGGATACCCAGCCCCATGTAAAGTATCCCTGTCTGGGCTATACATTACTGATGAGTCCGTCAAAATCTAACAAACCCTGCTGTTGGAGTTGGGGTGGTTAGGGTAAAGAAGGAGCAATTTCATAGAGCTGCTAAGCAGAGAATTTTGCTAAACAAATATTTTTGTTAAACAACCTAAAACAGACTACCAGCCAAAAGGCATACATTTTGTGTGAAAGTTTGGCTGGTAACCCAAGAAATCTGCTAAGCAAATTTTTCTGCTAAGCAGCTCTTGGGAAATTGACACCAATATCAAACTCACCTTCATAATGGGCACCGGAATGCGAGGAAAGAGGGTCGAGAACCATTCCAGCTTGTTCAACAAGCTGCGAGCCATCTCGCCGATTGTCATGACGCAACCTGACCCTGCCTTACAGTCAATTTCCTGCAGATATGTATGTAGGTAGGGGGTGGAAAGGGAGGCAGGAGACAACAAGGAGACAAAGAAATACATCAAACAGAAGTATGGACAGAGAGAAATGGGAAGAGGGTACCAGGGAACAATGACATATGGGAATGATGGGGTGGGAGGAAGTGGGAGGAAGTACAGACACAAACAATTAACAGAGCAACAGATAAGGAAGAAAAACAGAAAAACAAACAAACAAACGAACAAACAAACAGGCACAGGAAGAAAGGGTCAGTATAGCAAGGATACAGAAAGCAAAATGAACAAGGAGAAGATACGGGAAAGAAAGGAACAGATAAAAGTGAATGTAATGAAACAGAAAACAGACAGAAATACAACAAAGGGGAAGAAAAGAAACATTCATTATTTTGGAAAATTATCAAAGCAAATATGCAGAAGTACAAAAAACTGTTTTTACAGAGCTGTTGCTTTTTCTAATATCTTTGATGTAAGACTGGATCACCTACTGATTTGATTCTTTTCTCTTAAATATTTGTGTTGAAGCTTGAAAATAAATATACTGTAAAAACAGGAACTTTTTCATAATTTAATTAAAAGTATGGTACAGGATTTCAACAATTAATTTCAATTTAAATGTAAAAATTACTTATTGTAAAGCTGATGATGGTATTAATCTTTCCAAAAAATAATCTTGTTTGAGACTTCTCTTTCCTAAATTCCATGTTAGAATCAAAAACTCTGAATGATTCAAAGAGAGTAAGCATACTTATAGAAGCAGTTTTGCCAACATTACCAATGCTGTACCTTCCCTTATGTATATCTTGATTCAAAGAGAGTAAGCATACTTATTTATAGAAGCAGTTTTGCCAACATTACCAATGTTGTACCTTCCCTTTAATGTATATCTTGATTCAAAGAGAGTAAGCATACTCGTAGAAGCAGTTTGGCCAACATTACAAATGTTGTACCCTGCATTCAAATATTTTCTTGCATCTGTTTCTGTTTTGACTTCCATGTCAAAGTACAGTTGAAGCATTTTAGCCTAGATGTCTGGTGCCTACCACTACTTCTCCTACACCCTTTCTTTTACATCTATTTTCCTTTAAGTCTAGACTATTATTCAGCACCAGACTATCTGGTACGATATTAGAAGAAATATCAATTATTCTACCAGAGACAATTGACATAGTTTTTCGTGGATACTGGCTGGATTAATCTTCAGTATCGCTAACAATAATCCATATCTGGGCTCTTTTCTTTCTTCTGTAAAAATTTCGTCTTTGTTAATGTGCAACAATCATCACGTCTGGCAAAAACTGATGTTTTACGAAGTGTTCTTTAGGCCAACAAAAAAAAGTCTCTGGTTTCTGGTCTCTACGTGCGACGTCGCCTCAGACCCACGTCAGCATTTTAAATGTTGTTTTTTTTTGCTATGAAACTATGTCCAATTGCAGCCAAAATTGCCAATAACAGTTAATTAGCAAAAAGGTTTTTCCAATGAATCTGATTTGATGTAATATAAATTTACATGTATCACAATACATTGGGTATCTTTGCCTGCATCAAGAATTTAGCCCAAGTGAATAAAAAAATATGTATGTAGGGCCTGACTAACGACAAACAAAACATTCAAGCCAGTTAAGGGGGCTAGGTATTTGAAATTAACCTCAGTATGAGGAAAAGGAGAGTGTGTCTCACGTCGATCACTAGTAAGGTCCACTGAGCTTGGTGGTGTCTCTTTACAACTCTAAAAACTGATCCACAAAAAAAGAGAAGAGGTTATAACTGACTAGTTTACGTTTTACTGGAAAATTATTGCTTTATTGCTGATAGTATTTTTTCAAAGAAAAAAAATGATTCAATTAAAATCTTTTTTAAAAAAAGATTTTTTTTCCCCCCCCCCCGAGATTATTCATAATCAGAGAACCTTTTCTAAGATGACTTTTAGTTATTTTATTAAAAAGGTTTCTGACAAAAACAAATTTATATTATAACATTTTATTTATACTTGAAAAGATATTCTTTAACCCTAACCATCCCCAAATCCATCAAAATCCTCCAAGGGGCACTTTTTTGGAAAAATTCAGCACTGTTGGAAACTGGTACTTTCACCTCTTCAAATTGGGCAAAATTACTACCTGGCAAGAAGTACAGGCCATAAGTGCTGAATATGAAAGCTCAACGAAAATGCATGGTGCATTTTGAAGATAAGGGTATGTTTCCAAAAGTGCACTGATGGATTTTGGAGGATTCAGGAAGGTTCCTAGCCAGAATACCTGGAGGGTTAGGGTTAAATATACAATATTTGAGATAAACAATTTAAGTGAAATTTATTCATTTTGGAGGCAAAATACTCACCAAAAATAAACAGCGGGGTGACCAGTCCATCTGTTGCTTACAATTTTAAAATATATTTATTTATATATATTTTTTTACAAATTTCTTGACAAGCACTGAATACAGGAGTTGTATTCACAATACCATCTAGTAAGTTTTCTTTCTCAACCCTGGATTGCCCACAAGAGATTTCTTAAATGTCAGTCTTAAAAGGACAATATTGTCACAATCAACAGGGCATGGAATCAGAGTGCTAGTTTTAAATTAACTCAGTGACTGAAAATAATACCCCACATGATAACGTCATATTACTGTTGCTGCTCCATAAATGAGCCAGTAATTTTCAGTCACTGTGTATATCTTAAACTAGGACACCGATTCCATGCCCTGTTGAAAGTCTGCTCTGATCATGACAATATGGACAAAGCCCCCTGAACCTCCTGGATGTTTAATTCATGGAGGATTTACAGACTCTCCACACCCCCCACAAACAAGAAACTAGAGGTTTGGACACAATACAGGGTACTTCTTTCTTTCCTTGGTGGTTACTTCTCTTCTTTCACGAAAAGTGTGAGGCAAAGGGAGATTTGTAAAAAATCCTGAAATCAGATAAAAATCGTGAGAAATCACAGGCCTGACATTAATATTTGTCACTTGAGAGATGAAAAGGAAACGGTTTGATTTACCATAGCAACCTACCTCCTCATCCTCCAAGTATGGCTCCATCCACTCCCACAGATCGGCCGGGGGTTGACTATATCTAAAAAATAACAAAATAAGGAACAATGCCTTGGGTTAGTCAGTGTGGACCAAAGAACTCAGGACAATAAAAGAGCATGGTATTATTTGCAACTGTCCGACTCATTGAGTTGGCCAATGATCCAATGTATATATTCAGGGGATATGTGTGGTTTTAGCACAACTGGCTGCTTACCTTAACTACAGCAAAGCAAATCTGCTAGACGTAAGTGTGGTTCACAATTTAGCATTAAACGCGCGTGTGCATTCATCATGAATTTGTATTGCTGCGTCACTCATTTTGCTAGCAGTAAGCGGAGGGCAAGTTAGCGGATCTTCCCCATGTTGAGAGAAGTTATGTCATAAAGAAAACTTAACATATGTGTTTTTTATTTCAATTCACAGTAAAAATTATCCTTTTACGTAAAAAAAATTGCCTTCGTGATTTCGCCCTTGGCAAGTCAATATCACCCTAGTGAGGTGTCGTGGCCGAGCGGTCTAGCTTACCGGATTCAAGTTCTGGTGTTAGCAACATAATGTGGGTTCGAATCACGGCCGTGACACTTGTGTCCTTGAGCAAGACACTTAATCATAATTGCTTCTCTCCACCCAGGGGTTAAATGGGTACCTGTGAAGGCAGAGTTGGTTTGCTCTATATGCGCTAGAAATGGCAGCAATTGAGCTGTATACTCCCCAGGGAGCTGAGATGGTTTCAGGAATGATTTATGAGCCTTATGAGCCTTATGAGCCTTATGAGCCTTATGAGCAGGGATAATAATATAATGCGCCTTGAGCACCACTTAGTTTGTGGATACGTGCGCTATATAAATCCACACATTATTATTATTATTATTAGTATTGGCCAAACGCTGTGTACATATCACTGAAAATAATAATAATGAATATTTGTAATGCACCGGTATCTGTCTAAAGACACTCATGGGGCAGTGACACAACATGTACAGAGAGAAATATAAAAACAGTGTATGAACAGAGTACAATTATACAACGCTCATTAACCTACACATGGAAGCCACTCCGATCCACTAAATTTTCAATATGTTCTTCACCAACCTTTAGTACATACAAGTCTGCTGTCCTTACCAAGTAATCTTACAAAATCAACTGTGTGCCACCCAAGGCCACTGTAAATGTTTGAACATATTAGTACGGCCTGCAATGTATCAATGGGAGACCACCTTACACTGCAATCTCAGTGGTGTGACAGTGCACAGAAGGGTAACCATAGGAGGCCACTGGCAACAGCTAATGGCTTGGAGTGGCCTTAATGGGTTGTTTCAAAAATTGCACTGATTGTAGGAGGGTTAAATGCGTCTTGAGGGCAGATTTGAATGTCAGAGATGGAGCAAGTTTGACATGTTCCGGTAAGTCATTCCACAATGAAGAAGCAGCTGAAGTAAATGACCTTTCACCTTAGTATCTATTGGTCTTGCTAGGCGCTGATGCACGCATAAATGTAAGAGAGGCAACTTTTTTTCCCGTGGATTTTTCTAAATTCGCAACAAAAGGCATTTGGACAAAGAGACTTCTTGCAAAATATTTTTTCTTTGGTTGAAATTATAAAACATTTTGTGTAGTTTCCTTAAAACTTAAAATAAAACAACTTGTAGTTAGTGGCCTTACGTTTCAAACATAGCACGATCTTTATCCAAGGCAAAAAGACAAACATTGAAATACACAGGAAAGCAACAATTAGCAGACTATAGGGGAATGCTCAACTGTTGATAGTTGCTTAGACTCCCCCTCTTTAAATGTCAGAGGAATGGCATAATTGAAAGCAGTTTAGTAAAATACATTTCCACATTAGGCCAAAAATAGTCTACGGTTTCTGGTCATTGACTGCCTTCAAAATCAGTGTGGTGACACTTTTTTTTGGGGGGGGGGGGGGGGGTGTTAATCTTTTTTTTGCCAACCAGTGAAATACATGGTATATGCAGTTATTACAACCAGACCAAATTTCTCATCACAAATCCGGCAAACATTCATACCCCTATGTGAAAAAGTCGTTTAAAACACAGCATGGCAGAATTCCAATCGATCCAGCAATTTTAGCTGCAATTGGACATTGTTTCATAGCAAAAAATGAAAAGAAAACTAAAAATGCCGACGCACGGATCCGAGGCAACGTGCGCTGAGGCCAGAAACCAGAGACTTTTTGGGGGTCCTTAGTGTTAGTATCAAGCCATGATTGTTTAGTCTTAGAAGCATTGCAGAGATGGCCTTAGCACCTACCTACCTGATGTACATGAAGCCAAGCCCTCGGATGTATGCAGAGTCTGAGTGTGATAGCAGACCGTTCAGTTGTTTCCTGGTCAGCTTCAATGTGTGCAGTTTATAGAGAAGACAATATGCTGACGACACGATGCCCCCGGCTCCTACACCACGGACCTTCAAGACAAGCCCAAGTGATTAATGAAACTATTACTGTAAGAAGTGTGGTTTTAACCCTGAAATTCAGTGAAACACTCATGATTGCTGCGGCGCACATAAAAATTAAGGGGATGCAAAAATTATGCTCAGGAAACCCACAAACCCACAAATATGACGGGATGAATATAATTAAAACAAAGAACTCGCACACCAAACTGCACAATCAATTTATCAAAACATTGTTTCCTCTACCATAAAAATAAAACAAATTTATACAGATCAACAGATCCCGGCAACCACATATGTGACCTGTCACCACGAATCGCGGACAAAGTTGGAAAATTTTATTTTGAGTTTTTGGTATTTTCATATTCTCCAGTTCATAAGCTTTTGAATGATTATAAACTTGTAGGGGTAACCCTTTCCTGTAATCCCCTCAGGAGGGGATTAAGCCCCCCCCCCCCAACCAATAACAAGTCAATCAGAGAAAAGAAGGCTTTTGTACAGGAAGTCCACGCTTCTTGTTCACCAACATCGCTCCGAAAATAGGGTAAAAAAGTATTTTACCTTAACAGATTTAATTTATTTTTAAAATAAAATGATAGATGAATATGTAAAGCATACGGTCATCCCAAAATCCAAAAATGGACGATTCCACCCTGAAATGACTTTGTACGATGTTTACTCGAAATGGATCGGTGCGACTTTGTCCGGGTTTCGTGGTGACAGGTCGCATATTTGGAATTAAACAAATTCTGAAATCTGCAGATCTGCAGAAGATTCTCATACCCGAGTTTATGATGGTGTGACACATCCCATGAATTTGTTTGTTTATTTTATACTTTGTTGTTGTTGTTGTGTTATTTCTAATACTTACACCTCCACACATGCCTATCTGTCCAGATGTCTGTCGGCTACCTCTCTCCCAGGGCTCCAAATGGGTAACCTTTGTTAGAATGACAATGCAAAAACACAAATTGGATTTCTATAGTTGACAAAAAGGCAATAAGAAGTAACATTTTTCCCCAAAAGATGTCTGCCACAAATGTATTGCTTTTAAAACAAACCACATTTATTGTTGTAAAATAATTGTTATTGACGTTTACAATTGTTTTGCATTTATACTACAGGTCCTTTAGGTTGGTAAGCAGTTTACAATCAGCTAATTCTCTATTTATCACATTTAACCCTCTTCCTATAGCTGCACTTTAGTGGCAAGTAGCTATAGAGGTCAAAATCAGTCAACTGCCTGTTTTGATTGTTGATCCAAATGTGCACACAGGGGCATTTTTGACTGGTTTTTACTGTCATTTTGACCACCCTGAACAATACCAGACAATGCTTTTACCAGTCAAAAACGGTCAACTCATTTTAACCTGTAAATGTACTTACTAAGATTTGAGTGTTTGACTTTTAAGTGCACTAGATATACCTCGGCAAGTATATCAACATTTTGACTGGTTTTGACCCCTGCAGTCACAGAAGGGTTATAAAAAAAACCTGTTGTATTCTTACCCTGTAGTAGATTTCATCCACGACCTCATGGTATGTCTTGAGCTTGAAGAGCTCATTCTTGAAGTACGGGGAAGACTGTATGTTGGTCAGGATGAGCGGGTTGAGATTCATGGATACCTCGTTGCCCCATGCCGGCAGGGTATTACTCTTCTGGGGCATGTTCCTCGGACGGGTCCCTCAGCTCAGGGAGAGAAGGATGGCGTGTCCTTTAGGTACAGCACCCGTGAGATGGAAGGGCTTTTTAGGAAGGATGTAACGTTAGCGCTTGCTCTGTAAACCTGCAGTGATGATTTGTGAACAGAAAGATCATTAGACAACTCGACCCTTGTGATGACTGTGAGAAGTGTACCTTATGACATGTTGACTTTGAAAACTCAACCCGTCAGGGCATCACACAATTCACTGAATCTTATGTTAGGCCAAACAAAATAAATGTTGTGTTTCCGGTAACAAAAATGATGGGTAGGTAGGTACAGAATTTTTAATTTTTTTTAATTTTTTTTATATGGATTTGATGCATGTCCATGTACATGTAATGTGTACTTAAGTGCAATGTTTAAATATACATTTTAACTGTAGCTGAACTTCTGTGGTAAAAGTCAGTCAACTGTGCACACAGCTGGGCATTGTTGACTGGTTTTGACTGCTATTTTGACCACCCTCAACCTTACTCTGTTTCAGCCTATACATAGTCATGTTGTTTGAATTGTTTGAAACCCATAAATCCCTCCTAGAACAGTGGCAAGTAGCTATACAGGTCAAAACCAGTCAACTGCCTGTTCTGACTGTTGACCCAAATGTGCACACAGGGGCATTTTTGACTGGTTTTTACTGTCATTTTGACCACCCTGAACAATACCAGGCAATGCTTTTACCAGTCAAAAACGGTAGACTCATTTTGACCTGTAAATGTACTTACTACACGTAAGGTTTGAGAGTGTGTGACTTTTAAGTGCATTAGATATACCTTGGCATATACATAGAAAGTTTAACCGATTCCTTCCACAGGGTTTTAAAAATTTGATCATGAAATAAATTTGTTTTCTTTAATCCTTTGTATACAATACTATATTTAAAAATACACACCTAGAATTTTTTTTTTTAAATCCCGACTCTTACCTTTTGCAAGTATTATTGGATCGGCCAGGATACCGGAAACACACCATTTTATTTATTTTTTGGACCTTAGTATTAATCATGGAGGAATAAAACACAATCATGATGAATTCTGTAACTCTGTAGTATGATCAGTTATGATTATTATTATAAGGCTCAGCTGGGTATCTGGATACCCCACCGAAAATGCCATTACCCAGTTCCATTTTTCGGTTCCAATTACCCGAAAACAACTTCTTAAAATTCCAACTGAACATTAATTTTAACCCTAACCACCCTGAATCCATCAAAATCCATCCCCCTGTTTTGGAGGATTTCGGCGGATTCAGGATATCTCCACATTGAGCATACATGGCGGACTTTGATGGATTCAGGATTTCAATAGTTTTTAACTGCTTGGTCATGTTGGTTGATGTATTTTGATGGATTATAGTTACATGTACTGTACATGTACAGCCAACACTTGTATGTGTTAGATTTTGATGGATTCTATGCAGCAACATACTATACAAATTTTCATGTGAGCATGGTATCCTGAATCCGCCAAAATCCGCCAGAAATTTAGTGGTGGATTTTGGCGGATTCAGGATATGTCCAATATCTACACTGGCGGATTCTGATGGATTCAGGACACCAGCATTTTGTGTGTGACAAAAATGGTGGATTTTGGTGGATTCAGGATACTTTCTAGTAAAAATACCCAAGGGGTTAGGGTTAAGCCACACAAATGGCTCAAATAGGACCGTACCATTTCTGTGCATGACCGAACAGGGAAGAAGCAAAATGGCTGCCACACAATGTTAACATTTGTCAAGTTTAACATTTGGGTAGAATGTCGTATCTCATTCAATATAACCAATAATGTAATCTTACCTACCTAGTAAGGTGGAGAACATATGGATGATGATAGACATATACTTCAAATTATTCCAGGATATTTATTTCATGAAAAATCAGGCATTTTTGGTATACAATGACTTCCTCAGTCATGTAAGTTTGATCTTGTCAACTGGCCCCTTAGTGACCAACACAGTCATTGTACATGTGTAGTGGCAATTATAATAGGATCCTTCTATTTTGTGAAGGAGAAGAGTTTTTTAGAATGGAAATAAAGTCTGAAAACCATCATAAAAGTGGATTTTACAGATAGTTTTTTCTTTCTGTACCCCCAAAAATCGATAGAATCATTTTTTAACTGGTTAGTGGTTGCAAAAAATTTTATAAAAAAAACCCTTACAAAGTGGCGGACATTCTTTCCATACATTTTTTTCATGGTAAAAAAATATTGATATTTATATAATCACATTTACGTAAGTATTTAGACATATTTTACATGCAAACGTGGGCCTTGATGCTGAATCTATTCTTGATGCCTTTTAGTATGGCCTGAAAGAATGTCAAATCAAACCGTCACTTGTGCACAAAACAATTTTAATTAAGCATGTGTTATTAATATTAGCAGACGACAAAATGGCAAACATCTCACTGGATGTGCATACATTCAATGCTCAAAATATCGTTTCCAATCCTCACTTGACTACAATTTCCTCTCTTTAAGTGTGTTCTCTATCATCTTTTAACCCTCCTACTACTACTACAAAATCAGTCAAAATGTTGATATACTTGCCAAGGTACATGTATATCTAGTGCAATGAAAAGTCAAACACTGTCAAACCTTACATGTAGTAAGTACATTTACAGGTCAAAATGAGTTGACCATTTTTGACAGCAGTAACTGTATCTCCTAGGTCTTGTCACTGGGTCAAATTAGACCTAGGAGCTACAGACTTGGAAAGTTTGGGTGACCCTCAGGGGAATTTTGGCTCCTCTTCAAAATCTCAAAAAATACTACCTTAATTAGAATTCCCTTTATAAAGAATGGACCAGTAATAAGTCAGCTATCTTTTGAATGTATCAGCAACGATCAGTACCTATAAAAATACCAAAAATTTGACTATTTTTTGACAGAGCAACTCACCGAGTAAATGAAGTTCCATGCCTTCGTGCGGTAAAGTCAAATTAGATAAGTTCCAAAGATTGATGTGTACTATTGCATATGTACTTTCATATGGATTCCAGACTGTTGCTAACTTGGCGCAACACATGACGTCACAACCGAGAATCCAGAAAGGTATGGATTCTACGATATGTTGTGCATAAGGAATGAACATGCAAGGAGTTTTTAGTAAACGGCTGTTGGTGGTTAGCACTTCAGTTCGTATTGTAAAATACTCCACGTCGGAGTGAATGAAGCCGACGCGCAACGTTTTCAGATTTCAGGAAAAAAAGCGAGTGCTTGAAAGTGCTCGGTAGGAAATGAAATCACTACAGGGCTCTGACCACGCATTTGGAAGAAAATCAGCACATTTTTCGCAATCCGTTGATGTTATCCTCGCCAAATGTTAAGTTACCAGAGTGAGGTGGATACGAGAGGGTCAGACACGCCAGTTTTGGTTTCTTTTATGTTATTTTATTTTAATTTTTTTTTTGGGGGGGGGAATAAAAATGTAAAAATCATGTTTAGAATTTAAACACATTTCTAAACACTTAATTGTACCCACTTTGTTCACATGTTTAGCAGAAACATATTTAGATTGTGCTTTTTCTGTGATGCGTGTTAGAATGCTAAAAACAGGTGTCAAAAAGCTAAACACGTTTAGCTTGTGACATGTACAGGGGATGGCTGTTTAGCATTTAAAAGCATTCCTAAATGCGTTTATATTTGCTAAACATGTGAAAAAAGTATTTTTCAGGGTGGTCAAAATGACAGTAAAAGCCAGTCAAAAATGCCCCTGTGTGCACATTTGGGTCAACAGTCAAAACAGGCAGTCGACTGATTTTGACCTCTATAGCAACTTCCCACTGAAGTGGAGCTACAGTAGGAGGGTTAAAGGGAAATCGGAAAGAATGTATAATACAAGTCACAACTGCCACTTTTGATCAGATATCACAGATTTTCCTCTAACCCTAACCCCTTGGGTATTTTTACTAGAAAGTATCCTGAATCCACCAAAATCCACCATTTTTGTCACACAAAATGCTGGTGTCCTGAATCCATCAGAATCTGCCAGTGTAGATATTGGACATATCCTGAATCCGCCAAAATCCACCACTAAATTTCTGGCGGATTTTGGCGGATTCAGGATACCATGCTCACATGAAAATTTGTATAGTATGTTGCTGCATAGAATCCATCAAAATCTAACACATACAAGTGTTGGCTGTACATGTACAGTACATGTAACTATAATCCATCAAAATACATCAACCAACATGACCAAGCAGTTAAAAACTATTGAAATCCTGAATCCATCAATTCAAAGTCCGCCATATGCTCAATGTGGAGATATCCTGAATCCGCCGAAATCCTCCAAAACAGGGGGATGGATTTTGATGGATTCAGGGTGGTTAGGGTTAAAAGATGATAGAGGACACACTTAACTTCTTAAGGAGAGGAAAGTGTAGTTAAGTGAGGATTGGAAATTATACTTTTATAAATTTTTGAGCAATGAATGTATGCACATCCAGTGAGATGCTGGCCATTTTGTCGTCGGCTAAAAACACATGCTTTGACCTTGTGCACAAGTGGTGGTTGGGTTCAACATTCTTTCCAAAATCTGGGATATATTTTCCATAGCCGCATAGGTAGGCAGATTCACGCAAACCGCCGTTGGTGGCGCTATTTTTCATATGCTTTTGTACTGTAAAAGTTTGTGACCTGCCGAACTTTCATGGTAAAATTCTAATATAAAGGGTAGTCTATGGATGTAGTCACTTCTAGTGTCGATAAATGGATACTACACATCGTGGTTATCTTAAATGATCAATCCATGCCAACTGTAACGTTGGCTTAAAAACAGTGCAACTTGCTGAAAATAGACTTTGTTAGTACTACAAGGATACATTGCAGGCACATTCGGTCACAACCTTTTCCATTGAAACTGGATCTTAAAAATGACCAAATATTTAAATCAACAAAAATTCGTAACTTTGCATAGGGTTAACCTATCATGACCATTGACCCCTCATTTTCTTTCTAATTTTTTGTTCTATCCAGTGATATGACATTTAAAAGCATTGAAGCAACTTCAAATTTTCATGAAACTGCCTAGCATAGGTACTTGGACAGAAAAGTGGTGACTGTATTCTACATTCTTTCCATAATAAAATACAGTGAACCTCACAAAAATACTTCTCTGAACAATATATCGGCGTAGGTGCATGCTGCCATGTACACATACAAATTAAAGGGTCCTACTAAAAACCAACAACTTATGACAACTGACGACAACTCACAACAACACGTTCTAAATGCACTGAAAACTCAAAAATATAGTTAAATGTTTATAAGGGACAGTGGCATACATACAGGGTTTCAGTTTTTGAAAATGTGGTTTTAATTAGCAATAAAAAATGATTTTCTTCGCTGCAGTAGTACTGGCCGCCATCTTGCTTGTGCAACGTAAGAGGACTGTACCATTATGTGAAAGTAAACCAGACTACAAAGCGGGTGACATAACACGGGCTGTGTCCGTGTGCCTGTGTCCCGCTGGCGCACGAAATTTATTTTCATGTACAATGGTTATAATTTTATAATGTTTGTAGTATTAATAGGCCTACGGTAACGTAGTTTTCTGACAATGCAGACAGTTACTTGTTGAATGAATAAGAAAACATAAATTTTGTCAAAAGAGTTTTATAAAGTGTAGACCAACTATCGTGACAGCTGTTATTCATACTTATTGGCGAAAATTAATTGCTCAGCAGCAACACATATAGGACTCTTTGATTCACTGATGAAGAACTACTTGATCACCACTGGGATGTCAATCATGATTAAGAGCTTCAGAAAACACTTACATTTTCTAAAAAATAATAATTAATAAATAAATAAATAAATAATAAATATAAACAAATACAAATAAAAATAAATAAATAAAAATAAATAAATAAAAATAAATAAATAAATAAATATAAATAAATAAAAACAAAAATAAATAAATAAAAATAAATATATAAATAAATAAATATAAATAAATAAATATAAATAAACTTAATTTTTTCCTGGCAGTGACAATACCAGACCTAAAATACTTCACAAAAATTTGTATAATGTTTCTACATCTGTAAATATAATTATATATGATTGTAATTATATTGCAATTCATTGTTATTGTTATTACACTCCATAAAAATACAACAAAAGACTTCCCCTCCTGCCTGGCATCAGCCGACAAAAAAATTTCACCCTTTGACATAATGCCTGGTAGTCCTTTTGCATTGCGCAAGCAAGATGGCAGCCAACAATACTAACACGTTAACTGCAGCGAAGAAAATCATTTTTATTGCTAATTAAAACCGCATTTTCAAAAACTGAAACTCGTTATGACGTATGCCACTGTCTCAGTCTTAGTTATAAACATATTTATAACTTTATTTTTGAGTTTTCAGTGCATTTAGAACGTGTTGTCGTGAGTTGTCGTGAGTTGTCGGTTTAGTAGGACCGAAATTAAATGAATAAAATTAAATGTCGTAAACAGACGTCAAAAGGCCTATACAGTGTTGTACGCTACATGTACATGTACGTAAAACATGTTGAATGCGAATGTTGAACCAGAATTTGATCTGCGATAATATCCGGAAAAAGTTACACAATTTTGACTCCAAATTAAGTCGTTAACTTAATAAAATAATACAACTTTAAAAATAAGTAAAATACCTACTCGGTACAATAAGGCCAGTAAACTGAACAAACGGTTACATCAATGCAAAAAGCGAAAGAACGTGCTGGTTTGCGGTTGTCGTCACAAATACGTTACTTTACGTACAATTTACAATTCCTTCTAATTTCACACCGCTAGCGGCGCTATAACATGCCAATGATAAAATTCACAGATATCCACATGATTATTTATAAGGGAGCTCACTGTCGACCAAAGATCGTATAGCGCTGCAAAGGCGCCTTGCGGCGCTATACGATCTTTGCTGTCGACGTACTATGATGAAACATAAACTTACACTTCGTGTACATTATTTGAATTTCATGTTTCTTATGGGGAAGGGGTAGGGGAAAAAATAAAAGAAAGCAATTATTTATTTGATGGGGAGACTTTTTTCAATGGCCTTGCCAGATCCTTCTTATTTCAGTGTTCCTCAGTCCCAGAATTGCCACCCACAAAGATCATGGGTCATCATGCCGGAATCATTGGTGATGTCAGTCTTTGTAAGATTAATTCACTATGTAATTCATCTCAGCTCCCTGGGGAGTATACAGCTCAATTGCTACCATTACAGCGCATAGGGCTAATCAAAACCAACTCTGCCCCTCACAGGTACCCATTTACTCCTGGGTGGAGAGAAGCAATTATGGTAAAGTGTATTGCTCAAGGAACACAAGTACCCTGGTCACGGTCGGGATTCGAACCCACATTCTGACGTCTCAGCCATCAGAACACAAATCCGATGCACCGAACCGCTCGACCATGGCACTCCATATACCATTGAATTGAATTGAATTTTATTAAAAATGGCAATTATCGTGACCCGAAGGTCAAATTGTAACGCCAGTACAACAGTAAAAAGAGTGGATGTGACACTTACCAACCGAATAGGTTGATCAGCCCAAAGAGTCCCACCATCGGCCACGACCCCTACCATTATCCCCCACCTTATGTTTTGTTGCGATTTCTATTTCTATAACAAAAACAAAACAAAAACAAAAACAAAAAATCTTGATAATAACGTAGAATTTTAGAGCATCCAAGAATCTTCTCGCCTATTTTGAGCCCAATTGAACATATCTTACGTCTTACGTAAGCCGTCCTCTCAGGAGAAACCTAGAGATGGCTGCTGCTTGATGAAGCTCCTCCAGTCTTGTCGGCTCTGGGCAACCAGTCCTTCAAGAGTTATCTTTGGGAATATGTGGTTTGGCATCCTTTTAATGTGTCCGAAGTATGTCAGTCTCTTTTTTCCTGTGACTTGGACGATCGATGCCGACTCTAGACCTGATGGATTCGTTTGTATGTTTATCCCTTCTAAAGACCACAAAAAGGTCATGTAGCAAGCTGTAAATTTACGTGTGTCCCATGTAGAAATAGTTGTGCCTTTTGACTACATACATTTTGGGAGGGTTCGTTTCCGCCCCGCCTAATCCCCAGTTTGAGAAATTAAACTGCAGAAAGTGGGAGGGACCGTATATTTATTCATGTTTACGTACGTTGTACATACAGGAACTGCACGTACACAACATTATTCACCACTCCAGATCTAGGATAGTGCATATCGCACGCGCATGCAGCAGCCAGCTGGCAGTTGTGAAACGTTACGTCATAAATATTCATACTCATGGATATCTGTGAATAGCAAGTAGATGACAACCTCGTCTTCATAAATAAGGCACGATAATATAGGATAGGATTGCAATAAACCCTGAGATTATGGTTGTTATGAGCATACCGCGCACCGACCGCGACCGAGTGTGATGTGACTAGTGATCGCGGTTCCCATATAAACACAGTTGACGGGTCTTATCTTTACCATCTAAATCATGTCTTTTTCTCCTTAGGAAGTAATAGTTTCAGACACTGCCATGCAGGCTGAGGATGCAAGATATCTCAAAAGGTGAGTAACATTATAAAGAGTACCACTGGAAGTGGAAACACTACAATTCGACTGTCGATGACTGTCAGTCATCGACATGATATTTCGCTAGCGCTACAGTTAATGTGATTAAGTAAAAGAGTAGGACTAGGAGTAGGACAGGAGGGTTGTAATGTGTGCACACATTCTTTGCTCAAAATCTCCCAAAGTTTTGTTTCCAATCCTCACTTGACTACACTTTAGTGGCATGGGGTAGAATGTCGTACCGCCACTTTTTCTCATTCAATATAACCAATAAAGTAATCTTAAGGTGGAGAACATTATGGATGATGATGGACATATGTATATAGTATCCTAGGCCTACTTCAAATTATTCCAGGATATTTATTTCATGAAAAATCAGGCATTTTTGGTATACGATGACTTCCTCAGTCATGTCAGTCTGATCTTGTAAACTCCCCAATTAGTGACCAACACAGCCATTGTACATGTGCAGTGGCAACTATTATAGTATAATAGGATCCTTCTATTTTCTGAAGAGAAGGATTTTTTTAGAAGGGAAATAAAGTCCGAAAACCATCATAAAAGTGGATTTTAAAGATAGTTTTCGCTTTCTGTACCACCAACAATCGATAAAATCATTTTTTAACTGGTTAGTGGTTGCAAAAAAATTCAAAAAAAAAAACCCTTAAAAAGTGGCAGTGCTCTAGCTGTCATCGAGAGAGTGTGCTCTAGCCACCATCGGGAGACTAGTGTGCTCTAGCTGTCATCGGGAGACTAGTGTGCTCTAGCTGTCATCGAGAGACTGGTGTGCTCTAGCTGTCATCGGGAGACTGGTGTGTTCTAGCTGTCATCGGAAGACTAGTGTATTCTAGCTGTCATCGGGAGACTAGTGTGCTCTAGCTGTCATCGAGAGAGTGTGCTCTAGCCGCCATCGGGAGACTAGTGTGCTCTAGCCGTCATCGGGAGACTAGTGTGCTCTAGCTGTCATCGGGAGACTAGTGTGCTCTAGCCGCCATCGGGAGACTAGTGTGCTCTAGCTGTCATCGGGAGAACATCACTTATTCCAAGAATAGATTAATACATGGTGTACCCGTAAGAACTCAACAATATTTGTATTCTAATTTTTATATTTATTTTGACAGGAAGGTGAAGGGAGGCAGTATTGATGTCCACCCTACCGAAAAGGCCCTGGTGGTTAACTATGAGTTGGAGGCTACCATCCTTGGGGAGTTGGGTGACCCCATGCTGGGGGAGAGGAAAGAATGCCAGAAAATGTAAGACATTATATTAGGCCTCTGGTTTCTGGTCATCGGTTGGCTTCAAAATCGGTGCGGTGATGCGGGGTTTTTTGGGGTTTTTTTTTGGTAATCTTTTTTTCTCTCCAACAGAGAAATACGTGATACAAGTATATGCGGCGACCAAATTTCCCATACAAAGTATGGTGGATAACAGAGGCCTCACAAATCGGGCAAACGTTCAATACCCCTATGTGAAAAAGTTGTTTGAAACACAGCATGACAGAATTCCAATCAATCCAGCAATTAAAAATGCTGACGCGCGGGTCTGAGGAGATGCGCACGGAGACCGGAAAACGGAGACTTTTTATTTTTGGCCTTATAATCTTTACATAAAATAAAAAAGAATTTCAGATGTTAAACCCTCCTACTGTCTATTTTGTCAGAGGGTTGACAGACCCGCCAGAACCATTAGTCTGTCAGTTTACAAAATGTGGAATAACTGATATCACTTGTAACATTGGGAAAAAGCAAATTGGGGGATCATCCAGAGTGCATGCGGTATTAGCATTGAACTTGGGGAGTTTGAACTTGGGTGATATCGATTTTTTTTTTGAATCCATGATCAAACATATTTTGCAAATTTCGATAGTATTGTGATTTTTTTTTCAGTCACGCATGATTGTTTTAGAGCCGATAACCACAGGTATGTACCCCTCTAAAAGTGTCACAATAAATCACCAGTGCTTAGCTGAGAGACACGTGCAATCGCGCCATTCGCGCCAGCGATTCAGAGACCAGCATGGCTATGTGATGTGGAGCGTCTGTAAATCCTCCAAAACATCCAGGAGGTTCAGGGGGCTTTGTCCTCTAGACCAAAGGGAGACCCAGACCCGCTTCCCATTTTTCCAGATTTTTTACTTTTGTCAAGTCACACCCCTGGTACATTTGAACACTGTAGAATCCGTGTACGAAGCCTCAACTCGGCCACCGACATAGCAGCATTGGCCAGGGAAGTGGTGGAGAAATGCAAGCTGATCCACCCATCCAAGCTGCCCGAGGTGGAACAATTGCTGTACTACCTGCAGAACAGGAAGGAAACTGCACCGTCAGGTCAGTATAGCTAATACCTGGGCCCAATTTCATAGGAGCTGTTAAGCAGAGAATTTTGCTTAGCAAATATTGTTGCTAAGCAATATAAAACAGACTACCAGCCAAAATGCATACATTTTGTATGAATGTTTGGCTGGTAACCAAAGAAATCCGCTAAGCAAATTTTTCTGGTAAGCAATTTTCTCTGCTAAACAGCTCTATGAAATTGACCCCAGAAGTCTATTACCTACATGAAGTGGCCAGCCTGCTTGAATCCATACCACAACATTGTACTGCAAATGCGCACACGCACAACGACCTTGGTTACAAGTTTTGCTCCCCTGTCTGGACTGCCGTGGGGCATCATGGGACGCTCGAAACTATTTCCTAGAGAACTAGACACAATCTTAAACTAGCCGCAGGTGAACCATCTGTGGGGCGAACAATGGGCACGTTCAATAAACGCTAAGGTGCGTGCACGAGATACAGTTCTCTCACGTCGGGTAAGTCTCCCAGACTTCATTGCTTCTTTTTGAGACCTTGCGTGTCAGTTTGTGGAACAAAACATCATGAACTATGCCATGGACTAGGTTAGTTCACGACCGGCACACTTCATGTAGGTAATTAGTTAATAGACTTCTGCTAATACCAAGGATAGGTTTGTTGATGTCTTAGAGCGGCCATCTTGGTTTTTGTAATGTACAAGTCTGTGGGAATCAAAATGACACTTGTGGCCAAACTAGACTGGCACCTTCTGATATTCATCATGCTGATTGTTGATGGGTGGTAAGGGTACCAGATTCCAGGGAATCTGGCAGAAATGTTTGTGTTGGTACGTAATGCTTTGAATAGCAAAACTTGGATTTTGATTAGCAAGTTAGTGTAGCATTTTGCTATGAAGTCATTCACTGCAGGCAACCAAACAGCAGGTTTAATTCTGTTGAATTGGAGAAGTCCCAAAAAGTAACCAATGATGTTGTACAAAATAAACGTAAGACACCATGTAGCTATGTGACAAAAATTTTCAAAATCAACAGATTCCAATACAACTGGTATCATTGTCAAGGTCTTGAATAGACGATTACAATGATATAAGGATCATCTTCCTGTGACCAAAAATAAGGAAGTTATGACATGTTGAATCCGGCAATTTTAGGCCCGTAAATGGCAATTATTTTATAAGGAAAAACAAAAGAAATGTAAATTTGACTTGTGACCCGTTTCCTAGATTTTCTCGGATTCCATATCATAACTTTCTTAATTCTTGTCCGATTTTCAAAAGGTTGGTATCACTGGAATGCTTGGGAAAAGAGGAAGAATAATAACCTATTTCCAGGCTAATTCAATGATTAGTTTGTTTTGTAGTGCTGATTTACAAATAAGAAATACAAAAAAAGTGTTAAAAAAATTTAAAAAAAAAAAATAATGAAAAAAAAAATTACTCAAATCTGAGGATTGTTTTCATATTTTTACACTAAAATCTTCGAAAGCCTCTCATCCCTGATTTAATTTAATATTAAAACAATTTATAAATTATATTGGACTGGAAATATAAAACAAAATAATGAAAATAGATTTTAAAAAATAGAGAAAAAAAATCACTCAAATCTGAGAATTTTTAATATTTATACTGAAATCCATGAAATTCTTATCCCTGATTTAATTAAACATTATAAAAAACAATAAATGATATTGGACTGGAAATATGAAGAAAAAAAATGAAATAAGTTCATGAAAACTAATATTTAATATTGTGTTACGCTGATGTACATGTAGGTTTAAACAGACGATTTATCGGACTGAAAATTGGTAGGTCTATAGCGCGCTGAACGCGGTGCAATACAATCTTTGGTTGACATCGATGTTTGGGGAGTCCAAAAAACATAACTGGGAGACGATCAATCGCCGTCAAAATTGGCCAAGAGGTAGAAAACAAGTATAGAAAAATGATTTTTGTGGTTTGATAAGTGATTTTACTAAACTTTTGGTAAATCGTCGATGGTTTTGATGAGCAAGAGCGAACCCAAATTTCGAGAATATTTGTTGGAAACTTCTAGATGCCGCATTCAGAAAATTTGAGAACGAGGTTGAAGTAGAATATTTGATCTACGTCTTCGAAAAAAAATCTCCTGGGTACGTCAAAAAGAACGGCCTCAGCGATACGTTACAAAGCGCTATCTCCACGGTGTCTTCGCCACGGCGATTCAACCCGAGATTGAGGCCGCGGCCGAACAGATTTGCGACAATGCGTGGGATACGCATATACCTACACCATGGAAACACATTTTTGTTTCACTTTCTCTGAAATGAGACCACTTAAGACAGAGCAATATCTTTCAGGGATGGTTGGTCCATTTATCAACTTCACAACAAGTTAGATTAAAGGGACAACATTGTCACGATCAGAGCAGACTTTCAACAGGGCATGGAATCGGTGTCTTTGTTTAAGATGAACACAGTGACTGAAAATTACCGGCTCATTTATGCAGCAGCAATGATAATATGACCTTATCATGTGGGGTATTATTTTCAGTCACTGAGCTAATCTAAAACTAGCACTCTGATTCCATGCCCTGTTGATCGTGATGATATTGTCCCTTTAACCAGAGTAATTGAAGCCATTGGAAACCTTATAAAGTCCTTACCTTGGCTGGAAAATCAATGCCATGCTGAAACGCCTCCTCACTGTGTAGAGGGATCCATGTATCATCAGGTAATAAACCAATGTACTTTCTCTTAAAAAAATTTTCCCTTCTGTGTTTTATCCCAAAAATTTTCACAACTTCAGCCGGGTCTAAGAAGGGTGTGATGACTGGACGATTGAAAGACCCTCCTCCTTATGAAGGAACAGAGGTATAGTGTATGGACAGTTTAGTGAAGTGGCTTGAGAGATGTAGGGGCCATCTATTTTGTATGTTGTTTTTATGGAAGTTTGGGGGGGGTTGTCATTTTTGCAATCATACAAAACATAATGCGCTAGACTGCTCGGCCATGACACCCAGTCATAACACTTGGCCATGACAATTGGCTAATGGCCATGACACTCGGTCATGACACTTGGCCATGACAATATTACCCGAAAGTAATATTATTAAGTAACATTATGTAACTCATAGAATGCTACATGTGCCTTGAGCTTTTCACCACAGTGGTTGTCACTGTGAGATGACATTTGACCTGACTCTCTTGTATGTATAACATCTCAAGACACATATCTGTACTAGGAGTCAATGCTTACAAGCTTAGCTCAAGACACATGCATGCACTAGGGGTCAATGCTTACAAGCTTAGCTCAAGACACATGCATGCACTAGGGGTCAATGCTTACAAGCTTAGTTCAAGACACATATCTGTACTAGGGGTCAATGCTTACAAGCTTAGCTCAAGACACATGCATGTACTAGGGGTCAATGCTTACAAGCTTAGCTCAAGACACATGCATGCACTAGGGGTCAATGCTTACAAGCTTAGTTCAAGACACATATCTGTACTAGGAGTCAATGCTTACAAGCTTTAGCTCAAGACACATGCATGCACTAGGGGTCAATGCTTACAAGCTTAGCTCAAGACACATGCATGCACTAGGGGTCAATGCTTACAAGCTTAGCTCAAGACACATGCATGCACTAGGGGTCAATGCTTACAAGCTTAGCTCAAGACACATGCATGCACTAGGGGTCAATGCTTACAAGCTTAGCTCAAGACACATGCATGCACTAGGGGTCAATGCTTACAAGCTTAGTTCAAGACACATATCTGTACTAGGGGTCAATGCTTACAAGCTTAGCTCAAGACACATGCATGTACCTGTACTAGGGGTCAATGCTTACAAGCTTAGCTCAAGACACATGCATGCACTAGGGGTCAATGCTTACAAGCTTAGTTCAAGACACATATCTGTACTAGGAGTCAATGCTTACAAGCTTTAGCTCAAGACACATGCATGCACTAGGGGTCAATGCTTACAAGCTTAGTTCAAGACACATGCATGCACTAGGGGTCAATGCTTACAAGCTTAGCTCAAGACACATGCATGCACTAGGGGTCAATGCTTACAAGCTTAGCTCAAGACACATGCATGCACTAGGGGTCAATGCTTACAAGCTTAGCTCAAGACACATGCATGCACTAGGGGTCAATGCTTACAAGCTTAGCTCAAGACACATGCATGCACTAGGGGTCAATGCTTACAAGCTTAGCTCAAGACACATGTATGTACTAGGGGTCAATGCTTACAAGCTTAGCTCAAGACACATGTATGTACTAGGGGCCATGCTTACAAGCTTTGCTTCTTAATGGGTCCCTCCACGGTAATAGTCCTCTTCATAAATATGTATCTTGAATGTATTCTGTATTCATTTGTTTTACTGTGGAAATAAATGAAAAATAATAATAATAATAATATGGACTTATATAGCGCACATATCCACCAAACTGGTGCTCAAGTCGCATTACATTATTACCTCTGCTCATCAGGTGCATATATCATTTCTGAATCCATCTCATCTCCCTGGGGAGTATACAGCTCAATTGCTGCCATTTCAGCGCATATGGACTAATCAAACACAACAACCAACTCTGCCCTCACAGGTACCCATTTACTCCTGGGTGGAGAGAAGCAATTATGGTAAAGTGTCTTGCTCAAGGATACAAGCACCGTGGTCGCAGCCAGGATTATGATGACTCGGCCATCAGAACACAAATCCGATGCACTCATCCGCTTGGCCATGACACTCCACTAAATGAACCTTGACACTCAGTCATGACACTTGCCCAATGGCCATGACACTCGGTCATGACACTTTGATTAATATCTTACCCAGCTTGACGAGCAAGCCAACATCAACGATGTGGAAGATTATATTGAGCTCCTTTATGAGGACATACCAGAGAAAGTACGAGGCACGGCACTCCTGTTACAACTTGCACGCAATCCTGACAACTTAGAAGAGATCCTACAGAACGGTAAGTTGTGGACATGAGGTACTGATCAAAAGACAGACTGAACATGCTTCTCCACCCTCTCAGAAATTATGGGAGACACTAAGTTTTATATCTTGATAATTTTTAGTTTGAGCAAACATCTCCTGTTGTATTATACCCAGACATTACTCGGCATAAAATAAGAATTTCAGAAATTTGTTGGCTGTACACTTTATAAGAGAAAAGCAACATTTTATGAATATCTGAAAAATGTAACATGAGCGACCAGCATTTTTCTCATATATAGCGTACAAATAACAAATTTCTGATATAATTCTTTTTGTGCTCAATAAGGTTTGGGTATAATGCAACTACTGTGACAAAACTGATGAGTGAAGTATAAGGAAATTATGTCGTTAAGAGTAGGGCCAATACCTCAAAAAATACCTGACAAAGAGACAGGGACCATTTTGTTTGGACCTTAACCCTAACCAACCCACATCCTGCAATATCCTTCAAGGGGCACTTTTAGGGAAAAATTCACCACTGTTGGAAACTGGTACTTTCACCTCTTCAAATGGGACAAAGTTACTACCTGGTGAGAAGTACAGGCTATAAAAAAAACCCGAACAATATCAATAGGTGTTCACGCCGTAGCTCGAACACCTAATAAGTGCTGAATTTGAAATATCAAGGAAAATGCATGCATTTTGAAGATAGGGGCATGTTTCCAAAGGTACACTGATGGATTTTGGAGGATTCAGGAAGGTTCCTAGCCAGAATACCTAGGGGGTTAGGGTTAAAGAAGGTTCCTAGCCAGAATACCTATAGGGGGTTAGGGTTCAGGAAGGTTCCTAGCCAGAATACCTAGAGCGTTAGGGTTAATGATGTTCATTACAGTAGCATTCCACTGTGTATACCTCAAATTTCTGGTACAATTTCAGACACTGTTCTTGGAGCTCTTGCCCGTGTCCTTCGTGAGGATTGGAAGCGAAGCGTTGAACTGGCCACCAACATTGTCTACGTGTTCTTCTGCTTCTCGAGTTTCTCCCAGTTCCACAGCGTAATCGCTCACTTCAAGATTGGCGCCCTCGTGATGTTCATCGTGGAGCACGAGATCAAACGACACGATCTGTGGGTGGACGAGCTGCAGAAGAAGAGAAAGGCTGATATCCTTGCAGAAAGACTTGTAGTCAAGTACTTTTTATGAGTACGAGTATGAGTATGAGTACAAAAAATGTACTTAGGTACAGACAAATTTACTTGAGGAGTATGAATGCTCGATCGCTATAGTTGTAACTGTGTAAGTTGAGTACTTTTTCATGAGTACTTGTGCTGAAAATGTACTCTATTATGAGTATGAGTATGAGTACTCTAACTCTTTAGTTGTAGTTGAGTAACTTTTTCATGAGTACGAGTACGATTAATAAAAAATGTACTTAAGTACGGACAAATTTACTTGAGTATGAGTATGAGTACTCCAACTTTATAGTTGTAGTTGAGTACTTTTTCATGAGGACAATTACAAGTACAGAATAATGTACTGGAGTACGAATACAAGTACAAGTATGATGAGTACGAGTATGAGTACTCCATTGTAGTTGTGTACTTTTTCATAAGGACAATTACGAGTACAGAATAATGTACTGGAGTATGAATACAAGTACAAGTATGATGAGTACGAGTATGAGTACTCCATTGTAGTTGTAGTTGAGTACTTTTTCATGAGGACAATTACGAGTACAGAATAATGTACTGGAGTATGAATACAAGTACAAGTATGATGAGTACGAGTATGAGTACTCCATTGTAGTTGTGTACTTTTTCATAAGGACAATTACGAGTACAGAATAATGTACTGGAGTATGAATACAAGTACAAGTATGATGAGTACGAGTATGAGTACTCCATTGTAGTTGTAGTTGAGTACTTTTTCATGAGGACAATTATGAGTACAAATACAAGTACAAGTATGATGAGTACGAGTATGAGTACTCCATTGTAGTTGTAGTTGAGTACTTTTTCACGAGGACAATTACGAGTACAGAATAATGTACTTGAGTACGAATACAAGTACAAGTATGATGAGTACGAGTATGAGTACTCCATTGTAGTTGTAGTTGAGTACTTTTTCATGAGGACAATTACGAGTACAGAATAATGTACTTGAGTACGAATACAAGTATGATGAGTACGAGTATGAGTACTCCATTGTAGTTGTAGTTGAGTACTTTTTCATGAGGACAATTACGAGTACAGAATAATGTACTTGAGTACGAATACAAGTACAAGTATGATGAGTACGAGTATGAGTACTCCATTGTAGTTGTAGTTGAGTACTTTTTCATGAGGACAATTATGAGTACAAATACAAGTACAAGTATGATGAGTACGAGTATGAGTACTCCATTGTAGTTGTAGTTGAGTACTTTTTCACGAGGACAATTACGAGTACAGAATAATGTACTTGAGTACGAATACAAGTACAAGTATGATGAGTACGAGTATGAGTACTCCATTGTAGTTGTAGTTGAGTACTTTTTCATGAGGACAATTATGAGTACAAATACAAGTACAAGTATGATGAGTACGAGTATGAGTACTCCATTGTAGTTGTAGTTGAGTACTTTTTCATGAGGACAATTATGAGTACAGAATAATGTACTTGAGTACGAGTACAAGTACAAGTATGATGAGTACGAGTATGAGTACTCCATTGTAGTTGTAGTTGAGTACTTTTTCATGAGGACAATTATGAGTACAGAATAATGTACTTGAGTACGAGTACAAGTATGATGAGTACGAGTATGAGTACTCCATTGTAGTTGAGTACTTTTTCATGAGGACAATTACGAGTACAGAATAATGTACTTGAGTACGAATACAAGTACAAGTATGATGAGTACGAGTACGAGTACTCCATTGTAGTTGTAGTTGAGTACTTTTTCACGAGGACAATTACGAGTACAGAATAATGTACTTGAGTACGAATACAAGTACAAGTATGATGAGGCGATGCATGAGTACTCCATTGTAGTTGTAGTTGAGTACTTTTTCATGAGGACAATTATGAGTACAGAATAATGTACTTGAGTACGAGTACAAGTATGATGAGTACGAGTATGAGTACTCCATTGTAGTTGAGTACTTTTTCATGAGGACAATTACGAGTACAGAATAATGTACTTGAGTACAAATACAAGTACAAGTATGATGAGTACGAGTATGAGTACTCCATTGTAGTTGTAGTTGAGTACTTTTTCATGAGGACAATTACTAGTACAGAATAATGTACTTGAGTACAAATACAAATACAAGTATGATGAGTACGAGTATGAGTACTCCATTGTAGTTGTAGTTGAGTACTTTTTCATGAGGACAATTACTAGTACAGAATAATGTACTTGAGTACGAGTACAAGTATGATGAGTACGAGTATGAGTACTCCATTGTAGTTGTAGTTGAGTACTTTTTCATGAGGACAATTACGAGTACAGAATAATGTACTTGAGTACGAATACAAGTACAAGTATGATGAGTACGAGTATGAGTACTCCATTGTAGTTGTAGTTGAGTACTTTTTCATGAGGACAATTACTAGTACAGAATAATGTACTTGAGTACGAATACAAGTATGATGAGTACGAGTATGAGTACTCCATTGTAGTTGTAGTTGAGTACTTTTTCATGAGTACGAGTACAGAAAAATGTACTTGAGTGCGAATACAAGTACAAGTATGATGAGTCGAGTATGAGTACTCCATTGCTGTAGTTGTAAGTTGAGTACTTTTTCATGAGGACAATTACTAGTACAGAATAATGTACTTGAGTGCAGATACAAGTATGATGAGTGCAGTATGAGTACTCCATTGTAGTTGTAGTTGAGTACTTTTCATGAGGACAATTACGAGTACAGAATAATGTACTTGAGTACCTAATACAAGTACAAGTATGATGAGTACAGTATGAGTACTCCATTGTAGTTGTAGTTGAGTGCTTTTTCATGAGGACAATTACTAGTACAGAATAATGTGCTTGAGTGCGAAGTACAAGTATGATGAGAGCAGGAGTACTCCATTGTAGTTGTAGTTGAGTACTTTTTCATGAGGACAATTACGAGTACAGAATAATGTACTGGAGTATGAATACAAGTACAAGTATGATGAGTACGAGTATGAGTACTCCATTGTAGTTGTAGTTGAGTACTTTTTCATGAGGACAATTACTAGTACAGAATAATGTACTTGAGTACGAATACAAGTATGATGAGTACGAGTATGAGTACTCCATTGTAGTTGTAGTTGAGTACTTTTTCATGAGTACGAGTACAGAAAAATGTACGCTCTTACAAGTACGAGTATGAATTTGAGTACTCCATTGCTGTAGTTGTAATTGAGTACTTTTTCATGAGTACGATTACAGGAAAATATACTTGAGTAAGAGTGCATGTATGAGTATGAGTACAAGTATGAATACTCCATCGCTATAGCTGTAGTACAGAAAAATTGTACTCTATTACAAGTATGAGTACTCCAAATCTTTAGTTGTATTTGAGTACTTTTTCATGAGTATTCGAGTACAAGCAAACATACAAGTACATTGATAAGTACTCCATTTCTATAGTATTTGAGTACCAGAATGATAACCAGTACAGAAAGATGCACTCGATTACGTGAACAACTACAAGTATGAGTACTTCAACAGTGCTTACAGAGTTCAGTTGGAATGGAACATAAAACATTGGTATTCTACTCTGGGCCAAGTTTTGTGGCTCTGCTTACTGTAAGTGAAACATCAGTGCTTACTATGGCAGAAAATTCAGCGTATTCAGTGATTAGCAGGGAATTTCTACTCGTGCACATGAGTAATTCTGGTAACTAAGGATTCCGTGCTTACACGGCAAAACTTCTGCACAAACCTTGTTAGCAAAATCAAAATGAGGATCATGAAATATGTAAAGAAACCAAAGAAATAGAACCTGGTGCTTGTATTCCTGTAATCAAGCCTTTTGGCATCGCAGGTATTTCATGAATTTGCGTTGTCATTTTATCACATCATTTGTGTACCCTCGTACGGCACTTAACACTTCTAAGTAAGTTTTACATCACATTCGTAGGTGTTTCTTGAGATCTCTAGTCTCCTTAACCGTATCTCACCAGAGGAAAGCCCACAGGCCAAGAAAGATTATGAGAAGAACATGAAGAAGTACCACGGACTCCTCAAGAAACAGGAGCAGCTCCTCAGAGGTAATCTGATGATTCACCATAGACCTTTATCTCTCTGCAGCCATCTTTGTCAAGTTCCTTGTCTATGCAAAACGATTATAGCACTTATTCACTTAGAGCACAAGATGGGCCAGACTATTTCCCCTTCCAGCCTCGGTTTGGTCACATACATTTGTATAGAAGAAAAAACAAGATAGCTGCTCTGTGATAAAGGTCTCTATCAATTGTGACCCGCTCTGGCAAAACCTGAAACTTCTCGGCATTTACCATAATGCGTAACAGCCATGAAAAGGTCAAAAACTTACCCCAGGAACCATGTACCAGTTTGAGATTTTCATGTCACCATATAGAACATTTTCTCTAGATTTTGATGGAAAAAGAAAAATCCTGAAACGTTGTTGGGAACATTGTTAATTTTCACGATAAATTTGGGAGGTCACTCCAAAAAGTTGGGTCCAAGTTTAGGGTTTTGCCAGAGCCAGTCACAATTGTTCCATTAATTTCTGAGAAATATTTATCTGTTACCGCGGAACATCTCAAGCCAAATACAGCATAATTTGTTACGTACAGTTCAGCTCAATGTATAATGCATTGAGTTATGAATCCAAACACTTCGTTTAATAATAATAATAATGTGGACTTATATAGTGCACGTATCCACCAAACTGGTGCTCAAGGCGCATTACATTATTACCCCTGCTCATCAGGCTCATAAATCATTCCTGAAACCATCCAATCCAATCCAATCCAATCTGAATTTATAAAGCGCACATCAATCTAGTTGCCTATTCCGAGGCGCTAAACCAGAAACACTTTTTACGATAAGTATCCTGGGTTCTTTTACGTGCATTACACAACACACGGGACCTACGGCTTTACGTCCCATCCGAAGGACGAAGCAATTATGGTTAAGTACCTTGCTCAAGGACACAAGTGTCACGACCGGGGCTCGAACCCACACCCTGCTGCTGGCAACACCAGAACTTGAATTCGGTGCGCTAGACCGCTCGGCCACGAGCGGGGAGTATACAGCCCTGGGGAGTATACAGCTCAATTGCTGCCATTACAGCGCATATAGGGCTAATCAAACACAACAACCAACTCTGCCCTCACAGGTACCCATTAACCCCTGGGTGGAGAGAAGCAATTATGGTAAAGTGTCTTGCTCAAGGACACAAGCACCATGGTCGCGGTTGTAAAGCCAGTATAAATTTTGCGTAAAATGTCTGTAAATGCATGCTTTATAAGAAACCTGTCAAACTTTCAGCTCATTTCATTGCGTTGGTGACAATAGAGAAAATGATTTCAGTTCACCGAAATTATTTTTGGAAGTGATTTCTCTCATTTTTAATACGTAAACGATAGCACTTGATTTAATTTTTGCCCTTCACCGATGTGTGTATAGCACTGCATACTCGGCACTTTCCGAGTGTCTGTGAAAAAAACTTCCTGCTTACCTACATCGTACAAAACAGCTGGCGAACACCTGACATATGCACTGTTCTGATTTTGAAAAGCCAGTCTAGACTATCCGTTATTACTATACCTCATATATATTCATGATCGAGAGCCGAATTCTCACTGGTCCATTCACCATCACGTGCCAGATGCTATTTTGGCTGTTTACCAAGCGCCCGCGAGTATTCACGCACAGGGTAAATACGCATGCGTAGTAGTGCGTAGTAGACTGTCGCATCGGGGAACAGTCCCGGAGGGGAACAGTCCCGGCGGGGAACAGTCGCACGGGTGTAGTACGCACGCGCGAACATCGCCCTAGTTACATACACATGAAAAGATGGCGGCACACGTAAATGTCAATTCGCGTTTTCCCGAGCTCCTTTTTATTGTAATGAAAACTGAACATGTATGAGGTATAGTAAAACAAATATAACATGATTTATTTCGGGTGGACAGTCGATATTAGCTCCCCTCGGTATTGGAAGTTGACAGACTAGTTCCCTCGGCTTCGCCTCGGCAACTAGTTTGTCAACTTCCAATACCTCGGGGAGCTAATATCGACTGTCCACCCTCAAACCATGTTATATTTGTATAATACATCCCCACTTGATTACGTTTTGTCCAATCAGATTGTCTAAACTGTCATGGGCATTTATGAATAGTTATTAATAATTTCCCTGTGATTTATTTTTCTCCTTTTCTACAGTATCATACTACCTTCTATTGAACTTGGCTGAAGACACTAAGGTTGAGATGAAGATGAGGAATAAGAACATTGTACCGTTGCTTCTCAAGACGTTAGACAGAGATAACTACGAACTCCTCATCCTTGTGGTTTCATTCCTCAAGAAATTGAGCATCTTCTCAGAAAACAAGACCGAGATGGTATGAATAAAAACTATTGAATCAGAATATTTTCTCTGCAGAATTTCAAAATTTGTTTACTTCCAAAATGTTTCTTCTAAATGTTTTTCCAGTCTTGCAATTATTATAATTTAGTCATATAACATGACTCTTAAGCCCTGCACAGTGAGGCATTAGGGGGACATTGGGCCAAAATTTGACCATCTTAAAACTGCTTTTGTTAGATAGGGAAGACTCTGGGGGTCATTTTGCTCTTTAGATCACCTCTCTAGCTCTTCAGGAATGATTTTTATTGCATTTTAAAGATCAGAAAAACAATATGTCGGGAAATAAATAGTCAAATATCTAAATATTTTGAAATTATTTACAATAGATTTAAAAAATTAAAATTAAAATTCTCAAAACGAGCTGTATATCTTTTGATGGTTTCTACTTATCCTTGAGGCATCTATTGGTCATAATATATCAAATTTAACCTAATTTCAGGTCAGAAGTACAACAATTTTTTGAATTTTTGAAGATTTTTATCAAAATTCGCCCAAAATTCAACTGATTTTTAAGGGCGACCAGATAAAAAGTGACAATACTTTTTTCGCCACACTCCGCCACAGTTGTGGATACTTTTAAAATGATTATTGATGTGTTTTGAACTAAGTATCAAAGAATTGTTTTCGGCTACCTTGCAGTTTATGAGAATTTTTTTTAACGTTGTGCCCCCACTGGATTTTGCCAAGAATTGGGGCTGAAAATCGTCAAATCTGGAAAATTTGAAAAACATAGCAATGTCCTATTATCCTTTTCAAATTTCATTGTGTTGTGCCTAGTTGACTTTTTGAAAAATAAAATAGAATGAACCAATCATGAATACACGGTTTTTAAATAAAATAGAAAAAATCAACCATGAATGCACATATTTTTTCAAAAGTCTGACAATATCTCCACAATGAGCAGTCTGATGATCTCTAAACATGTTTAAAACAACTCCTGGGGTAAAATTACCCCTAGAGGGACTTTCTTAGGCCTAAAATTGAAAATTAGTCTCACGTCCTCCTTTAACCCCGGCCCTAAACACCCCACTGTGCCCTGTACATTATTATCCTCCCAGTCGACCAATTCAGCTGGTAAGTGTGACATCATTTCTAAGGCAGTGCAGGGTATCCAGGTACCTGGATAGCCGACCGAAACTGTCATTACTCGGTTCCATTTTTCAATTCCAATTACTCGCAAACGACTCAACTGAACAGCCACACAAATGGAAGTCTCTGATTTTTTGTTAACAATATATGTGGGGAATGGGGATGCTACGAGTCATTTTTAATATAGAGGGCGGGAAATTATTAAAGTAAGCCCACATTTATTATGATTCTAATAAAACTTGTGTTCATATTGGTTATTTTATCAATTCAGGAGTATTTATGTGTTTTACAAAATTGTTTTATTCTTTTGAATGATTTCAGGCACAACGTCAAATCATTGAGAAATTAGCCAAGCTGATCCCATGTGATCATGAGGTAAGATGCAAGCAGTTTATGTTTCAATTTACAAATAAAGCAAAGAATTTGTCTCAATCACTAAGCAACTTTACGCTGTCAGTAGCTACATTATACATAAAATCAAACTCTCCTGAAGAGCATACTGATCGAAACTTCGAGTTGTAACTCCAGTTCTTTTCAGAACTAATTACTATGCAATTTGAGAATTTCATGTGGTGTCACCGCAAACAGTCTTTACTTATCCACATGTATATACCTATTTTGTTTTAAAACTTTTCTAGAACAAATGTTTTGGAAGGAGGGTTAAATGCTGGATGAGTGGACTTGCGAGCATGACACAATTCACGGCGGGAGTTTTTTGTGCCTACTTGAGCCCTGGGAAATGTTGGATCCTAGGCACTCACGCAATTTGAACGTTTTCAGGACCAAGCTTGCTAAGTATTCTGGCTCATGATGCAGTTTTGAGTATGCTTTAAACTGACAAATGTATACATTTTTGGGGGCAGCTTTGGATAAGTTTTTTAGGGATTCCATGGCCCCCCTTTGCCCCTCCTGGATCCACCGGTGTTTGCTCCGATGTTTTAACAATTTGACTCTGTGTGTATTTTGGTGACCAGGATTTACTGAACATCAGCATTCGGTTACTGCTGAATCTGTCCTTTGACACCGACCTCAGAGGAAAGATGATCAAACTTGGCTTGATGCCAAAACTTGTCAGCCTTCTGGGTAAATATTAATCATTGCTGCTATTATGTGTATAGATAGATGTGTTTCAATTATCTTTATGGGCAATGCCTTAACCCATATCCGCCTAACCATGTAAACACACAAAAGACTGTATGTGCCTAAGCCCCTGCACAGAGATACATTGTTTTTGCACACAATCAGAAAGATTCCTTATTTAGAGAATATTACAATCACTGACACAGACACATTATATACTGATGGAAAGAGGAGAACATGCACTTTATTATGATGTCAGACTTGTCTAATTTCATATCTATAATCATGAACAGTCATCGGGAAAAACGTAGTAAATTGGAATTGGACAAAAACACGGTACTGAAAATCACGTAGGTCGGCGTTTGTAGCGTTTTACATATCTACGGGTTATCACGTAGATCGGCGGATATGGGTTAACATTTTTAAACACATATCCATGTGTTACGTGTAAGCTACGCATGTTGGCGTTTGACAAAAATTGTGTGTACCACTGGTCGATGAAGCACTGCATTACAAAATTAGAATACTTGATGCGGCTCAATTCCAAATCCAAGTTGCCTGTAAGATGTCGCTATTAAGTATAAGAAGTCTGTTATCTACATAATAATAATAATAATAATAATGTGTGGACTTATATAGCGCACGTATCCACCAACTGAGTGGTGCTCAAGGCGCATTATATTATTACCCCTGCTCATAAGGCTCATAAATCATTCCTGAAACCATCTCAGCTCCCTGGGGAGTATACAGCTCAATTGCTGCCATTACAGCGCATATAGGGCTAATCAACCAACTCTGCCCTCACAGGTACCCATTTAACCCCTGGGTGGAGAGAAGCAATTATGGTTAAGTGTCTTGCTCAAGGACACAAGTGTCACGGCCGGGATTCGAACCCACATTCTGCTACTAACACCAGAACTTGAGTCCGGTAAGCTAGACCGCTCGGCCACGACACTCCATGAAGTGTTTATAGCACTGTATACTGAGTGCTTTCCGAGTGTCTGTGGAAAAACTTCAAACTTTGAACCCACGACCTCCTGCTTACTAGTGCAGACATACTGAACGAGATACAGTTCTCTCACATGCCGAATTAGTCTCCCGGTCTGTACTACGTGTCAGTGTGTGGAACAATACGTCATAAATTGCCCAAATCCTAGGTTGTTACATGACATACACACTTCATATAGGTATTAGACTTCTGGAACTAGCAGTAATTGTTCACTGTAACTCACTATTTTGTATGTATCTAACTAGTTGCATTGTTTGTGTTTTGGGGTGAGTTCCCGGCCTTTGTTCCTTCTCTTGTAGGTCATGACAATGCAATAAGGGTGCCTTTACTGAATAAGCCTAGCTAGGACCCTCCCTCCATGTTCTTGTGTATCCCTATAAATATATATAGTTACTTGTTTCTTAATTTTTGTTCTTTTTTAGCCAATGACAATCATCGTCTCATCGTTCTATGTGTGTTATATCATATCAGTATGGATGACAAAGCTAAGTCCATGTTTACCTACACTGACTGCATACCAATGGTAATTTGTGTTCATTAAAACCCCTCAGATACTCACAGTCCATTTTGTCAGTGGGTTGACAGACCTGCCAAAACCCTTCGACTGTAAGTTTGTGAAAGGTGGAATAACTGTGTAGTAAGCTTGGGCGATGATACAATAATCTCGGAATATTACAATACCTTTTTTATTTCAAGTTATCGAGATATCGGCAAATCGCGACTAAAAAAATATATCGCGATTAAAAAAACAAAAATCACAATTGTGAGTTGAGTCAGAAATTCCATAGAATTAAAATTAGGCCAGTCTTTTCAGCTTTTGGAAGCGAGAAACAGAAGTAAATTACTTCAGTGGTTAGTCGACTGTCAGATCACAAAGGAACCGCCATACAGAGGCCTACAGAAGTACATACTATACAAATGAATTTCCTGATGTTGATGGCGATTGGCACGATTGTAGCGATTGTACGTGATGCTTGTAGAGGGGTACATACCTGTAGTTATCGGCTCTTAATCATGCGTGAATGAAAAACATAATTGTGATACTATCGAAAATTGCGATACACATGTATATGTTTGATGATATATCGTGGATGAAAAAATCGATATCGCTCAAGCCTACTGTTCAGAACATATTACTGTGTACAGTGTAATAATAATAATAATACAGAAGATTTATAATGCGCACATATCCACCAAGAAGTGCTCAAGGCGCTTTACAGTAAACAAGAAATCATACAATAGCATAACAATACAATAGCAAATGCAATATAATACTAAACAAAAGATAACAAAATGCATAAATGAATGTTAGTAGTCATTATAGGCAATACACATAAGATGAGTTTTTAAGTTTTTCTTGAAGGAGTCAACAGATTGAGATTCACGAATGTACAGAGGTAAATCATTCCAAAGGCGTGGAGCCACAACTTCAAAAGATCTGTCACCCCAAGAATGTTTTGACTTTTGTTCAGCCAGCAAAAATTTTGCACTGGAATGTATTTTGCGAGAGGGGGCATAACATTTCAACAAGTCAGATATATATAATGGTGCACAATCATTCAAAGATTTGAAAACGATAAGCAATATTTTATAAATAATACGATGCATTCTCACACAAAACCACTACACATTGCTGGCGAGACATTTGTCCCTTTGAAAACATTAACCCTAACCACCAGTGGCGTAGCCTCGGGGGCCTGAAAGCACGTGCCCCCAAATTTCCAGTGCCACCCCCAGGTGCCCCCCCATGAAAAATCCTCATAGTGGCCAAAAAACAGAAAAGAAAAAGAAATGGGAAAAAACCCATACCCCTGGGTCCCCCCACTGAAAAGCAATGCCTCCCCCTGAAAAAGTCCTGGCTACGCCGCTGCTAACCACCTCATATCCTGCAAAATCCTCCAACGGGCACTTTTGGGGGAAAATTCAGTGCTGTTGGAAACTTTCACCTCTTCAAACGGAACAAAATTACTACCTGGCAAGAAGTACAGGCCATAAGTGCTGAATATGAAAGATCAACAAAAATGCATGGTGCATTTTTGAAGATAAGGGCATGTTTCCAAAAGTGCACTGATGGATTCAGAAAGGTTCCTAGCCAGAATACCTAGGGGGTTAGGGTTAATGACACATTGAAGTAAGTTGAAACTTTCACAGGTTGGTTTTTATACATATATTTTAATTCTCATAAAGTATGGATGCATTTAGAGACATCTTACCAAAAGTGGTGACTGGCTTTAAGCAGTTTAATGCGAAATACTATCCATCCAAACTCTTACCACAGGTAATGAAAATGATCCTGGAGAGTCCTGGTGAGCGCATCGAGCTGGAGTTGGTCTCCTTGGGTATCAATCTGGCCTGTAACAAACGCAACACACAGCTCATCTGCGAAGGGAACGGGCTCCGACTCCTGATGCGTCGTGCCCTGCGATTCAAGGACGCGCTGTTACTGAAGATGGTACGGAATATCTCGCAGCACGACGGGCTAACAAAGGCACAATTCATTGTGAGTATGAAGGCTTTGGGAACCAATGTCTGTCGTGTCGTCTTTACAGCAGGATGTGGACCAAACGGGAACTGGCCTTGGGTGATAACAGATAGAGCTATACACCAATTATTTTGATTCAATTCAATTTACATTTATTGCCATATAAAAGGCAGTGCATTACAGAATCCAAGATGGCGGCTCTGTGACGACATAAAACTTAGCATTAGCTAACTGACCTGACGGTGCACATTTATTTCCATAATCTTTACGAGACTGTTAAATTCACAAAAAAATTAATTAAATAATGGTCAGCACAAGCAATTGAAGCATATTCAAAAAGGCCAAAGCTGGACTCAGTACTGTATAGCCCAGTCAGGGATACTGCACGGGGTCGGGCGTCGCAATTCCAGCTAAGTCCAACAGTTGGGTGGTAGTGTTACTGCATGGTGTTGTATTTTGATGGACTCGGTACTGTATAGCTCTGACAGGGATACTTTACATGGGGCCGGGTGTCCCAATTCCAGCTAAGTCCAACAGTAGGGTGGTAGTGTTACTGCATGGTGTTGTATTTTGATGGACTCGGTACTGTATAGCTCTGACAGGGATACTTTACATGGGGCCGGGTGTCCCAATTCCAGCTAAGTCCAACAGTTGGGTGGCAGTGTTACTGCATGGTGTTGGATTTTGATGGACTCAGTACTGTATAGCCCAGACAGGGATACTTTACATGGAGCCGGGTGTCCCAATTCCAGCTAAGTCTAACACTTGGGTGGTAGTGTTACTGCATTGTGTTGTATTTTGATGGAATCATTACTGTATAGCCCAGACAGGGATACTTAACATGGGGCTGGGTGTCCCAATTCCAGCTAAGTCCAACAGTAGGGTGGTAGTGTTACTGCATGGTGTTGTATTTTGATGGACTCGGTACTGTATAGCTCTGACAGGGATACTTTACATGGGGCCGGGTGCCCCAATTCCAGCTAAGTCCAACAGTAGGGTGGTAGTGTTACTGCATGGTGTTGTATTTTGATGGACTCGGTACTGTATAGCTCTGACAGGGATACTTTACATGGGGCCGGGTGTCCCAATTCCAGCTAAGTCCAACAGTTGGGTGGCAGTGTTACTGCATGGTGTTGGATTTTGATGGACTCAGTACTGTATAGTCCAGACAGGGATACTTTGCACGGGGTCGGGTGACCCAATTCCAGCTAAGTCCAACAGTTGGGTGATAGTGTTACTGCATGGTGTTGTATTTTGATGGTCTCGGTACTGTATAGCCCAGACAGGGATACTTTACATGGGGCCGGGTGTCCCAAGTCCAGCTAAGTCCAACAGTTGGGTGGTAGTGTTACTGCATGGTGTTTGATTTTGGTGGATTCAGTTCTGTACAGCCCAGACAGGGATACTTTACATGGGGCCGGGTGTCCCAATTCCAGCTAAGTCCAACAGTTGGGTGGCAGTGTTACTGCATGGTGTTGGATTTTGATGGACTCAGTACTGTATAGTCCAGACAGGGATACTTTGCACGGGGTCGGGTGTCCCAATTCCAGCTAAGTCCAACAGTTGGGTGGTAGTGTTACTGCATGGTCTTGTATTTTGGTGGACTCAGTACTGTATAGCCCAGACAGGGATACTTTACATGGGGCCGTAGTGTCCCAATTCCAGCTAAGTCCAACAGTTGGGTGATAGTGTTACTGCATGGTGTTGTATTTTGATGGTCTCGGTACTGTATAGCCCAGACAGGGATACTTTACATGGGGCCGTAGTGTCCCAAGTCCAGCTAAGTCCAACACTTGGGTGGTAGTGTTACTGCATGGTGTTTGATTTTGGTGGATTCAGGAAGGTTCTTAGCCGAACCCATTAGGGGGTTAGGGTCAATACTGCATACAAACACCAATACTTATTGATACCTTTTGTCTCTTTGTGTTCTCTGTACACAGGAGTACATCAGTGACATCGCTAGTGTGGTCAAGAACTCAGATGATGAGGAGCTGGTCGTGGAAGCTCTGGGCATCCTCGCTAACCTGACGATACCGGACCTAGACTATGAGTTGATCCTCAAGGAGTACAAATTAGTGCCCTGGATCACACAAAAACTGGAACCAGGTAAGGGGAAAATTATGTCATTCATCAGTGGTGACGTGTTTTTTTTTTTTTTTTTTTTTTTTTTTTTTTAACCAGTGAAATACGTGATACATGTATACGAGGTTATTGGAACCAGACCAAATTTCCCATACATAAAAATAAGGTGGCTAAGATGGGCAAACGTTCATACCCCTATGTGAAAAAGTCGTTTAAAACACAGCGCTGCCGAGTTCCAAGCGATCCAGCAATTTTGGCTACAAAAAATTGATGCGCGCGGAGACATGAAACCTGAGACTTTTTTGGGGCCTTTTTGAAGATGCATCGAAATTCCTTTTTTTTAAAGATTTATTTTTATATTTATTTTAGGTGCGGCTGAGGATGACCTGGTTCTGGAGGTGGTCATGTTGGTTGGAACGGTTGCCATGGACGACTCGTGTGCGGCCATGTTGGCAAAATCAGGAATCATACAGAGCCTGATAGAACTACTCAATGGTGAGTTGAGAAAGATTCTAACATGTTTGATTAAATCAAACTTACTTGATGTAAAGATGACAGTGGTATCGGACATCCCTTGAAATCTCTCAGCCTGAGATGCTGTCAGATGTTACCAGAAACGTGCTGGGGCTTCGGTCATTAGTTTTAAAAGCATTTTCGCGAGTTCGGTTGTGCTGCGATGATGTCATTGTTCTGACCAAACGTGAACCGAAGTTTGTGCTATCGATTGCGCTTGGTTTCAAGAAAAAGTAATGGAAGTTTTGTCAATTATTTGTTAAAACATGATGGAATTAGGGCTGCGCGTTTTCGGATATTTTTGGAACCGGATACCCGAAATCAGGAAAGTTCGGATACCCGTTTTCATTCTTGTTGAAAACATGCCTGTAAACGTTAACAAAATTGACCTTTTATAATACAGAGGATACCATATTTAATTCGATCTTTATTAAAGTATAACATCTTGGTGACAAAATATTGTATTAATTTACGGAAAGTTATTTCTGAAATAAAACCGTAAAAATTGATCACGGGCGCGCACGCATGGCCAGTGCATCACGCAGCTACAGCGGCCTCGCACGTGACTGTGTCAGGGATCGGAGTTACTACCATCATCAGAAGACAATAATCACCGGTGCGTGCGTGATCAGAGCGCATGCGTATAGCAAGTTGACTTTAATGTTCATGTCACAAAACACGTGTTGTCATTGGTCAAAGGCGATGTGGGTGGAACTAACCCGTTGTGGGAAAACGATTCATGTGCTTGCGCCTTGCCGCGCCCTGCCTTCTAAATAAGGATATCCCGTACGCCATATTGGCTTTGGATCAGAGCGCATGCGTATAGCAAGTTGACTTTAATGTTCATGTCACAAAACACGTGTTGAATAATGTCATTGGTCAAAGGCGATGTGGGCGGAACTAACCCGTTGTGAGAAAACATTCATGTGCTTGCGCCTTGCCGCGCCCCTGCCTTCTAAATAAGGATATCCCGTACGCCATGTTGGCTTTGGATAAGGACATGATTTTGCGGACTAAAATAATATTTGATATTATTAAACTAACAAACTGCAAAAAATTAACGAATCTAAAATCAGAACTTGAATATTAATATGTTTCTATCACAATGAACTTTAGTTAAATGTCAATAAACCTGTCAATAAACATTGTTTCTTGAAAGAATGAATTTTTACCAATTTGGGCCCCTTTTTCTCAAAATGGGACCAAACTTGACTAATCCCTGTTGAACGTGGCATCGTGTTGATCGGTCAGTCAAAAAATGAGTCTAAAATTTAGGATGCGCACTCATCAAAAAATAACTTAATAAAACGTATCGGTGTAAGTTTTGTCTACTTTTTAATTAGTATTCAGCCAATTTGTCCCCTCCATCAATGTTTGACGATCCATAATTCGCAGCTCATCATAAGCAACCGCATTTCGTCCCTCATAAACGTCTTTTCAACTGATAGGAGATTAAGTGATTGTAAAAATTTCGTCTCTCATAAACGTCTTTTCAACTGATAGGAGATTAGGTGATTGTAAAAATATGCTGCCCAATTGAAAGGATCAAACCCGCAACCAATAATACCTTTCAAATCCGACTGATTACGTATCCTACTGTTGGTTTCAAAGACAATGACCGACTTAACACCTCCTTTTTTATGTCTTTCTTTTGAAACAAACTGTCACCTTGTGGCAAATGTAAATGTTGGTGATATGTTGAGGGATGGTCAGTGGCACATCAAAATAATTACACAACAAAACCAATTTCAACACTACATTTTTATTACGACAACAATTAATGTGGATGTCCCCGATAATAAAATCCCCTTTATTAACACATCATGGTGCACACTCCAGTGCAGACATAAACCAGCAGTTATTGTCCCACTAATCCAATTACTGTCAACAATAGGCAAACATTCCATCCTGAGCAGCTAGTTTGATACTTGTTTGTAGCATGCAGCAGCCAGGCTATTTGAGTCTTAATGATTGGATACAATGTATCAGTTGGACAAAAGTGTATGGAAAATGTCCTTAAAATACTACAAAGGCGTTATCTTGAATAAAATTGCTCCTAAAAGTGTAAACAGTACATTGTTCAATAGTTAAACATTTCTGCTCACACCGCTGAAATGTTAAGTCCCAATTTTAAAAAGTTGTTTACAGGTACTCGGAACCGAAAAACAAAACCGGGTAATGACAGTTTCGGTCGGGTATCCGGGTACCCGGATACCCGGCACAGCCCTAGATGGAATGATTGTTTGTATACCAGTATATCTTTCAAATTTATTACTAGCACTCACAAGTAAGTTCTATTTTGCCAAAATATTAATTATACTGTTTATTTTGACTCTTGAGAAACATTGAGGAAACTGAACAGTTGTGTTCTCATTTTCGCATAGCTACATGCTGTCTTGTTTCTGGTCAAGAATGTGACGTCAGAAACAAGTTTCTGTTTGTGTTCACCATTTGATACCATAAGAAAGCTCTTTTTCTACAGAATTGGAAATACAAAGATCACATTTTTTTGAAAATTTTGTGGGAGCAGATCAAATTATTTCTCATATTTTGGACTGTATAAAAATCTTGTCTTTGAGAGAGATCCTTCTAGGGTTGAAACGTGAGTCCGATAACTACTATTTTTTTCATTTATGTTCAGGTCTTTTCGGTTAGTGTTTTAATTCTTCATTTAAATACATGTATCTTTAATGGAAATCTGACAGCAGATCGACGTTTCACAGTACGAAGATAGATCATATTTGTCAATTAAAAAATGCATTTTATATTATTTTCTCGTTGAAGACTGAATGTAGTTAGCTTTTTGTAAAATATAAAAGACATGTAACAGAATCTTGTCATATTCTCAAAAACGTGAGCATCAAAAACGTGATTGTTTTGGTATATTTCGTGAAAATAAAGTGTTGAAATTAACATACATTATCCAGTATTGTACCTTCTCTTGAGAGGATGATGTTCCTAAACAATAATTTTGATACACTACCTCTAGGTACAAAGACAACTTTATTTCACTTGGATCAAAAAATACACAAAGGCTGACTTTATTATGAAAGTATTGATATTTTAACATGATTTGGCTTTTATTTGCAGCTAAGCAAGAGGATGATGAGATTGTGTGTCAGATAGTCTATGTCTTCTATCAGATGGTATTCCATGAAGCGACGAGAGAAGTCATTATCAAACAAACACGTATCCTTTTTTTGATATCTCATCATGATACAAATTGAAAAGAGGTTGACCTATTGCCACGACTTATGACCTCATGACCTCATGACCTATGACTTATCATCAGACTTGTATGACTCGTGACTCGGACTCAGACTCAAGTCCGACTCAAGTCACGTTTTTGGTGTCTCGGACTCGGGACTCGAGTCACCATGTACAATGACTCGGACTTGGACCTGACCTTTCGGACTCGGACTTGTGACTCGATGTTTGTGACGTGAACTCGACGGCAAAATGCCCAATATTCACTATTTTAAAACATTAACAATATAAAGAATTTTCTTGCAACATAGTGTTTAAATCTGTTAACTTTGAACATTGATATATGTCTAGGATTTTCTTTTCTTTCGTTTTTTTTTTTTAATTGACTTGGACTCGACCTTCATGATTTGTGACTCGGACTCGACCTTCATGACTCGTGACTCAGGCTTAACCCACAGGACTCGGGACTTGGACTCGGACTCGGACTCGACACTGGGGACTCGTACCCGAAGATTTGGGGTAGTCTTTGTGTACATGCGCATCTTCATGCACATGTGGGTTGGTGAAATTCTTGCGTCGGGAGATAAACAATTGATTTAATTTTGCCCTACACCGACGTGTGTATAGCACTGCATACTCAGTGCTTTCCGAGTGTCTGTGAAAAAAAACTACACAGGTGACTCGGGCGGGATTCGAACCCACGACCTCCTGCTTACTAGTGCAGATGTCTTAACCTCTCGACCACCGAGCTTGCCCGATGACAAATTAAATCAATTGTTTATCTCCCAACGCAAGAATTTCACCAACCTATATATATCGCGGAGCCCGCTGCTATATGGGATTCTAGCCGGCCAATTGTCATCGGGCAAGCTCGGTGGTCGAGAGGTTAAGACATCTGCACTAGTAAGCAGGAGGTCGTGGGTTCGAATCCCACCCGAGTCGCCTGTGTAGTTTTTTCACAGACACTCGGAAAGCATACAGTGCTATACACACGGTGTAGGGCAAATTAAATAAATTGTTCATGCACATGCTAATGCTTTCGTATAAAATACACGTTGCATATAATATGCCCCAATACAAATATGATATTTGGATGGCTGGTAGGATGTTCCTTAACTGTAGTTAACAGAGGCTCCTGCCTATCTGATTGATCTGATGCACGACAAGAATGCTGAAATACGTAAAGTGTGTGATAATACACTGGATATCATTTCAGTAAGTAATCTCATCATTATGATAATGTAAGCTAGACATCCTGTTAATTTGCAAACAATGGCCTCGCCCAATTATCACTCACACTAGGTTCAATTATAACATACACAACAACCGTTTACTTTGTTATAAACAATTCCCCACTGTGTAACCATTCTGTCAATCACTAGCTAATCACCGTCTGAATGTCAGTGACCTATCCCCTATCCCTATATTTACTGTTGTCCTTGGTCTCTCGCTCTCCTTCTCTATGGACATGTAGTGTTGTGTGTCCAGAAGAAGGTCATAAGGCTCTACGACCTTCTTCCGGGCACACAAAGTACAACTTTTTGTCCCAGCAGAAGGTCGTAAGCAATAAAAAAGTAGGGTATAACTGTTATATATTTGTTGCTAGAATTACTCCCAAGACATGTTTTTCCATTCCCATGCAGAATTTAACTTTCCTACAATGACTTATGCATGGCAGAAAACCAACCAAACTTTCACACTCAGTTTTCTTGAAACACAATTTTGCACAGTAATTGCTTACGACCTTTTGCCGGTCACACTTTCATTACGTCCTTCTTCCGGGCACACGGCGATGTATCAGTGTAAAAGCCTAGATCTATAATAAATCTATAATAAATATAATCTGATATAAACCCAAAGATCCATCTTCAGTCTGTCTTCTTTGTATGTTCATGTACAAGTATACATGTATCTATAACGACCAGGTCAAGTAATACGCCCAAATATAGTATTGCAATAATAATAATAATATTTCATTCTTACATATTGCTTTTCACATAATGTCCCAATGCGCTTTACATTATTTCCCCTGGTCACTGGGTCAATATCATTCCTGTAATCTTTCTTAGCTCCCTGGGGAGTATACATACCAGTATGTGCAACCGTTTGGCGCTACAGGGCTAATCAAACACAATAACCATCTCTACCCTCACAGGTATCCATTTGTACTCCTGGGTGAAGTGAAGTAATTATAGTAACATGTCTTGCTTACACTACGAATAACTTTACCCTGAAAATGCCCTGAAAATCTGTTTTGCCGTGAAATAACAGTGCACCGTAATTTCACTGCAATTTTATGGTGTCTCTTCCTCTCAGACATTGGCAATAATGTTCACTGTGATTTCAGGGCTAATTCACGGCGCTCTCGAGAATAAATGAGCTGCCCCAAAACTGCCACGAGAAGTTCATGGTGTTTTCACGGCATTTTCACAGCGAAGGAATCCCAAGAGTATTTCATGGCATTTTCGCGGTGTTGTGTCGTCATGAAATTGCTGTGAACTATTTATTTCACGGTAAAACAGATTTTCAGGGTAAAGTTATTCATAGTGTTAAGGACGCTCACGGATTCAAACCCACATTCTGATGACGCAGCCATCAGAACACAAATCCAATGCACTAAACTGCTCAATCATGGCATCCCATAAAGTTTATACATATAGCTTCAAGCAGCGATTCTTAATAAAGAATACTCAATAATAATGAGAGTAATGGACACTTGTATCCACAATGTGTGATTAGAATTGAGACTTAGGAATAAGGTTTGTAGTTGCACCATGTAACCATTTCTTACTGGTTCTGAAAAGAACCGGTGGTGAGATAAAGCCAAAAAAAGTCTTTTGTTTCTGGTCATCGGGCGGCTTACCGGTGCAGTAACATGCTTTTTTTTTTTTTTTTGCCAACAGGGAAATAAGTAATGTATGTATACGCGTGGACCAAATTTCCCATATACAAAGTATGGTGGCTAAGAGAGGCCTCACAAATCAGGCAAATGTTCATACCCCTATGTGAAAAAGTCATTTAACCAGTTGACGTCGAGAATATATATTTTTTTCTGGTCCCCAGTGAAAAATCTGAAAAAATTTCTAGCCATTAATAAAATTTTTTGTCAATGAAACTAAGTTCGGACACCCAAATAAACACCTTTACTCATTGACATTTCGAGAATTAAATGGCTAGTTTTTTAATTACGGTTGTGTTTGTTCAGCACAATTAGACCATTGGCAAGCTCCGATGCAACGGCCTATTAGCGACCAGCGCCCGGTCGAAAAGACGACATACCCGGAGAGAGATCGAAGGCCTCGTAAACAATGGATATAAATCCGTCTTTACAAATTCTTGGCTGGTACGTCAAAGGAACAGGTCTTGGATAAAGGGATTACGCAAAAATCAACAAAAAGAGTGAACTCGTTCAGTGTTTGCAGTGCATTTTGTCCGGGGCCACCGAACCGTGACCCCATGGACTCCGAGAAACGATTGCGTGTGTACAAGTCAGCTGCCACGACGGCACGCCACGTGTGGCGTGTTGACAAGTCTCCCGGTTAACACACACAAAAATCGGAATGCGTGTTTAGACGCTCTCCGATTCGCTGTACAAAAAAAAATTGCGTGTATACCCGGCCTCCGAAGTGAACTGGTTAAAACACAGCACGGCAGAATTCCAATCGATCCAGCAATTTTGGCTGCAATTGGACATCGTTTCATAGCACAAAGAAAAGAAAATTAAAAATGCTAACGCGCGAGCCTGAGGCGACACGCACGGAGACCAGAAACCAGAGACCTTTTTTTTGTGTGCCTAACTTGACGTTTCTGGAGAACACGCTCAGAGTATACTTATTGAGTTGTCAAACCACCATTTCTTCACAGAAACAACACACTGTCACAACTCATTAGAGTCATAACATGGTGCTACTGCAAGCCTTCTGTTAACACTGTTTTGCCACCATGCAAAGGTTCAAATCCAACTTAATATTTGTAGCTTTGCATGGTGAAAAGTAAAGACTATTTGGCGATATTTGGCGACCCCTACTACGGACCGAAGGATCTCCTATATCCAAAGTCCGCAACCCACCCCAGACTGAGGGATCTCCTACATCCTAAGTCAACCACCCGCCCTCCTCACTGTGCTTGTTAACAACTGATTCAGTGAGCACGCATTCCTCTCCTCCCCACTTCAAGGATCCCAGTTCCACCGTTTCCTGTCTGAATGCTACAATGCACTAATCCTCCAGCATCCAGTCTTCACGCAAATCCTTTGTGCAACATCTCCCAGAGTCCGGCATTCTCCTGAAGACGATCAGAGCATACTGATCGAAACGTCGAGTTGTAACAGTTCTTTTCAGAACTAATTACTACTCAATTTGAGAATTTCACATGGTGTCACCGCAAACAGTCTTTACAAATCCTACTTATATTTTTATTGGTTGATTATTTACAGGAATTTGACGAGGAGTGGGCGAAGAAGATCAAATTGGAGAAGTTCCGCTGGCATAACTCTCAGTGGCTTGAGATGGTTGAATCTCAGCAGATGGATGAGAGTGATGGGATGATGTACGGGGATGAGGGATACAGTCCATACATCCAAGAGTCCGACATATTGGATAGACCGGACCTCTTCTATGGACAACAAGGTATAATAACTACAGTAGATTTAAAAGGATTTAACCCATTGCGACTTTAGGCAACCAAGGTCACCACACACACAGCACTTAATTGGGAGTATCATGACCAGCTTTTAAAACAGCTGTATTTTTTCCCTTCTTCGCAGTCCATACCCATGCTATATATGGTTGGAAAGACTGGTTCCTTATCTTTGTAATGGTATAACCCAACCTACATGTTGCTATTATAGAAATCAGACATAATACAAGTCAATCCTTTCAATGGCCATTTGTGCTATGGAACGCCATACACTTGTGTACAAAATGCTCTCTGTGTTTGTGAAACAAGGTTAGGGGAAGTAAAATAGATAACCCGATCATTTTATATACATCCCACATATTTTGGTATCATATGAAAGGGAATTTCATGAGCAACAATCACTTCATTGAATATATCTTTGATTTCAGGATATGAAGACGGTGAGATGTATGATGGAGTAGTTACTCCTGATTATATTGATGAATATGGCAATGTACAGAATGGAGATTACATGGGTTCCCCTGGCTCAGCTATGTACGGAAACAGGTAAGTTCAAAGTTTTGCATGGTGGATAGGATAGGACAATTTAGTATACAGATAACACCATGTGTAACAATCTTGGAAGAAGTGATGTGGTTCTGAAAAGAACCGGCAGTGAGAATGGTTCTCTGACATTGATAGGATGCTAACTATTTTTTTTAAAAATGATTACCATAGACTGTACACCCATGCGCTGTATCTCAGTCTTGCTAGTGATCCCCATTCACATTTCCTGGTGCGTTAGTGTGCAGTTTAAAATTGAACAATTTATGTAGTTACGTTATTAAATTGAACACAAAAATTTGAAGAAAAGCATGGCTGGCGGTTTATTGTTGCTTTTTCAAAAAGGCCACTTTTCCCGAGTACCCACTTTTCCCGAGTACCCACTTTTCCCGAGTACCCACTTTTCCCGAGTACCCACTTTTCCCGAGTACCCACTTTTCCCGAGTACCCACTTTTCCCGAGTACCCACTTTTCCCGAGTACAAGTGCACTTCCAATAGAATTTCAGAATGTCTATGGGAATTCTTTTTAAAGGGGCACCAGATCCAAGATCAGGGCAATGGAGGCCTTTGTGAAATTCCAGGCCTTCTGTAACTAACCTATAAGCCTGGTAATGCACCTCCAGTTATCAAATGTATGGTTCCAAAACCATTTTTAAAGCATTTTTATGAATCATTGATAAAAAAAACTCTAAGAATATCCCTGCACATTGCATATTATACCCGATAATTAAGCTTGTCTAATTAATCGTATCCCTCTATTGTATCACCCTAGATACAGCCAGGAGTTCCGCCCAGATTCACGTGTTGCTTACGTTCCTGGGGGCCAGGCTATAGATGAGTATGGCCAGCCGTTAGAGGTTTATGGGGGTCCGGCTGTGGACGAATATGGCCGGCCAGTCCAGGAGGGGTACGGGTACCAGACTCATGGGTCTCAGGAATATGGCTACAGGGGAAGCTATGATTACAGATAGGGACTTACCTCCGGGGTCAGAGGTTACAGGGTCAAAGGTTAAAATGGAGACCAAAGTACGAGTGGCTATCTCATAATGCTTACAAGAACAACAAATGTGACCTGTGACATTACGCCTAAACCAAAACAACACGTTTCTGCTTGGCGGTATGCGTGCACATCATGTTTTGGTTTAGACTTGACGTATGTCACAGGTCACATTGCGTATAGATGATGCATTGATCTCTATTATAGTGATGATTGAGGTCAATGTTCGATTACCGTATTTCTAGCGAATGCACTAACCGGGAACAAAGAAAAACCAAGAAAATGAATGGTATTGAAATAATAAGGTGGCTCTTGTATGCCGATGATTTGGTTTTATTTTGTATAAGCATTGCTGAAGCACAAGGAATTATGAATATAATGAACACAACTTGTAAACGTTTTGGATTAACAATTTCTTTCAAAAAAACTAAAGTGATGCAATTTAATACATCTACGAGTGACATAAATATTGTCATTGATGGTATTGAACTTGGAAATGTGTCTGAATTTTGCTATCTTGGCCACACCATCTTCAATGATGGTAGAAATTCCACTGACCTAAGAATTGCAAAGGCTACAGCTAAATTTTATGAACTTAAGGGGGTTCTTTGTGACAGGGAAATACGTATGTCCATTCGGACTAAAATCCTGGAAGCATGTGTTCGTCCTAGACTGACATATGCTACCCAATGCTGGAGGCCTAGTGAGAAAGAAATAAAAGGATTGAAAGTAGTTGGTATGGTTTCCTAAGGCGAATGATTAAAGATGGTTTCCGTAGGAAACCTTCACTTACAGAAGGTGAAGTTAATCATGCTCTTTACTTTGCTAATATAGATCTAGGCGCATAACAAAAAGTCAACCACTTGAATTATATTAACTCCCAGTATCTGAAATACATAGCTCATACTTGTCGTAGGGAAAATACAAATTTGACCAAGCTTAGTTTATTTTTTATTCCTAGAGTCCCATACTATCGAGATCCCTGGATAGGTATCTCAAGACTTCTGGGTGATATTTCTATTGAGCAGATTAAAAGAGAAACACAGTCAAAGACTGGTTTCACCAGGCTCCTAGGAGTCCTGACTCATATGAAGCCTAAAGCTTCAAAATGAGGACCTAAACTGTACTGTAATGAGACGATGTTACCTAAACCAAAACATCTCAACCAAAACAGGATGAGCTGCTAAGCAGAGAATTATGCTAAGCAAATATTTTTGCTAAGCAATATAAAACAGACTACCAGCCAAAATGCATACATTTTGTATGAAAGTTTGACTGGTAACCAAAGAAATCTGCTAAGCAAATATTTCTGGTAAGCAATTTTATCTGCTTGGCAGCTCTATGAAATTGACCCCAGATGCAAAATGTCACATCGTCTATAGAAACCAACGTGGGACCGTACTCAAGTTCCCTCAGCCTTATGTTCCCTCAGCCCTATGTTCCCTCAGCCCTAAATAGACCCTATGTTCCCTCAGCCCTATGTTCCCTCATCCAGTCTTAACACTCCATGAGGGAACATAGGGCTGAGGGAACATAGGGTTGAGGGAACATAGGGCCTAATTTGGATTTTAAAAAAATGTTAGGCATTGAGGGAACATAGGGCTGAGGGAACATAGGGCTGAGGGAACATAGGCATGACCCCACCAACGTGTGGACATTGTGTATCATACACTATTGGTAAAATGTCTCTGTGTGCATGCGTACTTAATTAGCAAAGTATAGAAACCAACCCTGGAAGGTTTATCACACTATTGGTAAAATGTCTCTGTGTGCATGCGTACTTAATTAGCAAAGTATAGAAACCAACCCTGGAAGGTTTATCACACTATTGGTAAAATGTCACTATGTACATATACTCACGGAATTTAAAAACGCATCATCCCAATATTTCACATTTTTTTCAACAGCAGATATTTATGATATTTTAATCAATACTTTCTCAGTCAAGCATGAGCGCAAATGTTCACATCATACTGACACAATAAAAGTGCTATGTACAATTATGGCTTCAATTTATCACTGCATATAAGTTATACATATTTATTGAGAAATATAAGTTGATGCGTTTTTAAATTCTGTGAGTGTATATTCTTTATAAAAATCCAAAAATATGTATAGAAACCAACCTGGAGTGTACAAACCATTGGTAGAATGTGACTACGTCATAGTTGTATACTTTAGACCCCCCCCCCCAAAAAAAATGTCTCCGGTTTCTGGTCTCTGAGCACATCACCTCAGACCCGCGCATCAGTATTTTTAATTTTTCTTTTTTTGCTATGAAACGATGTCCAATTGCAGCCAGAACTAATGGATCGATTGGAATTCTGTCGTACTCTGTTTTAAACCAAAAAAAAAAGAAGTGCAGTCTGAGAGACTTACCTGGCATGTGAGAGAACTGTATTTCGCACGTGTTTGCCCGCGTCCAGTTTAAGATTGCACCTAGTTCTAGGAACTAGCTTCCTGCGTCAAGCACCTAATCCCATGATGCCTTATGGAGTGCTGTGCAGGGGAGCAACATTTGTAATCATGATCATTGTGCGTGTACGCATTTGGATTACAATGTCGTGGTATGGATTACAGCAGGCTGGCACAAGTTCAGGTAACAGACTTCTGGTACCGTCTGTTAAAGAGTTCGCGATTGGGCCATTGGTATCATCCTTTAGATTTTAGTACTGTTCCAATCAGAATAAAAGTATCTCCCAGTTGGGACAGTATGGTAGACAACAGAGGTGTTGTACCCTTACTCTTCATACTTTGTACTCATACTTGTGAAAGAGTAATTAACAGATGCGGATTGCTGTAACACCATGTAATAATCTCTCTCGAGTTGTGCAGTTTTGAGAAGTGGATAATTTGTGGGTTAACTCAATGATAAGGTCAGTGTGCTCTGACCGTCTACAGGAGAAAGTCTACATGAAAAAGTACTCCACTACAACTATAGAGTACTCATACTGGTACTCATACAAGTCTCGTGGACAATGGACAAGTACTATATACATGTGTTATATCCTTCTATAGAAACAGTTCTGTATTTCAGCGATATTGTAATACCTTGGTCAAAGTCTTGGATGAATGACTTTACAGACATATAGCACTCATATTTGTACATGTATTCTGTTTAATGTATTTTTGGGTATAATTGAAACCTTTTATGCATAATATTCGATGTAAGAGTGTACATTTTCAAAGTGTCAAGTAAAAAGTAAATTCTTATTTATTGTAAATAACATATTAACATGAAGAGTGCTGTGGGTCAAACAACAGTTGTTGGACAATGTAATATGTTCGATGTCAGACTTGGCTTATTAACAGTTTTTTGTGGGTCATAATATTTATATTCCAGATTCAGTAGCAGTACACATGACACATTGACATAAAACTGACGAACTTAAGAAGATAAACAGATGGATGCCGCCCCCCACCCCCCCCACCCCACCCCACCCCACCCCACCCCACCCCACCCCACCCCACCCCACCCATCAATTAAAAACTTGGTGACTCATTTCCTTTCAGAAAGGAAACAAAACCACTAAGTCCTAAGGCCCCTTGCCACCCTCACACCGGTAACCTCCTACGCTGGGACACGTTGCAACCCTATCAATGTTATGAATTTTCAAAAGGGGCATATATATGTTCCAAATCTGGCACTTATTAGCGTGCAGCGCGAAGCCCTCATGTCGTGGGGCCCAATTAACTTCAAGCAAACATAAATGCCCTTGTTATAAATTAAGGCCTACGAATTCAACAACGTGCTCATACTTCATAGATGAGATAAAATATATAGAACATTTAGGAGGGCTTATTCACACAGTGCGAAGATGCACTATGAGCAAGAGTCAGTCAAGTGAAACCAAATCGTATGGTTAAAGGGAACAAAAGATATTGAACGTACACAGTAGTCCTAACATGAAATGATCTGTTGGACACTGTGGCTGTTACGTTGTGTCCTTTGCAAGGACTTCACTGAAAACTCATTAGTTAGGTATCTCAGGCTTTACTGCAAAACGAATAAATCTTTCGCCTTTTACTAAAGATTTCCGTGCAGGAGGGCAGTTCAATGAGTCTTTAATCAATTTTTCTCTGGCTTGTCGAAAGATAAGCCTAATTTTAAAATCAAAAGATAGAATAAGTGTACTTATGTATATTACTTTTATCATATTGAATGACTTAACAGGAAAGCCCCAAAATTCCTTACGTCTTACGCTGAATTCTACCCCGTCATCATCTCCAACGAATTTACTTGAGATTAACACTTTCCAATTCCACTTTCCAAAAGTTGGAAGTCAGCTAGGGACCCCCAGGTCATGATATTGGACCATTTTTACACAATCCCTCAAGTGAATGAGCCTCAAATCTTTATTTTTCAGAAAAAAATTGAGGACATATACACATTATGATAAACAGCTCGGCACATAAACTTAGTGGGGTGCACCCTAAAGCTGAACTGAGACAAGAGCGTGACCTATTCAAGATACTCAATATAGGGGTCACCGAAATTGAGGTTTCTTGCGTCCATCACCTAAAGTGACACCAAACTACAAAGAGTCCCTTGAAATCAACAAGACCATCACATTATATCAGCAGACGGGTCCACAACCTACATCGGTGTATTTCACGCTCCACAAGAACTTGCTGAGACAACTGAGACAAGAGCGTGCTGCCCTAGAGAAGACATCACCAGCAGACCTTTCAAGATACTTAAGGGAGTGATCACAGAACAAGAGGTTTCATGCGTCCAACACCTAAGTCACACCAAATTGGTGGTCACCGGCAAGACAGTGTCGAGCAGACGTACATAAAACTAAAAAGAGCATCTCGTCAACAAGACGACCTTCGTAACGATCATCGCATCTACATCGGCAGACGAATCTACGACCTACATCAATGTGTTTTACGCCTCACAACAACAAACAACTAGTCGACTCAAGTAATGGTGGCCAGGCAACAGTATAAACACCACACTGACCGACCATGGAGGTACTACCTCCATGGTCGACCGACCAAACCCATGAAGACCCTGGACGATTCCCGATCAGTAAACTCATTTCATCAGCGACATTTGGCGACCAATACTACAGACTGAAGGATCTTCTATATCCAAAGTCCATAACCCACCCCAGACTGAGGGATCTCCTATATCCTATTAGTCAACCACCCTCCATCCCCCTGTGCTTGTTAACAACTGATTCAGTTCAGTGAGCACACACTCCTCTTCCCCCCCACCCCTAGGATCCTAGTCATAACAGTTCCCGCCTGCGCACCTCAACGAACTAATCCTCCAGCATCCATTCATGGGATATGGGATGGTCCTCCAGCAGTCTACTTAAGCAGCAGCATTTTCCAGAGTCCGGCATTCTCCTGAGGACGATCAGAGCATACTGATCGAAACGTCGAGTTGTACCTCCAGTTCTTTTCAGAACTAATTACTACTCAATTGAGATTCCACATGGTGTCACCGCAATTAGTCTTACTTATCATCCTCACCATGCAAAGCTACAAGTTTTACCTAAACTCATTGAATTGTATCTTTCTTAAGCTTTATTTTGATTGACATTCAAACTTGAATTCTGGTATCGACAAACATTTGAAGAAAAAATATCTGACGCTGGGCAAAAAACAAAATAAGAGGCCATAAATTCCCAAGATTCTAAAGAAGATGGTGAGTGAGAGTTAGTCAAGTGGAAATATTAGTTGGGAGAAAAGGGTCAAAGAGACACAAAAGAACTTGACGTACACAGAACGTTCTAATTAAAAATGGTTGGCTGCCCACCGTGGCCGTCACGTTGTGTTATTTGCGAGTGGTTCACTGAGAGCTCACTTGTTAGGTATCTCAGGCTTTACTGCAAAACGAATAAATCTTTCGCCTTTTACTAAAGATTTCCGTGCAGGAGGGCAATTCAATGAGTCTTTAAACAATTTTTCTCTGGCTTGTCGAAAGATAAGCCTAATTTTAAATTCAAAAGATAGAATAAGTGTACTTATGCACGTATATTACTTTTGTCATATTGAATGACGAATTTACTTGAGATTACACTTTCAACCCTGGTAATTTCTTTGTTTACCCACCTTCGCACAAAATATCTTGGAACACCAGACCAAACAAAGGGTCACTCCTAATTCCGTTCTCAACCAGCTATGGCAATATTTAAAATAGTGTCAGTACCTGATTTCTCAAGCCAAGATGCATTTATTTTGTTTAAACGAACACCGGGTTAGATAAGAATTATTTTAATTACATGTAAATATCCGTATGGATTATTCGAAGAATAAATAAACTTCCATAGTAAACAGTGCTAAATACAAAATATTCAAAAATCACTAAACAAATACTTAGAAGTCCTACACTTTTTAAAACCAAAAGAAAAAAAATATTGATTGATGTCTAACCTTTTATTTTCTTCTCAATTTAATGTGAATAGTCCAGGTTTCTGTTATTCTCATTCCAATGCAAACCACCCTCTTCAGTAGTGAAATCTCCCACACTTTAAAGCAGCCATTTTGGCTAGTGTATCCACAATACTCAAAGTTGGAAGTCAAGGACCCCAGGTCATGATATTGGACCATTTTTACACAATCCCTCAAATGAATGAGCCTCAAATTGAGGACATACACACATTATGATAAACATCTCGCGGTGCATGAATTTCTCACTATTTAGTGAGATGCACCCTAAAGCTGAACCGAGACAAGAGCGTGGACTATTCAAAATACTCAATAGAGAAAAAGAGTCCCTTGAAATCAACAAGACCATCTACATCGGCAGACGGGTCCACGACCTACATCGGTGTATTTCACGCTCCACAAAAAATTGCTGAGACAAGAGCGTGTCCCTACACCTTCCAGAGAAGACATCACCAGCAGACCTTTTCAAGATAAATAAGTGAGTGATCACAGAACAAGAGTTCAACACCTAAGTGACACCAAATCGGTGGTCACCGGCAAGTGTCGAGCAGATGTACCTAAAACTACACTGAAGAGCATCCCGTCAACATGACGACCTTCGCAACGATCATCGCATCTACATCAGCGGACGAATCTACGATCTACGTCAATGTGTTTTACGTCCCACAACAACAAACAACTAGTCGACTCAAGTAATGGTGGCCAGGCAACAGCACTAACACCACACTGACCGACGAAACCCATGGAGACCCTGGACGATCCCCAATCAGCAAACAAAAACGACCCGTCCAACTCACTCAAGCCAAAGCATACCGGCATCCCACCGAAAGAAAAGCAACCCACCCACTGATCAGTAAACTCGTTGAATTATATCTTTCTTAAGCTTTATTTTGATTGACAATCAAAACTCGAATTCTGGTATCGACAAACGTTTGATGAAAAAATATTTGACGCCGGGCAAAAACAAAACAAAAACAACAACAACACCACCACCAATAAGAGGCCCTAAATTCCCAAAGTTCTAAAGAAGATGGTGAGTGAGAGTTAGTCAAGTGGAAATATTAGTTGGGAGAAAAAGGACCAAGAGACACAAAAGAAGTTGACGTACACAGAACGTTCTAATATGAATGGATGGCTGTCCACTGTGGCTGTCACGTTGTGTCCTTTGCAAGCGCTTCACTGAAAACGCATTAGTAAGGTATCTCAGGCTTTACTGCAAAACGTATAAATCTTTCGCCTTTTACTAAAGATTTCCGTGCAGGAGGGCAGTTCAATGAGTCTTTAATCAATTTTTCTCTGGCTTGTCGAAAGATAAGCCTAATTTTAAAATCAAAAGGTAGAATAAGTATACTTATGTATATTATTTTTATCATATTGAATGACTTAACAGGAAAGCCCCAAAATTCCTTACGTGTTACGCTGAATTCTACCCCGTCATCATCTCCAACGAATTTACTTGATTGAGATTAACACTTTTCGCTTTCCACTTCCACCTTCCAAAATACTCAAAGTTGGAAGTCAGCTAGGGACCCCCAGATCATGATATTGGACCATTTTTACACAATCCCTCAAGTGAATGAGCCTCAAATCTTTATTTTTCAGAAAATTTTTAGGACATATACACATTATGATAAACAGCTCGGCGCATGAATTTCTCACTATTTAGTGGGGTGCACTCTAAAGCTGAACTGAGACAAGAGCGTGACCTATTCAAGATGCTCAATATAGGGGTCACCGAAATTGAGGTTTCTTGCGTCCATCACCTAAAGTGATACCAAACTACAAAGAGAGTCCCTTGAAATCAACAAGACCATCGGCACTACAATCTACATCGGCAGACGGGTCCACAACCTACATCGGTGTATTTCACGCTCCACAAGAACTTGCTGATGAGACAACTGAGACAAGAGCGTGCTGCCCTAGAGAAGATATCACCAGCAGACCTTTTCAAGATACTTAAGGGAGTGATCACAGAACAAGAGGTTTCATGCGTCCAACACCTAAGTGACACCAAATCGGTGGTCACCGGCAAGACAGTGTCGAGCAGACGTACCTAAAACTACAAAGAGCATCTCGTCAACAAGACGACCTTCGCAACGATCATCGCATCTACATCGGCAGACGAATCTACGACTTACATCAATGTGTTTTACGCCTCACAACAACAAACAACTAGTCGACTCAAGTAATGGTGGCCAGGCAACAGTATAAACACCACACTGACCGACCAAACCCAAGAAGACCCTGGACGATTCCCGATCAGTAAACTCATTGAATTGTATCTTTCTTAAGCTTTATTTTGATTGACATTCAAACTTGAATTCTGGTATCGACAAACATTTGAAGAAAAAATATCTGACGCTGGGCAAAAAACAAAACAAAAACAACAACAACAAGAGGCCCTAAATTCCCAAGATTCTAAAGAAGATGGTGAGTGAGAGTTAGTCAAGTGGAAATATTAGTTGGGAGAAAAGGGTCAAAGAGACACAAAAGAACTTGACGTACACAGAACGTTCTAATTAAAAATGGTTGGCTGCCCACCGTGGCCGTCACGTTGTGTTATTTGCGAGCGGTTCACTGAAAACTCATTAGTTAGGTATCTCAGGCTTTACTGCAAAACGAATAAATCTTTCGCCTTTTACTAAAGATTTCCGTGCAGGAGAGCAGTTCAATGAGTCTTTAAACAATTTTTCTCTGGCTTGTCGAAAGATAAGCCTAATTTTAAATTCAAAATATAGAATAAGTGTACTTATGCACGTATATTACTTTTATCATATGACATAAAACACACTTTCCTACCGTCACGTTAGCAGTTTTTCTAATGGTTGTAATTTTTTTTAATATCTGAAACTATTGAGTTGATTATTACTATTATTTTTTTAATTACCCTAAAATTTCCATCAACAAATGGACGAAAAAGTGAGGTAACTTTTTCCGTCCAATTTTTATGGAAATTTGAGGGTAAAAAAAATATAAAAAAATAAAAAAATAAAATAAATCAACTCAAATTAGTTCTAGTATAAGCCTGCATGTCCATTCACATGTTGAAACACTTTTTGGTCGGTTTCAGGTACTTAAAAATAAATAACAACCATTGGAAAAACTGCTAACGTGACGGATGCAAAGTGGCCCCCTTTATTGTGTTTTATGTCATATTGAATTACTTAACAGGAAAGCCCCCAAAATATTCCTTACGTCTTACGCTGAATTCTACCCCGTCATCACCTCCAACGAATTTACTTGAGATTACACTTTCAACCCTGGTAATTTCTTTGTTTTATACCCACCTTCGCACAAAATATCTTGGAACACCAGACCAAACAAAGGGTCACTCCTAATTCCGTTCTCAACCAGCTATGGCAATATTTAAAATAGTGTCAGTACCTGATTTCTCAAGCCAAGATGCATTTATTTTGTTTAAACGAACTCTGGGTTAGATAAGAATTATTTTAATTCCATGTAAATATCCGTATGGATTATTTGAAGAATAAATAAACTTCCATAGTAAACAGTGCTAAATACAAAATATTCAAAAATCACTAAACAAATACTTAGAAGTCCTACACTTTTTAAAACCAAAAGAAAAAAATATTGATTGATGTCTAACCTTTTATTTTCTTCTCAATTTAATGTGATTAGTCCAGGTTTCCGTTATTCTCGTCCCAATGGAAACCACCCTCTACAGTGAAATCTCCCACACTGAAAAGCAGCCATTTTTTGCTAGTGTATCCAAAATACCGCAAAGTTGGAAGTCAAGGACCCCCCAGGTCATGATATTTTTACACAATCCCTCAAATGAATGAGCCGCAAATCTTTGTTTTTCAGAAAAAATAAGGACATATATACATTATGATAAATAGCTCGGAGCATGAATTTCTCACTATTCAGTGGGGTGCACCCTAAAGCTGTATCTTTTTTAAGGCTTTATTTTGATTGACAATCCAAACTCGAATTCTGGTATCGACAAACATTTGATGAAAAAATATCTGACGCCGGCCCAAAAAAACAAAACCAAAACAACAAAAACAACAACAGGAGGTCCTAAATTCCCAAGGTTCTAAAGAAGATGGTGAGTGAGAGTTAGTCAAGTGGAAATGTTAGTTGGGAGAAAAGGGTCTAAGAGACACAAAAGAACTTGACGTACACAGAACGTTCTAATTAAAAATGGATGGCTGCCCACCGTGGCTGTCATGCTGTGTTATTTGTGAGTGATTCACTGAGAGCTCACTTGTTAGATATCTCTGGCTTTACTGCAAAACGAATAAATCTTTTGCCTTTTACTAAAGATTTCCGTGCAGAAGAGCAATTCAACGAGTCTTTAAATAATTTTTCAGGCTTATTGATAGATAAGCCTAATTTTAAATTCAAAAGATAGAATAAGTGTACTTATGCACGTATATTACTTTTGTCATATTGAATGACGAATTTACTTGAGATTACACTTTCAACCCTGGTAATTTCTTTGTTTACCCACCTTCGCACAAAATATCTTGGAACACCAGACCAAACAAAGGGTCACTCCTAATTCCGTTCTCAACCAGCTATGGCAATATTTAAAATAGTGTCAGTACCTGATTTCTCAAGCCAAGATGCATTTATTTTGTTTAAACGAACACCGGGTTAGATAAGAATTATTTTAATTACATGTAAATATCCGTATGGATTATTCGAAGAATAAATAAACTTCCATAGTAAACAGTGCTAAATACAAAATATTCAAAAATCACTAAACAAATACTTAGAAGTCCTACACTTTTTAAAACCAAAAGAAAAAAATATTGATTGATGTCTAACCTTTTATTTTCTTCTCAATTTAATGTGAATAGTCCAGGTTTCTGTTATTCTCATTCCAATGCAAACCACCCTCTTCAGTAGTGAAATCTCCCACACTTTAAAGCAGCCATTTTGGCTAGTGTATCCACAATACTCAAAGTTGGAAGTCAAGGACCCCAGGTCATGATATTGGACCATTTTTACACAATCCCTCAAATGAATGAGCCTCAAATTGAGGACATACACACATTATGATAAACATCTCGCGGTGCATGAATTTCTCACTATTTAGTGAGATGCACCCTAAAGCTGAACCGAGACAAGAGCGTGGACTATTCAAAATACTCAATAGAGAAAAAGAGTCCCTTGAAATCAACAAGACCATCTACATCGGCAGACGGGTCCACGACCTACATCGGTGTATTTCACGCTCCACAAAAAATTGCTGAGACAAGAGCGTGTCCCTACACCTTCCAGAGAAGACATCACCAGCAGACCTTTTCAAGATAAATAAGTGAGTGATCACAGAACAAGAGTTCAACACCTAAGTGACACCAAATCGGTGGTCACCGGCAAGTGTCGAGCAGATGTACCTAAAACTACACTGAAGAGCATCCCGTCAACATGACGACCTTCGCAACGATCATCGCATCTACATCAGCGGACGAATCTACGATCTACGTCAATGTGTTTTACGTCCCACAACAACAAACAACTAGTCGACTCAAGTAATGGTGGCCAGGCAACAGCACTAACACCACACTGACCGACGAAACCCATGGAGACCCTGGACGATCCCCAATCAGCAAACAAAAACGACCCGTCCAACTCACTCAAGCCAAAGCATACCGGCATCCCACCGAAAGAAAAGCAACCCACCCACTGATCAGTAAACTCGTTGAATTATATCTTTCTTAAGCTTTATTTTGATTGACAATCAAAACTCGAATTCTGGTATCGACAAACGTTTGATGAAAAAATATTTGACGCCGGGCAAAAACAAAACAAAAACAACAACAACACCACCACCAATAAGAGGCCCTAAATTCCCAAAGTTCTAAAGAAGATGGTGAGTGAGAGTTAGTCAAGTGGAAATATTAGTTGGGAGAAAAGGACCAAGAGACACAAAAGAAGTTGACGTACACAGAACGTTCTAATATGAATGGATGGCTGTCCACTGTGGCTGTCACGTTGTGTCCTTTGCAAGCGCTTCACTGAAAACGCATTAGTAAGGTATCTCAGGCTTTACTGCAAAACGTATAAATCTTTCGCCTTTTACTAAAGATTTCCGTGCAGGAGGGCAGTTCAATGAGTCTTTAATCAATTTTTCTCTGGCTTGTCGAAAGATAAGCCTAATTTTAAAATCAAAAGGTAGAATAAGTATACTTATGTATATTATTTTTATCATATTGAATGACTTAACAGGAAAGCCCCAAAATTCCTTACGTGTTACGCTGAATTCTACCCCGTCATCATCTCCAACGAATTTACTTGATTGAGATTAACACTTTTCGCTTTCCACTTCCACCTTCCAAAATACTCAAAGTTGGAAGTCAGCTAGGGACCCCCAGATCATGATATTGGACCATTTTTACACAATCCCTCAAGTGAATGAGCCTCAAATCTTTATTTTTCAGAAAATTTTTAGGACATATACACATTATGATAAACAGCTCGGCGCATGAATTTCTCACTATTTAGTGGGGTGCACTCTAAAGCTGAACTGAGACAAGAGCGTGACCTATTCAAGATGCTCAATATAGGGGTCACCGAAATTGAGGTTTCTTGCGTCCATCACCTAAAGTGATACCAAACTACAAAGAGAGTCCCTTGAAATCAACAAGACCATCGGCACTACAATCTACATCGGCAGACGGGTCCACAACCTACATCGGTGTATTTCACGCTCCACAAGAACTTGCTGATGAGACAACTGAGACAAGAGCGTGCTGCCCTAGAGAAGATATCACCAGCAGACCTTTTCAAGATACTTAAGGGAGTGATCACAGAACAAGAGGTTTCATGCGTCCAACACCTAAGTGACACCAAATCGGTGGTCACCGGCAAGACAGTGTCGAGCAGACGTACCTAAAACTACAAAGAGCATCTCGTCAACAAGACGACCTTCGCAACGATCATCGCATCTACATCGGCAGACGAATCTACGACTTACATCAATGTGTTTTACGCCTCACAACAACAAACAACTAGTCGACTCAAGTAATGGTGGCCAGGCAACAGTATAAACACCACACTGACCGACCAAACCCAAGAAGACCCTGGACGATTCCCGATCAGTAAACTCATTGAATTGTATCTTTCTTAAGCTTTATTTTGATTGACATTCAAACTTGAATTCTGGTATCGACAAACATTTGAAGAAAAAATATCTGACGCTGGGCAAAAAACAAAACAAAAACAACAACAACAAGAGGCCCTAAATTCCCAAGATTCTAAAGAAGATGGTGAGTGAGAGTTAGTCAAGTGGAAATATTAGTTGGGAGAAAAGGGTCAAAGAGACACAAAGAACTTGACGTACACAGAACGTTCTAATTAAAATGGTTGGCTGCCCACCGTGGACGTCACGTTGTGTTATTTGCGAGCGGTTCACTGAAAACTCATTAGTTAGGTATCTCAGGCTTTACTGCAAAACGAATAAATCTTTCGCCTTTTACTAAAGATTTCCGTGCAGGAGAGCAGTTCAATGAGTCTTTAAACAATTTTTCTCTGGCTTGTCGAAAGATAAGCCTAATTTTAAATTCAAAATATAGAATAAGTGTACTTATGCACGTATATTACTTTTATCATATGACATAAAACACACTTTCCTACCGTCACGTTAGCAGTTTTTCTAATGGTTGTAATTTTTTTTAATATCTGAAACTATTGAATTGATTATTACTATTATTTTTTTAATTACCCTAAAATTGCCATCAACAAATGGACGAAAACGTGAGGTAACTTTTTCCGTCCAATTTTTATGGAAATTTGAGGGTAAAAAAAATATAAAAAAATAAAAAAATAAAATAAATCAACTCAAATTAGTTCTAGTATAAGCCTGCATGTCCATTCACATGTTGAAACACTTTTTGGTCGGTTTCAGGTACTTAAAAATAAATAACAACCATTGGAAAAACTGCTAACGTGACGGATGCAAAGTGGCCCCCTTTATTGTGTTTTATGTCATATTGAATTACTTAACAGGAAAGCCCCCAAAATATTCCTTACGTCTTACGCTGAATTCTACCCCGTCATCACCTCCAACGAATTTACTTGAGATTACACTTTCAACCCTGGTAATTTCTTTGTTTTATACCCACCTTCGCACAAAATATCTTGGAACACCAGACCAAACAAAGGGTCACTCCTAATTCTGTTCTCAACCAGCTATGGCAATATTTAAAATAGTGTCAGTACCTGATTTCTCAAGCCAAGATGCATTTATTTTGTTTAAACGAACTCTGGGTTAGATAAGAATTATTTTAATTCCATGTAAATATCCGTATGGATTATTTGAAGAATAAATAAACTTCCATAGTAAACAGTGCTAAATACAAAATATTCAAAAATCACTAAACAAATACTTAGAAGTCCTACACTTTTTAAAACCAAAAGAAAAAATATTGATTGATGTCTAACCTTTTATTTTCTTCTCAATTTAATGTGATTAGTCCAGGTTTCCGTTATTCTCGTCCCAATGGAAACCACCCTCTACAGTGAAATCTCCCACACTGAAAAGCAGCCATTTTTGGCTAGTGTATCCAAAATACCGCAAAGTTGGAAGTCAAGGACCCCCCAGGTCATGATATTTTTACACAATCCCTCAAATGAATGAGCCGCAAATCTTTGTTTTTCAGAAAAAATAAGGACATATATACATTATGATAAATAGCTCGGAGCATGAATTTCTCACTATTCAGTGGGGTGCACCCGAAAGCTGTATCTTTTTTAAGGCTTTATTTTGATTGACAATCCAAACTCGAATTCTGGTATCGACAAACATTTGATGAAAAAATATCTGACGCCGGGCCAAAAAAAACAACCCAAAACAACAAAAACAACAACAGGAGGTCCTAAATTCCCAAGGTTCTAAAGAAGATGGTGAGTGAGAGTTAGTCAAGTGGAAATGTTAGTTGGGAGAAAAGGGTCTAAGAGACACAAAAGAACTTGACGTACACAGAACGTTCTAATTAAAAATGGTTGGCTGCCCACCGTGGCTGTCACGTTGTGTTATTTGCGAGCGGTTCACTGAGAGCTCACTTGTTAGGTATCTCAGGCTTTACTGCAAAACGAATAAATCTTTCGCCTTTTACTAAAGATTTCCGTGCAGGAGGGCAATTCAATGAGTCTTTAAACAATTTTTCTCTGGCTTGTCGAAAGATAAGCCTAATTTTAAATTCAAAAGATAGAATAAGTGTACTTATGCACGTATATTACTTTTGTCATATTGAATGACGAATTTACTTGAGATTACACTTTCAACCCTGGTAATTTCTTTGTTTACCCACCTTCGCACAAAATATCTTGGAACACCAGACCAAACAAAGGGTCACTCCTAATTCCGTTCTCAACCAGCTATGGCAATATTTAAAATAGTGTCAGTACCTGATTTCTCAAGCCAAGATGCATTTATTTTGTTTAAACGAACACCGGGTTAGATAAGAATTATTTTAATTACATGTAAATATCCGTATGGATTATTCGAAGAATAAATAAACTTCCATAGTAAACAGTGCTAAATACAAAATATTCAAAAATCACTAAACAAATACTTAGAAGTCCTACACTTTTTAAAACCAAAAGAAAAAAAATATTGATTGATGTCTAACCTTTTATTTTCTTCTCAATTTAATGTGAATAGTCCAGGTTTCTGTTATTCTCATTCCAATGCAAACCACCCTCTTCAGTAGTGAAATCTCCCACACTTTAAAGCAGCCATTTTGGCTAGTGTATCCACAATGCTCAAAGTTGGAAGTCAAGGACCCCAGGTCATGATATTTTACACAATCCCTCAAATGAATGAGCCTCAAATTGAGGACATACACACATTATGATAAACATCTCGCGGTGCATGAATTTCTCACTATTTAGTGAGATGCACCCTAAAGCTGAACCGAGACAAGAGCGTGGACTATTCAAAATACTCAATAGAGAAAAAGAGTCCCTTGAAATCAACAAGACCATCTACATCGGCAGACGGGTCCACGACCTACATCGGTGTATTTCACGCTCCACAAAAAATTGCTGAGACAAGAGCGTGTCCCTACACCTTCCAGAGAAGACATCACCAGCAGACCTTTTCAAGATAAATAAGTGAGTGATCACAGAACAAGAGTTCAACACCTAAGTGACACCAAATCGGTGGTCACCGGCAAGTGTCGAGCAGATGTACCTAAAACTACACTGAAGAGCATCCCGTCAACATGACGACCTTCGCAACGATCATCGCATCTACATCAGCGGACGAATCTACGATCTACGTCAATGTGTTTTACGTCCCACAACAACAAACAACTAGTCGACTCAAGTAATGGTGGCCAGGCAACAGCACTAACACCACACTGACCGACGAAACCCATGGAGACCCTGGACGATCCCCAATCAGCAAACAAAAACGACCCGTCCAACTCACTCAAGCCAAAGCATACCGGCATCCCACCGAAAGAAAAGCAACCCACCCACTGATCAGTAAACTCGTTGAATTATATCTTTCTTAAGCTTTATTTTGATTGACAATCAAAACTCGAATTCTGGTATCGACAAACGTTTGATGAAAAAATATTTGACGCCGGGCAAAAACAAAACAAAAACAACAACAACACCACCACCAATAAGAGGCCCTAAATTCCCAAAGTTCTAAAGAAGATGGTGAGTGAGAGTTAGTCAAGTGGAAATATTAGTTGGGAGAAAAAGGACCAAGAGACACAAAAGAAGTTGACGTACACAGAACGTTCTAATATGAATGGATGGCTGTCCACTGTGGCTGTCACGTTGTGTCCTTTGCAAGCGCTTCACTGAAAACGCATTAGTAAGGTATCTCAGGCTTTACTGCAAAACGTATAAATCTTTCGCCTTTTACTAAAGATTTCCGTGCAGGAGGGCAGTTCAATGAGTCTTTAATCAATTTTTCTCTGGCTTGTCGAAAGATAAGCCTAATTTTAAAATCAAAAGGTAGAATAAGTATACTTATGTATATTATTTTTATCATATTGAATGACTTAACAGGAAAGCCCCAAAATTCCTTACGTCTTACGCTGAATTCTACCCCGTCATCATCTCCAACGAATTTACTTGATTGAGATTAACACTTTCCGCTTTCCACTTCCACCTTCCAAAATACTCAGAGTTGGAAGTCAGCTAGGGACCCCCAGGTCATGATATTGGACCATTTTTACACAATCCCTCAAGTGAATGAGCCTCAAATCTTTATTTTTCAGAAAATTTTTAGGACATATACACATTATGATAAACAGCTCGGCGCATGAATTTCTCACTATTTAGTGGGGTGCACTCTAAAGCTGAACTGAGACAAGAGCGTGACCTATTCAAGATGCTCAATATAGGGGTCACCGAAATTGAGGTTTCTTGCGTCCATCACCTAAAGTGATACCAAACTACAAAGAGAGTCCCTTGAAATCAACAAGACCATCGGCACTACAATCTACATCGGCAGACGGGTCCACAACCTACATCGGTGTATTTCACGCTCCACAAGAACTTGCTGATGAGACAACTGAGACAAGAGCGTGCTGCCCTAGAGAAGATATCACCAGCAGACCTTTTCAAGATACTTAAGGGAGTGATCACAGAACAAGAGGTTTCATGCGTCCAACACCTAAGTGACACCAAATCGGTGGTCACCGGCAAGACAGTGTCGAGCAGACGTACCTAAAACTACAAAGAGCATCTCGTCAACAAGACGACCTTCGCAACGATCATCGCATCTACATCGGCAGACGAATCTACGACTTACATCAATGTGTTTTACGCCTCACAACAACAAACAACTAGTCGACTCAAGTAATGGTGGCCAGGCAACAGTATAAACACCACACTGACCGACCAAACCCAAGAAGACCCTGGACGATTCCCGATCAGTAAACTCATTGAATTGTATCTTTCTTAAGCTTTATTTTGATTGACATTCAAACTTGAATTCTGGTATCGACAAACATTTGAAGAAAAAATATCTGACGCTGGGCAAAAAACAAAACAAAAACAACAACAACAAGAGGCCCTAAATTCCCAAGATTCTAAAGAAGATGGTGAGTGAGAGTTAGTCAAGTGGAAATATTAGTTGGGAGAAAAGGGTCAAAGAGACACAAAAGAACTTGACGTACACAGAACGTTCTAATTAAAAATGGTTGGCTGCCCACCGTGGACGTCACGTTGTGTTATTTGCGAGCGGTTCACTGAAAACTCATTAGTTAGGTATCTCAGGCTTTACTGCAAAACGAATAAATCTTTCGCCTTTTACTAAAGATTTCCGTGCAGGAGAGCAATTCAATGAGTCTGTAAATAATTTTTCTCTGGCTTGTCGACAGATAAGCCAAATATATAACACAAAGACAGAATAAATAATTATGTTTAATACAACAACATAAAATTTATATTTGGGGTGTCTTATATAACACTCACTGAAGAAATCTGACGGATTTTCTGGTTTAGAACATACTCATCAGAACGGCAGCACAGTCCAGCAGGTCTCGGAGCGAGCATCAACGGCACATTAATAATATAATAATAATGAAGCTATAGCGCGCACATATCCACCCAGCTGGGCGCTCAAGGCGCGGAAACAAAGAAAAACAAAACAAAACATGAATACAAACAATATACAATGATAGCATAGGAGAAAAAATTATGTACTGAGATACGTGTACCTACGTGTACCTACAAATACAATGCAATTACAAATATACATCATCTTTGAAGCATTGTGACATAAGATAAGTTTTAAACATCGACTTAAATCTAGTTATACTATATGACAAGATTTGAGTTTAGTTGGAAGATGATTCCAGAGTCTCGGAGCCGCGACAGAAAAAGACCTATCACCCCAGCTCCGTTTTGAAGTTGGTTCCTTTAGGAGTGACATGTTGCTGGAGCGCAAGTTGCGTGATGGAGTGTAGACTTTAAGCAGTTCAGAAATATAAATTGGAGCAATACTATTAAAATATTTGTGAACAATTAGCATAAGTTTAAAAACAATTCTCTGTGAAACAGGAAGCCGGTGCAGTTCTTTCAAGATTGGCGTGATATGGCATGACTTTCTGGACAAAGTTACAACACGAGCTGCTGTGTTTTGTATGTGCTGAAGACGAGATATTTGATTCTGCGGGAGACCATGAAGGAGAGCCTTCCCGTTATCGAGCCGTGATGTGACAAACGCATGTATAATTTGTTCAGCAGCACTTTTATTCAAGTATTTCCTTATTCGGCTAATATTTCTGATATGGAATGATGATATGCGAACAATGTTGGAGATATGAGGTTTTAAAGTCATTGTCGAGTCAAATATAACACCCAAATTACGTGCTTGTGATGAGGGGGTTATCTGCGAGTCACCAATTGTAATAAATGGAAGAGAAACTTTAGATAGTTGCTGACGTGATCCAAATAGAACAAATTCTGTCTTTTCGTCATTCAATTTCAAGAAGTTTTGTCTCATCCAACTACAAATCTCTTGAATACATTTCTCCAGCGTTGTAATACACGACTCGGCAGGTTCTTGAGAAGATTTAAAAGTAATATAAAGCTGTGTATCATCAGCGTAGACATAACAATTTAAATTATACTTCAAAATGATATCACGAACTGGAAAGGTATAAACAGTAAACCACTGTGGGCCGAGTACGAAGCCTTGGGGTACAGAATAGTCCATGACTAATGACACTCCTCCATCATAAATACGATCTTGTAGTTATTAATGGCGTCATACACCATAATTGGATGTAAAAAAAGGTTATGTGATTGTGGGATAACATTTAAATCAGTTTTACAATGCTTAGACTTACTTTCTTGTGAATCACAGGCGTACAAAACAACCCACGTGTGAAAGTTCAGTCCCTGGTTCGGTGTAAGGGGCACCGGAATTATTAGCGTGCACCGGCACTTTTACAGGCATTATGCATCCGAATTCTGAATTCAGCGGGGGCAAAGGGAATGAATAATTTTGGGTTTTACCAGATTTACAATATTAACCAATTACTATCTAAAAACGTAATTGATGTACAATTGGTATATGTATCTAATTATCCTGAATATTATTTTGTCTGAAGTGCTTTTTATCTCAGTAGAGAAAATATTAATTTAAATGTTGAATTTAGAAAAACCTTTTGTAAAACACAAAAACGTGACTAGATGAAGCATTAACATCTTAGTTTTATGTGGGAAAGTGGGAAATTATTAAAGTACTGTAACGTCTCAGCCGATCTACCAGCAGATGGCGCGGTAACATCCTAGCGGAGCTTGTATCCAGGCAGACGCCCCTGCTGGTAGATTGGGAGACCCGTTCCAAGAGTTCTGGACATTTCCAGTTACGCAATAAGCTGAAAAACAAGTGTGCTTCGTTGATCTTTTTACTGATAAACAAAGGCCCAGAGCCAACATGAAACTTGAGAAGCTGTGTTTAGAAATTCTTCAACTTGCTGTGTGAACATCATAGACGAAACCATGATACATTGGATGCAGGGGTGGAACGGCTAAGACTGGAAAATACTGTTCTTACGGCGTTGGTGGTACGCGATTTGCAAGATGATCACTCACGACCGGCCAAGGTAGTGTGGCGTCCGACTCGCCGCACGGATGGGACGCAGGCTGGGTTAGGGGATCTCGGATTGGAGATCGGCCCGACATGTCAGGTAGCATTTTTGTAACCGTTGATGAATTACATTCCTTTCAAGTTCTCAGACAGCCCTGTTCTGTGATCACTCACAGGTCTGTTGGTGATGTCTTCTCTGGAAGGTGTAGGGACACGCTCTTGTCTCAGTTGTCTCAGCAAGTTGTTGTGGAGCGTGAAATACACCGATGTAGGTCTTGGACCCGTCTGCCGATGTAGATGGTCTTGTTGATTTCAAGGGACTCTTTTTCCTCAATTTCGGTGACCCCTCTATTGAGTATTTTGAATAAGGCCACGCTCTTGTCTCGGTTCAGTTTTAGGGTGCACCCCACTAAATAGTGAGAAATTCATGCACCGCGAGATGTTTATCATAATGTGTATATGTCCTCAATTTGAGGCTCATTCATTTGAGGGATTGTGTAAAAATGGTCCAATATCATGACCTGGGGTCCTTGACTTCCAACTTTGAGTATTTTGGATACACTAGCCAAAATGGCTGCTTTTCAGTGTGGGAGATTTCACTACTGTAGAGGGTGGTTTGCATTGGGATGATAATAACGGAAACCTGGACTATTGAGAAGAAAATAAAAGGTTAGACATCAATCAATATTTTTTCTTTTGGTTTTAAAAAGTGTAGGACTTCTAAGTATTTGTTTAGTGATTTTTGAATATTTTGTATTTAGCACTATTTACTATGGGAGTAAATTTAGTGGAGTGCACCCTTTAATGTCATGCTGGGATGACCTGCAGCACTTTGTGCAGGCCAAGGTCTTTTCACTCCCAAAACCAAAATAACAATAGTAACTTTGCTAAACTGCTCTTCTGCATCGATGGTATCTCGACTTTACTGTTACTAAAATGGTTTATTCTTCGAATAATCCATACGGATATTTACATGGAATTAAAATAATTCTTATCTAACCCGGTGTTCGTTTAAACAAAATTAATGCATCCTGGCTTGAGAAATCAGGTACTGACACTATTTTAAATATTGCCATAGCTGGTTGAGAATGGAATTAGGAGTGACCCTTTGTTTGGTCTGGCGTTCCAATATATTTTGTGCGTAGGTGGGTAAACAAAGAAATTACCAGGGTGTCTATGATAGGTGACATATACAGCGGAAAGTGTAATCTTAAGTAAATTCGTTGGAGGTGATTTCGGGGTAAAATTCAGCGTAAGACGTAAGGAATATTTTTTGGGCTTTCCTGTTAAAAAGGTCCTGTGAAGAGTGTATTTTACCAAACTTTATTTGTTGGTGCTGTTATATTGATTGGTATGAATTAAAACCAACTTTAAATGTTTTTTTGTGTGTGTCGAGTGCATATTTTGGGGATTTTCTTTTTAAGTCATTCAATATGATAAAGGTAAAATATATATATGTGCATAAATATTTATTCTATCTTTTGATTTTAAAACTAGGCTTATCTTTTGACAAGCCAGAGAAAAATTATTTATAGACTCATTGAACTGCTCTCCTGCACGGAAATCTTTAGTAAAAGGCGAAAGATTTATTCGTTTTGCAGTAAAGCCTGAGATACATAACTAATGAGTTTTCAGTGAAGCCCTTGCAAATGACAACGTGCCAGCCACGGTGGGCAACCATCCATTCTTATTGGAACGTTCTCTGTACGTCAACTTCTTTTGTGTCTCTTGGAGCTTTTTCTCTCAACTAATTTTTTCCACTTGACTAACTCTCACTCACCATCTTCTTTAGAACCTTGGAAATTTATGGCATATTTTATTGTTATTGTTCAGAACGGAATTAGGTGTGGCTCTTTTGTTATTTGGCATGTACTCAGTTAATCTGGCGTTCAGCCGTTTTGTGCGTGGGAACAAAGAAAATACCAGTGTGTTACGTCATGCCTGTTGATGAGACTGGTTAGGTGATTCCTGATTCTGCAATCAGTGAAGACAAGTTTCAAGTATGTTGAAGTGTGGACAGAGACCGAAGGCAAATTTGTGAGATCAGTACACAAGGTCCTTAATGATCAGGGCGGTCAATGGTCGTTTCCGGGGATTCGTTGTCTTTACTGATCGGTGGCAGGTCGGGTTTCGTTTTCTTTCGGTCGAATGCGGTGTGGCTTGAGGGAGTTGGCCGGGGTAGTTTTCTTGGTTTTGTTGATTTGGGATGGTCCAGTGTCTCCATGGGTTTGATCGGTCAGTGTAGTGGAGGGCCACTGTAACTTGAATCAACAAGTTTTTTCATGCTCCTTCGCTGCGCTCATACGCATGAAGTAGTTTCCTTCTATTGGACGACATAATAATCACACACTGGAAAACATAATTCTGTTTCACGTTTTATTAAACCATGGGACTGGGCCGGCGCTAGACCGATTTATGAACTGACACAAAGCTTTTTGTCGGCTTGGGATTTTTGTTTTACCTCAAAAAGATAACGGTCAGCAATGGTGTTTGCTAGGCTTTTTTCTCTTTTTCTGCTCTCTATCTCCTTTAAGGCCAATTCTTCCACTACCTCAACTCTCTTGTCAAGCTTCTGCCGACTGCTTGTTAGCCCCATTGTAGATGTTGTATTGTTGCCCATACCAGCCTGCTTTACTGCCGTCTGCTATTTTAATCTTCCATTTTCGATCTACTACGAGTTCCTCAGCTGCTGACGATTGTCAATGGCTGGAGCATCATACACGTACCCTCCCGATGAAGTCCCATACGTGCTCAAATGGATTGAGGACCAAGCTGTTGTGTTTATTGCAATTTGTGCATTATCCCTATGTCTGAAAACGTGTTTAGCTTATGTGTCCTCAGACGTCATGCATGACAAATTTTGAGGTCAACCAAATTTGCAACATTATGTTCGTGTTACACTCCATACTCGTAATATTCTTCATTAAACAAATTATATTAATTATAAAATGAAAATAATATGACGTTTCTTTTGCTGTCATGTATATATTTATACTGTACATATAAGCAACAAGTACATTAAGGATGGATTACCAGTGGGTAGTACACTGTGTACAGTTTTGAAATTTAGTATAAGCTGTTTGTTGGTCAGTTTTGTACACAGTGTACGTTTCCAAATAGTGACCCAGTTCTTACCCGGGCAGTCCTGTTGTACTTTGGGTACGGTCTCTCGGGTCTTCATGATTGATGTCAGGAGTGCTTTCAGTTTGATCTTGCCCCAATCGATGTTTCCTGAAATTTGTAAGGGCCGAAGTATAAAACTCCGGCCGTTGGAAGCTGTGTGGTTTATTGTTACGGGCTAACTCTGGGGCGATTGTTCGGAGGGACATGCCACACCAGTACACGGCCAGAGTTTTCCACTTTGCTTCTTTTGCGGAGAATATGTCGTCGATATGCAAACACTGAATCGCCGCAATCTTGCTTTCAATATGGAGTACCCCAGGCCACTTTGGGAGAGAGGGAGGAACATAGTGGCCCGGTTGACATATTCGATTTTGTGCCCCATATAAATTCGACGACGAGAATGACAATGATCTTTTGCTTGCCGTTGAGATGATCGAGACTGTAGAATGGTCCGAGCTCTCGTCGTCCTCCCCAGGTTGCTGTGGGTCCATGTTGTCCAATTCGTCAGTTAGTAGGGCGTATTTTCGGGATGCCAGGCAGTCGAATGTGGTGTCGGTGTCACTGTTTGGTTCACGGGGTCCTATGGAAGTGGTGTTTTTCTGGGGTTGTCGTTTGGGTTTGGGTGGATGTTTGATTGTAGAAGTCTTTGGTTTTCTTGGGGGTGCCGGAGTTGTGGATATTTCCTTGTAATTGTTGTGGTCATTGATGTGCTGGGTCTTGAGGGTGAAAGGTCGATGAGGTTGTCCGATGTGCTGGGTTTCCCGTTGATGGTTGGAGGGTAGGTCGTGGTGGGTTGTTTCTTGATTGTCTTTGCCTCTTCCGCCATTGCTCAGAGATGAGGCGGCGAGTTTTTGATCATATTATACCACGAGTTAGGGCAGTCTTTTGCAAAGTGTGTTGATGAATCACACATGTTGCATTTCTTGGGCTTGCAGCAGTCTGCACTGATGTGGCCGGGTTCTTTGCAATTAAATCACGGTGTGTTGTTGCAGACTGCCGCAAGATGACCCGCCACGCCACACTTCCTACATGTTTGTTGCTGGCCGCCGTATTTTATATGTAGCTGTTGTTGTCCCACTTTTATGTAGGATGGAATTGGTGAATTTATTTCCATTCTAATATGGCGGATTCCGTTCTCCCATTCCAGGTGGGATTGCCAGTGGCCTCGAAGGTGGGAGAGAATTGTCCCATATTGCGATAATTTTGTCATTACAGGTCCATCACTGAGTTCTTGCGGACGTTGAAAATGTTGACGAAGGAGATGATTTTGGAAGCCGGTGTCACAGTTGCTTGCTTGTTGTTGATCATTACTGGTTGTGTTTGGAGTTTGTCTCTTGCTGTTGACGTAGCCAATGTTACACACCAAGCAGTGTCGCTCAAATGTTGTACACATTTCACATCGTCTCTTTTGAACATTTTATCCAATTCAGTGAAGATGCCAACCAGATGCAGTTTTCTCCGTCAGATGAATGTTCACACTGTTATCTCTCGCTAGGGTTCTCGCTTGGTTTGCCATCTTAAATATGGCTTTGTCTAGAAAGAAGTATACATATAAGTAGCTCTTCTGCACGGAAATCGTAAAAGGCGAAAGATTTATTCGTTTTGCAGTAAAGCTTGAGGTACCTAACAATTAAGCTCTCAGTGAAGCACTTGCAAATGACACAACGTGACAGCCACGGTGGGCAGCCATCCATTCATATTAGAACGTTCTCTGTACGTCAACTTAATTATTCCACTTGACTAACTCTCACTCACCATCTTCTTAGATCCTTGGAAATTTAGGGCATATTGTTGTTGTTCAGAACGGAATTAGGTGTGGCTCTTTTGTTATTTGGCATAAGCCGCCTAGTTGTTTGTTGTCGTGAGGCGTAAAACACATTGATGTAGGTCGTCGATTCGTCTGCCGATGTAGATGCGATGACCGTTACGGAGGTCGTCTTGTTGACGAGATGCTCTTTGTAGTTTTAGGTACGTCTGCTCGACACTCTGTCTTGCCGATGACCACCGATTTGGTGTCACTTAGGTGTTGGACGCATGAAACCTCTTGTTCTGTGATCACTCCCTTAAGTATCTTGAAAAGGTCTGCTGGTGATATCTTCTCTAGGGCAGCACGCTCTTGTCTCAGTTGTCTCATCAGCAAGTTCTTGTGGAGCGTGAAATTCACCGATGCAGGTGGTGGAACCGTCTGCTGATGTAGTGTGATGGTCTTGTTGATTTCAAGGGACCCTTTGTAGTTTGGTGTCACTTTAGGTGATGGACGCAAGAAACCTCAATTTCGGTGACCCCTCTATTGAGTATTTTGAATAGGTCACGCTCTTGTCTAAGTTCAGCTTTAGAGTGCACCCCACTAAATAGTGAGAAATTCATGCGCCGAGCTGTTTATCATAATGTGTGTACTCAATTTTGTTATGAAAAACAAAGATTTGAGGCTCATTCATTTGAGGGATTGTGTAAAAATGGTCCATCATGACCTGGGGGTCTTTGACTTCCAACTTTGAGTAGTTTGGATACACTAGCCAAAATGGCTGCTTTTCAGTGTGGGAGATTTCACTGTAGAGGGTAGTTTTCATTGGGATGAAAATAACGGAAACCTGGACTATTCACATTTAAATTGAGAAGAAAATAAACGGGAATTAAAATAATTCTTATCTAACCCGGCGTTCGTTTAAACAAAATAAATGCATCCTGGCTTGAGAAATCAGGTACTGACACTATTTTAAATATTGCCATAGCTGGAATTAGGCCCTTCGTTTGGTGTCGTGTTACAAGATATTTTGTGCATAGGTGGGTAAACAAAGAAATTACCAGGGTGTCAATGTTAGGTGACATACGGCGGAAAGTGTAATCTCAAATAGCGACAGTGATCTCTTATATGTCGTTGATAGAATCAAGACGGTTGAATGGTCCGAGCTGTCGTCGTCATCCCAGAGGTAACGTTGTAGGTCATTGTTGTCGTCCAGCTCGTCGGTCAGTAGGGCGTATTTCCTCAAGGCCAGGCAATCGTAGGTGGTGGTCCATCACTCAGTTCCTGCGGTGCATTTAAGACGTTGACGAAGGATATAGATTTGGAAGCCGGTGTCACAGTAACTTGTTTGTTGTTTACCATTACGTCGTCTCTCTTGATTAGTTTATCCAGTTCGGTGAAGATGCCGGCAGGTGCAGTTTTTTCAGTCAGACGAAGGTTCACACCGTTATCTCTTGCCAGAGTTCTCGTTTGGTTTGGCATCTTGAATTGTATTTGTATTTACATACGTTCAGTGGTATGCGGGCTTTGTTCCATTTTCTTGATCTTGGGAGAGTCTGAAGCCGTCGTCTGGTTGGAGGCTACCGTGGCCAGGAGATGATGATTCAGTGAACGTTTTCTGAAGAGGCGTCCGAGTGGCGGTGTACGGCTAGCTCGTCGACCAATACAGAATTGTCCAATCTTGGGGCGGGTGGCACACATTTCACTCTACAGTGCGTATCAAAAAAAAGGTAATCCGAATTCAGGGGGTTAATATGCCAAGGTTATTTAGTTTGACAATTTACATGTAGTGTACCAAAAAAAGAGGAACTCCTCAGCTTTCCATTGATACCTTTATTGACCCATTGCTGTCACACATGACCGAGTACATTGTTATTGAAAATGACAAATTCAAATCGCATTTTTGCAAGTTTGGGTAATCAGTGCAAGGCAGGATAATTAGTGAAAGTCAGTATGATAAACCAGATTTTCTTTAGGAATGACTGGACATTATTCAAGAAGAATCTCTTCTAACATTGCCCTTTTATGCACCCACACCTTCAACATGTCCACCTCCCCTTTCGACACAAAGCTGACAGCGACGGAGCATGTCCTGCACTGCTCGTCTCACCGTAGCCGGATTATTGCGTAAAGCATCCACTTCATTTCGAATACGGCCCTGCAATTCATCAAGATCACGGGGAGGAGTTGCAAACACCTTTGTTCTTCAAATGTCCCCAAAGGAAATAGTCACATGGTGTGAGGTCAGGTGATCTTGGTGGCCATTCCACCTCATGGTTGACGGCGATGACTCGTTCGCCAAAGAGTTCCCTCAGACGATCTCGGACAGCGATAAGGCGATGTGCTGGGGCGCCATCTTGGGCCCACCAGAGTTGTCTGAAGACCCCACGAACCTGTCGCTCAAAGTGTTCCTGCAGCTGCGGTAAACGTTATCATTGAGCATCTGCAGATACATGTTACCATTGACATTCCTTTGAAAGAAAACGGTCAGATCAGCTGACCAATTCCACAAAGTCATAACCAAACAGTCCACTTTTGTCGACTCATGTTAACCTCAAATTTGAATTCTGGGGGGTGTCTTGCTGGTGCATATTCAAGAACATTATGCGTATTGACCTTGCCGTTCATGGAGAAAGCAGCTTCGTCGCCGATTACGAGATTCCGCAGAAAATTGACATCTATCTCGGTATGGGCTATCAACCATCTGGCAAACGCCAGCCTTCTAGCAAAATCTCCTGGCGTAAGTTGATGTCGGATGTGAATCCGATATGGATGCTGGTGGAGGTCCAATCTCGTGATTCTGTTGAATGTCGCCGAAGGCAATCTCAGCCCATTTCGCCTTGCGCTGGTGTCCCTAGGATGCTCCAAAGTTGCTGCCTTACTGCTGCAATGTTCCCTTCTGATCGCCCGGTGCGCCTCCTGCCAGAATTCCACTTGTTGCGTTTGATGCTAGTGCAATACTCTTGATATTTTCTACAATGCGCACAGATGGTTTTGGCTGCTGGGGCTCCCGTTCTGGGAAACGTTCCTGAAAGCATCGCGAGTTTGCTGCAAACTGTGAGTTTGGTGAAATGTTGTAATCACGAAAACTCGCTGTTCAGTCGTTAGTTGTACCATCTTTCCAACTAGCTTAAAAATCTTACATAATCATCTAGGCAGTCAAGTGATGCGTCCATTTCAGACTGCCTTGAACTGATTACCCAAACTTGCAAAAATGCGATTTGAATTTGCCATTTTCAATAACAATGTACTCGGCCATGTGTGACAGCAATGGATCGATACAGGTATCAATGGAAAGCTGAGGAGTTCCTCTTCTTTGGTACACTACATGTAAATTGTCAAACTAAATAACCTTGGCATATTAACGCCCTGAATTCGGATTACCTTTTTTTTGATACGCACTGTATAGTTTCTTCTTCCTTTTTAGGCTGGGGATCTCTGTTCTTTGGGTGGGGGAGGGCATGGTGTGTTCTCGTCGCTGCTGTCAGTACGATTTGCAGGCCACCACGGGGTTGAGACTTTGGTATTTTGTATTTTTTGGTTAGGAGTTTTGTGCGCAGGTGGGGGAACAAAGAAATTCCACGATATCTAACGTCAGGTAACTAAACCACTAAGGTGAAAAGTGTAATCTCAAGTAAATAACGAAGCTGGAGGTAATGACGGGGTAGAATTCAGGAATATTTTTGGGGTGTTTTCATGTTAATTCACTCAGTTATGCCAATATGCTGAAAGTTAATCTCTGTGAACAGAATATCAAATTGTCAAATTAATTCTTCTATCTTTACATTTTAATATTAGGCTTATCTTTCGACAAGCCAGCGAAAAATTATTTATAGACTCATTGAATTGCACTCCTGCACGGAAATCTTTAGTAAAAGGCGAAAGATTTATTCGTTTTGCAGTAAAGCTTGAGGTACCTAACAATTGAGCTCTCAGTGAAGCACTTGCAAATGACACAACGTGACAGCCACGGTGGGCAGCCATCCATTCATATTAGAACGTTCTCTGTACGTCAACTTAATTATTCCACTTGACTAACTCTCACTCACCATCTTCTTAGATCCTTGGAAATTTAGGGCATCTTGTTGTTGTTCAGAACGGAATTAGGTGTGGCTCTTTTGTTATTTGGCATATGCTCAGTGTTCTGGCGTTCAGCCGTTT
>CM055835.1:6521287-6565890 GCA_029582265.1 Zoroaster sp. YZ-2022 | reverse complement strand
ATCAAAAGCAAAATTGAATTGGACAAAAACACGGTACGGAAAATCACGTAGGTCGGCGTTTGTAGCGTTTTACATATCTACGGGTTATCACGTAGATTGGCGGATATGGGTTAACATTTTTAAACACATATCCATGTGTTACGTGTAAGCTACGCATGTTGGCGTTTGACAAAAATTGTGTGTACCACTGGTCGATGAAGCACTGCATTACAAAATTAGAATACTTGATGCGGCTCAATTCCAAATCCAAGTTGCCTGTAAGATGTCAAGCATATATAAGAAGTCTGTTATCTACATAATAATAATAATAATAATAATGTGTGGACTTATATAGCGCACGTATCCACCAACTGAGTGGTGCTCAAGGCGCATTATATTATTACCCCTGCTCATAAGGCTCATAAATCATTCCTGAAACCATCTCAGCTCCCTGGGAGTATACAGCTCAATTGCTGCCATTACAGCGCATATAGGGCTAATCAACCAACTCTGCCCTCACAGGTACCCATTTAACCCCTGGGTGGAGAGAAGCAATTATGGTTAAGTGTCTTGCTCAAGGACACAAGTGTCACGGCCGGGATTCGAACCCATATTCTGCTACTAACACCAGAACTTGAGTCCGGTAAGCTAGACCGCTCGGCCACGACACTCCATGAAGTGTTTATAGCACTGTATACTGAGTGCTTTCCGAGTGTCTGTGGAAAAACTTCAAACTTTGAACCCACGACCTCCTGCTTACTAGTGCAGACATACTGAACGAGATACAGTTCTCTCACATGCCGAATTAGTCTCCCGGTCTGTACTACGTGTCAGTGTGTGGAACAATACGTCATAAATTGCCCAAATCCTAGGTTGTTACATGACATACACACTTCATATAGGTATTAGACTTCTGGAACTAGCAGTAATTGTTCACTGTAACTCACTATTTTGTATGTATCTAACTAGTTGCATTGTTTGTGTTTTGGGGTGAGTTCCCGGCCTTTGTTCCTTCTCTCTTGTAGGTCATGACAATGCAATAAGGGTGCCTTTACTGAATAAGCCTAGCTAGGACCCTCCCTCCATGTTCTTGTGTATCCCTATAAATATATATAGTTACTTGTTTCTTAATTTTTGTTCTTTTTTAGCCAATGACAATCATCGTCTCATCGTTCTATGTGTGTTATATCATATCAGTATGGATGACAAAGCTAAGTCCATGTTTACCTACACTGACTGCATACCAATGGTAATTTGTGTTCATTAAAACCCCTCAGATACTCACAGTCCATTTTGTCAGTGGGTTGACAGACCTGCCAAAACCCTTCGACTGTAAGTTTGTGAAAGGTGGAATAACTGTGTAGTAAGCTTGGGCGATGATACAATAATCTCGGAATATTACAATACCTTTTTTATTTCAAGTTATTGAGATATCGGCAAAAAAATATAAAATAAATATATATCGCGATTATAAAACAAAAATCTCAATTGTGAGTTGAGTCAGAAGTTCCATAGAAACAAAATTAGGCCAGTCTTTTCAGCTTTTGGAAGCGAGAAACAGAAGTAAATTACTTCAGTGGTTAGCCGACTGTCGGATCACAAAGGAACTGCCATACAGAGGCCTACAGAAGTACATATTATACAAATGAATTTCCTGATGTTGATGGCGATTGGCACGATTGTAGCGATTGTACGTGATGCTTGTAGAGGGGTACATACCTGTAGTTATCGGCTCTTAATCAATCATGCGTGAATGAAAAACATAATTGTGATACTATCGGAAATTGCGATACACATGTACATGTATATGTTTGATGATATATCGTGGATGAAAAAATCGATATCGCTCAAGCCTACTGTTCAGAACATATTACTGTGTACAGTGTAATAATAATAATAATACAGAAGGTTTATAATGCGCACATATCCACCAAGAAGTGCTCAAGGCGCTTTACAGTAAACAAGAAATCATACAATAGCATAACAATACAATAGCAAATGCAATATAATACTAAACAAAAAGATAAAAAATGCATAAATGAATGTTAGTAGTCCTTATAGGCAATACACATAAGATGAGTTTATAAGTTTTTCTTGAAGGAGTCAACAGATTGAGATTCACGAATGTACAGAGGTAAATCATTCCAAAGGCGTGGAGCCACAACTTCAAAAGATCTGTCACCCCAAGAATGTTTTGACTTTTGTTCAGCCAGCAAAAATTTTGCACTGGAATGTATTTTGCGAGAGGGGGCATAACATTTCAACAAGTCAGATATATATAATGGTGCACAATCATTCAAAGATTTGAAAACGATAAGCAATATTTTATAAATAATACGATGCATTCCCACACAAAACCACTACACATTGCTGGCGAGACATTTGTCCCTTTGAAAACATTAACCCTAACCACCAGTGGCGTAGCCTCGGGGGGCCTGGGGGGGCACGTGCCCCCCCCCCAAATTTCCAGTGCCCCCCCCAGGTGCCCCCCCATGAAAAATCCTCATAGTGGCCAAAAAACAGAAAAGAAAAAGAAATGGGAAAAAACCCATACCCCTGGGTCCCCCCACTGAAAAGCAATGCCTCCCCCTGAAAAAGTCCTGGCTACGCCGCTGCTAACCACCTCATATCCTGCAAAATCCTCCAACGGGCACTTTTGGGGGAAAATTCAGTGCTGTTGGAAACTTTCACCTCTTCAAACGGAACAAAATTACTACCTGGCAAGAAGTACAGGCCATAAGTGCTGAATATGAAAGATCAACAAAAATGCATGGTGCATTTTTGAAGATAAGGGCATGTTTCCAAAAGTGCACTGATGGATTCAGAAAGGTTCCTAGCCAGAATACCTAGGGGGTTAGGGTTAATGACACATTGAAGTAAGTTGAAACTTTCACAGGTTGGTTTTTATACATATATTTTAATTCTCATAAAGTATGGATGCATTTAGAGACATCTTACCAAAAGTGGTGACTGGCTTTAAGCAGTTTAATGCGAAATACTATTCATCCAAACTCTTACCACAGGTAATGAAAATGATCCTGGAGAGTCCTGGTGAGCGCATCGAGCTGGAGTTGGTCTCCTTGGGTATCAATCTGGCCTGTAACAAACGCAACACACAGCTCATCTAGAGGCGAACGGGCTCCGACTCCTGATGCGTCGTGCCTCTGCGATTCAAGGACGCGCTGTTACTGAAGATGGTACGGAATATCTCGCAGCACGACGGGCTAACAAAGGCACAATTCATTGTGAGTATGAAGGCTTTGGGAACCAATGTCTGTCGTGTCGTCTTTACAGCAGGATGTGGACCAAACGGGAACTGGCCATGGGTGATAACAGACAGAGCTATACACCAATTATTTTGATTCAATTCAATTTACATTTATTGCCATATAAAAGGCAGTGCATTACAGAATCCAAGATGGCGGCTCTATGACGACATAAAACTTAGCATTAGCTAACTGACCTGACGGTGCACATTTATTTCCATAATCTTTACAAGACTGTTAAATTCACAAAAAAATTAATTAAATAATGGTCAGCACAAGCTATTGAAGCATATTCAAAAAGGCCAAAGCTTGACTCGGTACTGTATAGCCCAGTCAGGGATCGGGTGTCCCAATTCCAGCTAAGTCCAACAGTTGGGTGGTAGTGTTACTGCATGGTGTTGTATTTTGATTGACTCAGTACTGTAGCCCAGACAGGGATACTTTGCGTGGGGCCAGGTATCCCAATTCCAGCTAAGTCCAACAGTTGGGTGGTAGTGTTACTGCATGGTGTTGTATTTTGATTGACTCAGTACTGTATAGTCCAGACAGGGATACTTTACATGGGGCCGGGTGTCCCAATTCCAGCTAAGTCCAACAGTTGGGCGGTAGTGTTACTGCATGGTGTTGTATTTTGATGGACTCAGTACTGTATAGCCCTGACAGGAATACTTTGTATGGGGTCAGGTGTCCCAATTCCAGCTAAGTCCAACACTTGGGTGGCAGTGTTACTGCATGGTGTTTGATTTTGGTGGATTCAGGAAGGTTCTTAGCCGAATCCATTAGGGGGTTAGGGTCAAAGCTGTATACAAACACCAATACTTATTGATACCTTTTGTCTCTTTGTGTTCTCTGTACACAGGAGTACATCAGTGACATCGCTAGTGTGGTCAAGAACTCAGATGATGAGGAGCTGGTCGTGGAAGCTCTGGGCATCCTCGCTAACCTGACGATACCGGACCTAGACTATGAGTTGATCCTCAAGGAGTACAAATTAGTGCCCTGGATCACACAAAAACTGGAACCAGGTAAGGGGGAAAATTATGTCATTCATCAGTGGTGACGCGTTTTTTTTTTTGTTTTTTTTTTGTAACCACTGAAATATGTGATACATGGAACCAGACCAAATATCCCATACACAAAGTATGGTGGCTAAGATGGGCAAACGTTCATACCCCTATGTGAAAAAGTCGTTTAAAACAGCGTTGCCGAGTTCCAAGCGATCCAGTAATTTTGGCTACAAAAAATTGATGCGCACGGAGACCAGAATCCTGAGACTTTTTTGGGGCCTTATAGAAGATGCATCAAAATTATTTTTTTTAAAGATTTATTTTTATATTTATTTCAGGTGCGGCTGAGGATGACCTGGTTCTGGAGGTGGTCATGTTGGTTGGAACGGTTGCCATGGACGACTCGTGTGCGGCCATGTTGGCTAAATCAGGAATCATACAGAGCCTGATAGAACTACTCAATGGTGAGTTGGGAAAGATTCTAACATGTTTGATTAAATCAAACTCACTTGATGTCAAGATGAGAGTGGTATCGGACATCCCTTGAAATCTCTCAGCCTGAGATGATATCATATGTTACCAGAAACGTGCTTGGTCTTCGGTCATTAGTTTTAAGAGCATTTTCGCGAGTTCGGTTGCGCTGCGATGATGTCATTGTTCTGACCAAACGTCAACCGAAGTTTGTGCTATCGATTGCGCTTGGTTTCAAGAAAAAGTAATGGAAGTTTTGTCAATTATTTGTTAAAACATGATGGAATGATTGCTCGTATACCAGTATATCTTTCACGTTTATTACTAGCACTCACAAGTAAGTTCAATTTTGCCAAAATATTAATTAGTAAGTATATTTTGACTCTTGAGAAACATTGAGGAAACTAAACAGTTGTGTTCTCATTTTCGCGTAGCTATATGCCGTCTTGTTTCTGGTCAAGAATGTGCCGTCAGAAACACGTTTCTGTTTGTGTTCACCATTTGATACCATAAGAAAGCTATTTTTCTACAGAAGTGGAAATACAAAGATCATATTTTTTTGAAACTTTTGTGGGAGCAGATCAAATTATTTCTCATATTTTGAGAGAGATCCTTCTAGGGTTGAAACGTGAGTCCAATAACTACTATTTTTTTCATTTATGTTCAGGTCTTTTCGGTTAGTGTTTAAATTCTTCATTTAAATACATTATCTTTAATGGAAATCTGACAGCAGATCGACATTTCACATTACGAAGATAGATCATATTTGTCAATTAAAAAATGCATTTTATAGTATTTTCTCGTTGAAGACTGAATGTAGTTAGCTTTTTGTAAAATATAAAAGACATGTAACAGAATCTTGTCATATTCTCAAAAACGTGAGCATCAAAAACGCGATTGTTTTGGTATATTTCGTGAAAAATAAGAGTGTTGAAATTAACATACATTACCCAGTATTGTACCTTCTCTTGAGAGGACGATGTTCCTAAACAATAATCTTGATACACTACCTCTAGGTACAAAGACAACTTTATTTCACTTGGATCAAAAAATACACAAAGGCTGACTTTATTATGAAAGTATTGATATTTTAACATGATTTGGCTTTTATTTGCAGCTAAGCAAGAGGATGATGAGATTGTGTGTCAGATAGTCTATGTCTTCTATCAGATGGTATTCCATGAAGCGACGAGAGAAGTCATTATCAAACAAACACGTATCCTTTTTTTGATATCTCATCATGATACAAATTTAAAAGAGGTTGACCTATTGCCATGACTTATGACCTCATGACCTCATGACCTCATGACCTATGACATCAGACTTGTATGACTCGTGACTCGGACTCAGACTCAAGTCCGACTCAAGTCACGTTTTTGGTGTCTCGGACTCGGGACTCGAGTCACCATGTACAATGACTCGGAGTTGGACCTGACCTTTCGGACTCGTGACTCGTGACTTCGTGACTTGTGACTCGATGTTTGTGACGTGAACTCGACGGCAAAATGCCCAATATTCACTATTTTAAAACATTAACAATATAAAGAATTTTCTTGCAACATAGTGTTTAAATCTGTAAACTTTGAACCTTGATATATGTCTAGAATTTTCTTTTCTTTCATTTGTTTTTTTAATTGACTCGGACTCAACCTTCATGATTCGTTACTCGGACTCGACCTTCATGACTCGTGACTCGAACTCAACCCACAGGACTCAGGACTTGGACTCGGACTCTACACTGGGGACTCATACTCGAAGATTTGGGGTAGTCTTTGTGTACATGCGCATCTTCATGCACATGTGGGTTGGTGAAATTCTTGCGTCGGGAGATAAACAATTGATTTAATTTTGCCCTACCTGACGTGTGTATAGCACTGCATACCCAGTGCTTTCCGAGTGTCTGTGAAAAAAAACTACACAGGCGACTCGGGCGGGATTCGAACCCACGACCTCCTGCTTACTCGTGCAGATGTCTTAACCTCTCGACCACCGAGCTTGCCCGATGACAAATTAAATCAATTGTTTATCTCCCAACGCAAGAATTTCATCAACCTATATATATCGCAGAACCTGCTGCTATGTGGGATTCTAGCCGGCCAATTGTCATCGGGCAAGCTCGGTGGTCGAGAGGTTATGACGTCTGCACTAGTAAGCAGGAGGTCGTGGGTTCGAATCCCGCCCGAGTCACCTGTGTAGTTTTTTCACAGACACTCGGAAAGCACTGAGTATACAGTGCTATACACACGGTGTAGGGCAAATTAAATCAATTGTTCATGCACATGCTAATGCTTTCGTATAAAATACACATTGCATATAATATGCCCCAATACAAATATGATATTTGGATGGCTAGTAGGATGTTCCTTAACTGTAGTTAACAGAGGCTCCTGCCTATCTGATTGATCTGATGCACGACAAGAATGCTGAAATACGTAAAGTGTGTGATAATACACTGGATATCATTTCAGTAAGTAATCTCATTATGATAATGTGAGCTAGACATCCTGTTAATTTGCAAACAATGGCCTAGCCCAATTATCACTCACACTAGGTTCAATTATAACATACACAACAACCGTTTACTTTGTTATAAACAATGCCCCACTGTGTAACCATTCTGTCAATCACTAGCTAATCACCGTCTGAATGTCAGTGACCTATCCCCTATCCCTATATTTACTGTTGTCCTTGGTCTCTCGCTCTCCTTCTCTATGGACATGAGACTACATGTCGTTGTGTGTCCAGTAAAAAGGTCATAAGGCTCTACGACCTTCTTCCGGCCACACAAAGTACAACTTTTTGTCCCAGCAGAAGGTCGTAAGCAATAAAATAGTAGGGTATAACTGTTATATATTTGTTGCTAGAATTACTCCCAAGACATGTTTTTCCATTCCCATGCGGAATTTAACTTTCCTACAATGACTTATAAATGGCAGAAAACCAACCAAACTTTCACACTCAGTTTTCTTGAAACACAATTTTGCACAGTTTTGCTTACGACCTTTTGCCGGTCACACTTTCATTATGTCCTTCTTCCGGGCACACGGCGATGTATCAGTGTAAAAGCCACAGATCTATAATAAATCTATAATAAATATAATCTGATATAAACCCAAAGATCCATCTTCAGTCTGTCTTCTTTGTATGTTCATCTACAAGTAAACATGTATCTATAATGACCAGGTCAAGTAATACGCCCAAATCTAGTATTGCAATAATAATAATAATATTTCATTCTTACATAGTGCTTTTCACATAATGTCCCAATGCGCTTTACATTATTTCCCCTGGTCACTGGGTCAATATCATTCCTGTAATCTTTCTTAGCTCCCTGGGGAGTATACAGACCAGTATGTGCAACCTTTTGGCGCTACAGGGCTAATCAAACACAATAACCATCTCTACCCTCACAGGTATCCATTTGTACTCCTGGGTGAAGTGAAGTAATTATAGTAACATGTCTTGCTTACACTACGAATAACTTTACCCTGAAAATGCCCTGAAAATCTGTTTTGCCGTGAAATAACAGTGCACCGTAATTTCACTGCAATTTTATGGTGTCTCTTCCTCTCAGACATTGGCAATAATGTTCACTGTGATTTCAGGGCCAATTCACGGCGCTCTCGAGAATTAATGAGCTGCCCCAAAACTGCCACGAGAAGTTCATGGTGTTTTCACGGCATTTTCACGGCGAAGGAATCCCAAGAGTATTTCATGGCATTTTTACGGTGTTGTGTCGTCATGAAATTGCTGTGAACTATTTATTCACGGTAAAACAGATTTTCAGGGTAAAGTTATTCATAGTGTTAAGGACGCTCACGGATTCAAACCCACATTCTGATGACGCAGCCATCAGAACACAAATCCAATGCACTAAACTGCTCAATCATGGCATCCCATAAAGTTTATACATATAGCTTACCGGATTCAAGTTCTGGTGTTAGCAACATAATGTGGGTTCGAATCACGGCCGTGACACTTGTGTCCTTGAGCAAGACACTTAATCATAATTGCTTCTCTCCACCCAGGGGTTAAATGGGTACCTGTGAAGGCAGAGTTGGTTTGCTCTATATGCGCTAGAAATGGCAGCAATTGAGCTGTATACTCCCAGGAGCTGAGATGGTTTCAGGAATGATTTATGAGCCTTATGAGCAGGGATAATAATATAATGCGCCTTGAGCACCACTTAGTTGGTGGATACGTGCGCTATATAAATCCACACATTATTATTATTATTATTATTCAAGCAGCGATTCTTAATAAAGAATACTCAATAATAATGAGAGTAATGGACACTTGTATCCACAATGTGTGATTAGAATTGAGACTTAGGAATAAGGTTTGTAGTTGCACCATGTAACCATTTCTTACTGGTTCTGAAAAGAACCGGTGGTGAGATAAAGCCAAAAAAAGTCTCTGGTTTCTGGTCATCGGGCGGCTTACCGGTGCAGTAACATGTTTTTTTTTTTTTTGGTAATCTTTTTTTTTTTTTTTTTTTTTTTTTTTGCCAACAGGGAAATAAGTAATGTATGTATACGCGTGGACCAAATTTCCCATATACAAAGTATGGTGGCTAAGAGAGGCCTCGCAAATGTTCAAACCCCTATGTGAAAAAGTCATTTAACCAGTTGACGTCGGGAATATATATATTTTTCCTGTCCCCCGTGCGGGTTTATTTTCAGTGAAAAATCTGAAAAAATTTCTAGCCATTAATAATTTTTTTTGTCAATGAAACTAAGTTCGGACACCCAAATAAACACCTTTACTCATTGACATTTCGAGAATTTAAATGGGTTTTTTTTTTAATTACGGTTGTGTTTGTTCAGCACAATTAGACCATTGGCAAGCTCGATGCAACGGCCTATTAGCGACCAGCGCCCGGTCGAAAAAGACGACATACCGGAGAGAGATCAAGGCCTCGTAAACAATGGATATAAATCCGTCTTTACAAATTCTTGGCTGGTACGTCAAAGGAACAGGGTCTTGGATAAAGGGATTACGCAAAATCAACAAAAAGAGTGAACTCGCTTCAGTGTTTGCAGTGCATTTGTCCGGGGGCCACCGAACCGTGACCCCATGGACTCCGAGAAACGATTGCGTGTGTACAAGTCAGCTGCCACGACGGCACGCCCACGTGTGGCGTGTTGACAAAGTCTCCGGTTAACACACAAAAATCGGAATGCGTGTTTAGGGCGCCTCTCCGATTCGCTGTACAAAAAAAAAAATTGCGTGTATACCCACGGCCTCCGCGAACTGGTTAAAACACAGCACGGCAGAATTCCAATCGATTCAGCAATTTAGGCTGCAATTGGACATCGTTTCATAGCACAAAGAAAAGAAAATTAAAAATGCTAACGCGCGAGCCTGAGGTGACACGCACGGAGACCAGAAACCAGAGACCTTTTTTGTGTTGCCTAACTTGACGCTTTCTGGAGAACACGCTCAGAGTATACTTATTGAGTTGTCAAACCACCATTTCTTCACAGAAACAACACACTGTCACAACTCATTAGAGTCATAACATGGTGCTACTGCAAGCCTTCTGTTAACACTGTTTTGCCACCATGCAAAGGTTCAAATCCAACTTAATATTTGTAGCTTTGCATGGTGAAAAGTAAAGACTATTTGGCGATATTTGGCGACCCCTACTACGGACCGAAGGATCTCCTATATCCAAAGTCCGCAACCCACCCCAGACTGATGGATCTCCTACATCCTAACTCAACCACCCGCCCTCCTCACTGTGCTTGTTAACAACTGATTCAGTGAGCAACGCATTCCTCTCCTCCCCACTCCAAGGATCCCAGTTCCACCGTTTCCTGTCTGAACGCTACAATGCACTAATCCTCCAGCATCCAGTCTTCGCGCAAATCCTTTGCGCAACATCTCCCAGATTCCGGCATTCTCCTGAAGACGATCAGAGCATACTGATCGAAACGTCGAGTTGTAACAGTTCTTTTCAGAACTAATTACTACTCAATTTGAGAATTTCACATGGTGTCACCGCAAACAGTCTTTACAAATCCTAGTTATATTTTTATTGGTTGATTATTTACAGGAATTTGACGAGGAGTGGGCGAAGAAGATCAAATTGGAGAAGTTCCGCTGGCATAACTCTCAGTGGCTTGAGATGGTTGAATCTCAGCAGATGGATGAGAGTGATGGGATGATGTACGGGGATGAGGGATACAGTCCATACATCCAAGAGTCCGACATATTGGATAGACCGGACCTCTTCTATGGACAACAAGGTATAATAACTACAGTAGATTTAAAAGGATTTAACCCATTGCGACTTTAGTCAACCAAGGTCACCACACACACAGCACTTAATTGGGAGTATCATGACCAGCTTTTAAAACAGCTGTATTTTTTCCTTTCTTCGCAGTCCATACCAATGCTATATATGGTTGGAAAGAATGGTTCCTTATCTTTCTAATTGTATAGCCCAACCTACATGTTGCTATTATAGAAATCAGACATAATACAAGTCAATCCTTTCAATGGCCATTTGTGCTATGGAACGCCATACACTTGTGTACAAAATGCTCTCTGTGTTTGTGAAACAAGGTTAGGGGAAGTAAAATAGATAACCCGATCATTTTATATACATCCCACATATTTTGGTATCATATGAAAGGGAATTTCATGAGCAACAATCACTTCATTGAATATATCTTTGATTTCAGGATATGAAGACGGTGAGATGTATGATGGAGTAGTTACTCCTGATTATATTGATGAATATGGCAATGTACAGAATGGAGATTACATGGGTTCCCCTGGCTCAGCTATGTACGGAAACAGGTAAGTTCAAAGTTTTGCATGGTGGATAGGATAGGACAATTTAGTGTACAGATAACACCATGTGTAACAATCTTGGAAGAAGTGATGTGGTTCTGAAAAGAACCGGCAGTGAGAATGGTTCTCTGACATTGATAGGATGCTAACTATTTTCTTTAAAAATGATTACCATAGACCGTACACCCATGCGCTGTATCTCAGTCTTGCTAGTGATCCCCATTCACATTTCCTGGTGCGTTAGTGTGCAGTTTAAAATTGAACAATTTATGTAGTTACGTTATTAAATTGAACACAAAAATTTGAAGAAAAGCATGGCTGGCGGTTTATTGTTGCTTTTTCAAAAAGGCCACTTTTCCCGAGTACCCACTTTTCCCGAGTACCCACTTGTCCCGAGTACCCACTTTTCCCGAGTACCCACTTTTCCCGAGTACCCACTTTTCCCGAGTACCCACTTTTCCCGAGTACAAGTGCACTTCCAATAGAATTTCAGAATGTCTATGGGAATTCTTTTTAAAGGGGCACCAGATCCAAGATCAGGGCAATGGAGGCCTTTGTGAAATTCCAGGCCTTCTGTAACTAACCTATAAGCCTGGTAATGCACCTCCAGTTATCAAATGTATGGTTCCAAAACCATTTTTAAAGCATTTTTATGAATCATTGATAAAAAAACTCTAAGAATATCCCTGCACATTGCATATTATACCCGATAATTAAGCTTGTCTAATTAATCGTATCCCTCTATTGTATCACCCTAGATACAGCCAGGAGTTCCGCCCAGATTCACGTGTTGCTTACGTTCCTGGGGGCCAGGCTATAGATGAGTATGGCCAGCCGTTAGAGGTTTATGGGGGTCCGGCTGTGGACGAATATGGCCGGCCAGTCCAGGAGGGGTACGGGTACCAGACTCATGGGTCTCAGGAATATGGCTACAGGAAGCTATGATTACAGATAGGGACCTTACCTCCGGGTCAGAGGTTACAGGGTCAAAGGTTAAATGGAGACCAAAATGCAGTGGCTATCTCATAATGCTTACAAGAACAACAAATGTGACCTGTGACATTACGCCTAAACCAAAACAACACGTTTCTGCTTGGCGGTATGCGTGCACATCATGTTTTGGTTTAGACTTGACGTATGTCACAGGTCACATTGCGTATAGATGATGCATTGATCTCTATTATAGTGATGATTGAGGTCAATGAGACGATGTTACCTAAACCAAAACCAAAACATCTCAACCAAAACAGGATGAGCTGCTAAGCAGAGAATTATGCTAAGCAAATATTTTTGCTAAGCAATATAAAACAGACTACCAGCCAAAATACATACATTTTGTATGAAAGTTTGACTGGTAACCAAAGAAATCTGCTAAGCAAATATTTCTGGTAAGCAATTTTATCTGCTTGGCAGCTCTATGAAATTGACCCCAGATAGAAAATGTGACCGCGCCACATTTTGTAAGCAAAATGTCACATCGTCTATAGAAACCAACGTGTGGACATTGTGTATCATACACTATTGGTAAAATGTCTCTGTGTGCATGCGTACTTAATTAGCAAAGTATAGAAACCAACCCTGGAAGGTTTATCACACTATTGGTAAAATGTCACTATGTACATATACTCACGGAATTTAAAAACGCATCATCCCAATATTTCACATTTTTTTCAACAGCAGATATTTATGATATTTTAATCAATACTTTCTCAGTCAAGCATGAGCGCAAATTTTCACATCATACTGACACAATAAAAGTGCTATGTACAATTATGGCTTCAATTTATCACTGCATATAAGTTATACATATTTATTGAGAAATATAAGTTGATGCGTTTTTAAATTCTGTGAGTGTATATTCTTTATAAAAATCCAAAAATATGTATAGAAACCAACCTGGAGTGTACAAACCATTGGTAGAATGTGACTACGTCATAGTTGTATACTTTAGAGACCCCCCAAAAAAATGTCTCCGGTTTCTGGTCTCTGCGCACGTCACCTCAAACCCGCGCATCAGTATTTTTAATTTTTCTTTTTTTTGCTATGAAACGATGTCCAATTGCAGCCAGAACTAATGGATCGATTGGAATTCTGTCGTGCTCTGTTTTAAACCAAAAAAAAGAAGAAGTGCAGTCTGAGAGACTTACCTGGCATGTGAGAGAACTGTATTTCGCACGTGTTTGCCCGCATCCAGTTTAAGATTGCACCTAGTTCTAGGAACTAGATTCCTGCGTCAAGCACCTAATCCCATGATATGGAGTGCTGTGCAGGGGAGCAAAATTTGTAACCATGATCATTGTGCGTGTGCGCATTTGGATTACAAAGCCGTGGTATGGATTACAACAGGCTGGCACAAGTTCAGGTAACAGACTTCTGGTACCGTCTGTTAAAGAGTTCGCGATTGGGCCATTGGTATCATCCTTTAGATTTTAGTACTGTTCCAATCAGAATAAAAGTATCTCCCAGTTGGGACAGTATGGTAGACAACAGAGGTGTTGTACCCTTACTCTTCATACTTTGTACTCATACTTGTGAAAGAGTAATTAACAGATGCGGATTGCTGTAACACCATGTAATAATCTCTCGAGTTGTGCAGTTTTGAGAAGTGGATAATTTGTGGGTTAACTCAATGATAAGGTCAGTGTGCTCTGACCGTCTACAGGAGAAAGTCTACATGAAAAAGTACTCCACTACAACTATAGAGTACTCATACTGGTACTCATACAAGTCTCGTGGACAATGGACAAGTACTATATACATGTGTTATATCCTTCTATAGAAACAGTTCTGTATTTCAGCGATATTGTAATACCTTGGTCAAAGTCTCGGATGAATGACTTTACAGACATATAGCACTCATATTTGTACATGTATTCTGTTTAATGTATTTTTGGGTATAATTGAAACCTTTTATGCATAATATTCGATGTAAGAGTGTACATTTTCAAAGTGTCAAGTAAAAAGTAAATTCTTATTTATTGTAAATAACATATTAACATGAAGAGTGCTGTGGGTCAAACAACAGTTGTTGGACAATGTAATATGTTCGATGTCAGACTTGGCTTATTAACAGTTTTTTGTGGGTCATAATATTTATATTCCAGATTCAGTAGCAGTACACATGACACATTGACATAAAACTGACGAACTTAAGAAGATAAACAGATGGATGCCCCCACCCCACCCCACCCCACCCCACCCCACCCCACCCCACCCCACCCCACCCCACCCCACCCCACCCATCAATTAAAAACTTGGTGACTCATTTCCTTTCAGAAAGGAAACAAAACCACTAAGTCCTAAGGCCCCTTGCCACCCTCACACCGGTAACCTCCTACGCTGGGACACGTTGCAACCCTATCAATGTTATGAATTTTCAAAAGGGGCATATATATGTTCCAAATCTGGCACTTATTAGCGTGCAGCGCGAAGCCCTCATGTCGTGGGGCCCAATTAACTTCAAGCAAACATAAATGCCCTTGTTATAAATTAAGGCCTACGAATTCAACAACGTGCTCATACTTCATAGATGAGATAAAATATATAGAACATTTAGGAGGGCTTATTCACACAGTGCGAAGATGCACTATGAGCAAGAGTCAGTCAAGTGAAACCAAATCGTATGGTTAAAGGGAACAAAAGATATTGAACGTACACAGTAGTCCTAACATGAAATGATCTGTTGGACACTGTGGCTGTTACGTTGTGTCCTTTGCAAGGACTTCACTGAAAACTCATTAGTTAGGTATCTCAGGCTTTACTGCAAAACGAATAAATCTTTCGCCTTTTACTAAAGATTTCCGTGCAGGAGAGCAGTTCAATGAGTCTTTAATCAATTTTTCTCTGGCTTGTCGAAAGATAAGCCTAATTTTAAAATCAAAAGATAGAATAAGTGTACTTATGTATATTACTTTTATCATATTGAATGACTTAACAGGAAAGCCCCAAAATTCCTTACGTCTTACGCTGAATTCTACCCCGTCATCATCTCCAACGAATTTACTTGAGATTAACACTTTCCAATTCCACTTTCCAAAAGTTGGAAGTCAGCTAGGGACCCCCAGGTCATGATATTGGACCATTTTTACACAATCCCTCAAGTGAATGAGCCTCAAATCTTTATTTTTCAGAAAAAAATTGAGGACATATACACATTATGATAAACAGCTCGGCACATAAACTTAGTGGGGTGCACCCTAAACCTGAACTGAGACAAGAGCGTGACCTATTCAAGATACTCAATATAGGGGTCACCGAAATTGAGGTTTCTTGCGCCCATCACCTAAAGTGACACCAAACTACAAAGAGTCCCTTGAAATCAACAAGACCATCACATTATATCAGCAGACGGGTCCACAACCTACATCGGTGTATTTCACGCTCCACAAGAACTTGCTGAGACAACCGAGACAAGAGCGTGCTGCCCTAGAGAAGACATCACCAGCAGACCTTTTCAAGATACTTAAGGGAGTGATCACAGAACAAGAGGTTTCATGCGTCCAACACCTAAGTCACACCAAATTGGTGGTCACCGGCAAGACAGTGTCGAGCAGACGTACATAAAACTACAAAGAGCATCTCGTCAACAAGACGACCTTCGCAACGATCATCGCGTCTACATCGGCAGACGAATCTACGACCTACATCAATGTGTTTTACGCCTCACAACAACAAACAACTAGTCGACTCAAGTAATGGTGGCCAGGCAACAGTATAAATACCACACTGACCGACCATGGAGGTACTACCTCCATGGTCGACCGACCAAACCCATGAAGACCCTGGACGATTCCTGATCAGTAAACTCATTTCATCAGCGACATTTGGCGACCAATACTACAGACTGAAGGATCTTCTATATCCAAAGTCCATAACCCACCCCAGACTGAGGGATCTCCTATATCCTATTAGTCAACCACCCTCCATCCCCCTGTGCTTGTTAACAACTGATTCAGTTCAGTGAGCACACACTCCTCTTCCCCCCCACCCCTAGGATCCTAGTCATAACAGTTCCCGCCTGCGCACCTCAACGAACTAATCCTCCAGCATCCATTCATGGGATATGGGATGGTCCTCCAGCAGTCTACTTAAGCAGCAGCATTTTCCAGAGTCCGGCATTCTCCTGAGGACGATCAGAGCATACTGATCGAAACGTCGAGTTGTACCTCCTGTTCTTTTCAGAACTAATTACTACTCAATTGAGATTCCACATGGTGTCACCGCAATTAGTCTTACTTATCATCCTCACCATGCAAAGCTACAAGTTTACCTAAACTCATTGAATTGTATCTTTCTTAAGCTTTATTTTGATTGACATTCAAACTTGAATTCTGGTATCGACAAACATTTGAAGAAAAAATATCTGACTCTGGGCAAAAAACAAAATAAGAGGCCATAAATTCCCAAGATTCTAAAGAAGATGGTGAGTGAGAGTTAGTCAAGTGGAAATATTAGTTGGGAGAAAAAGGACCAAGAGACACAAAAGAAGTTGACGTACACAGAACGTTCTAATGAAAAATGGTTGGCTGCCCACCGTGGCCGTCACGTTGTGTTATTTGCGAGCGGTTCACTGAAAACTCATCAGTTAGGTATCTCAGGCTTTACTGCAAAACGAATAAATCTTTCGCCTTTTACTAAAGATTTCCGTGCAGGAGGGCAGTTCAATGAGTCTTTAAACAATTTTTCTCTGGCTTGTCGAAAGATAAGCCTAATTTTTAATTCAAAAGATAGAATAAGTGTACTTATGCACGTATATTACTTTTATCATATTGAATGACTTAACAGGAAACCCCCCAAAATATTACGTCTTACGCTGAATTCTACCCCGTCAATCACCTCCAACGAATTTACTTGAGATTACACTTTCAACCCTGGTAATTTCTTTGTTTACCCACCTTCGCACAAAATATCTTGGAACACCAGACCAAACAAAGGGTCACTCCTAATTCCGTTCTCAACCAGCTATGGCAATATTTAAAATAGTGTCAGTACCTGATTTCTCAAGCCAAGATGCATTTATTTTGTTTAAACGAACACCGGGTTAGATAAGAATTATTTTAATTACATGTAAATATCCGTATGGATTATTTGAAGAATAAATAAACTTCCATAGTAAACAGTGCTAAATACAAAATATTCAAAAATCACTAAACAAATACTTAGAAGTCCTACACTTTTTAAAACCAAAAGAAAAAAAATATTGATTGATGTCTAACCTTTATTTTCTTCTCAATTTAATGTGAATAGTCCAGGTTTCTGTTATTCTCATTCCAATGCAAACCACCCTCTTCAGTAGTGAAATCTCCCACACTTTAAAGCAGCCATTTTGGCTAGTGTATCCACAATACTCAAAGTTGGAAGTCAAGGACCCCAGGTCATGATATTGGACCATTTTTACACAATCCCTCAAGTGAATGAGCCTCAAATCTTTATTTTTCAGAAAAAATTGAGGACATATACACATTATGATAAACAGCTCGGCGCATGAATTTCTCACTATTTAGTGGGGTGCACTCTAAAGCTGAACTGAGACAAGAGCGTGACCTATTCAAGATGCTCAATATAGGGGTCACCGAAATTGAGGTTTCTTGCGTCCATCACCTAAAGTGATACCAAACTACAAAGAGAGTCCCTTGAAATCAACAAGACCATCGGCACTACAATCTACATCGGCAGACGGGTCCACAACCTACATCGGTGTATTTCACGCTCCACAAGAACTTGCTGATGAGACAACTGAGACAAGAGCGTGCTGCCCTAGAGAAGACATCACCAGCAGACCTTTTCAAGATACTTAAGGGAGTGATCACAGAACAAGAGGTTTCATGCGTCCAACACCTAAGTCACACCAAATCGGTGGTCACCGGCAAGACAGTGTCGAGCAGACGTACGTAAAACTACAAAGAGCATTTCGTCAACAAGACGACCTTCGCAACGATCATCGCATCTACATCGGCAGACGAATCTACGACCTACATCAATGTGTTTTACGCCTCACAACAACAAACAAACTAGTCGACTCAAGTAATGGTGGCCAGGCAACAGTACAAACACCACACTGACCGACCAAACCCATGAAGACCCTGGACGATTCCCGATCAGTAAACTCATTGAATTGTATCTTTCTTAAGCTTTATTTTGATTGACATTCAAACTTGAATTCTGGTATCGACAAACATTTGAAGAAAAAATATCTGACGCTGGGCAAAAAACAAAACAAAAACAACAACAACAAGAGGCCCTAAATTCCCAAGATTCTAAAGAAGATGGTGAGTGAGAGTTAGTCAAGTGGAAATATTAGTTGGGAGAAAAGGGTCAAAGAGACACAAAAGAACTTGACGTACACAGAACGTTCTAATGAAAAATGGTTGGCTGCCCACCGTGGCCGTCACGTTGTGTTATTTGCGAGCGGTTCACTGAAAACTCATCAGTTAGGTATCTCAGGCTTTACTGCAAAACGAATAAATCTTTCGCCTTTTACTAAAGATTTCCGTGCAGGAGGGCAGTTCAATGAGTCTTTAAACAATTTTTCTCTGGCTTGTCGAAAGATAAGCCTAATTTTTAATTCAAAAGATAGAATTAGTGTACTTATGCACGTATATTACTTTTATCATATTGAATGACTTAACAGGAAACCCCCCAAAATATTACGTCTTACGCTGAATTCTACCCCGTCATCACCTCCAACGAATTTACTTGAGATTACACTTTCAACCCTGGTAATTTCTTTGTTTACCCACCTTCGCACAAAATATCTTGGAACACCAGACCAAACAAAGGGTCACTCCTAATTCCGTTCTCAACCAGCTATGGCAATATTTAAAATAGTGTCAGTACCTGATTTGTCAAGCCAAGATGCATTTATTTTGTTTAAACGAACACCGGGTTAGATAAGAATTATTTTAATTACATGTAAATATCCGTATGGATTATTCGAAGAATAAATAAACTTCCATAGTAAACAGTGCTAAATACAAAATATTCAAAAATCACTAAACAAATACTTAGAAGTCCTACACTTTTTAAAACCAAAAGAAAAAAAATATTGATTGATGTCTAACCTTTTATTTTCTTCTCAATTTAATGTGAATAGTCCAGGTTTCTGTTATTCTCATTCCAATGCAAACCACCCTCTTCAGTAGTGAAATCTCCCACACTTTAAAGCAGCCATTTTGGCTAGTGTATCCACAATACTCAAAGTTGGAAGTCAAGGACCCCAGGTCATGATATTGGACCATTTTTACACAATCCCTCAAATGAATGAGCCTCAAATTGAGGACATACACACATTATGATAAACATCTCGCGGTGCATGAATTTCTCACTATTTAGTGAGATGCACCCTAAAGCTGAACCGAGACAAGAGCGTGGACTATTCAAAATACTCAATAGAGAAAAAGAGTCCCTTGAAATCAACAAGACCATCTACATCGGCAGACGGGTCCACGACCTACATCGGTGTATTTCACGCTCCACAAAAAATTGCTGAGACAAGAGCGTGTCCCTACACCTTCCAGAGAAGACATCACCAGCAGACCTTTTCAAGATAAATAAGTGAGTGATCACAGAACAAGAGTTCAACACCTAAGTGACACCAAATCGGTGGTCACCGGCAAGTGTCGAGCAGATGTACCTAAAACTACACTGAAGAGCATCCCGTCAACATGACGACCTTCGCAACGATCATCGCATCTACATCAGCGGACGAATCTACGATCTACGTCAATGTGTTTTACGTCCCACAACAACAAACAACTAGTCGACTCAAGTAATGGTGGCCAGGCAACAGCACTAACACCACACTGACCGACGAAACCCATGGAGACCCTGGACGATCCCCAATCAGCAAACAAAAACGACCCGTCCAACTCACTCAAGCCAAAGCATACCGGCATCCCACCGAAAGAAAAGCAACCCACCCACTGATCAGTAAACTCGTTGAATTATATCTTTCTTAAGCTTTATTTTGATTGACAATCAAAACTCGAATTCTGGTATCGACAAACGTTTGATGAAACAATATTTGACGCCGGGCAAAAACAAAACAAAAACAACAACAACACCACCACCAATAGAGGGCCCTAAATTCCCAAAGTTCTAAAGAAGATGGTGAGTGAGAGTTAGTCAAGTGAAATATTAGTTGGGAGAAAAAGGACCAAGAGACACAAAAGAAGTTGACGTACACAGAACGTTCTAATATGAATGGATGGCTGTCCACTGTGGCTGTCACGTTGTGTCCTTTGCAAGCGCTTCACTGAAAACGCATTAGTAAGGTATCTCAGGCTTTACTGCAAAACGTATAAATCTTTCGCCTTTACTAAAGATTTCCGTGCAGGAGGGCAGTTCAATGAGTCTTTAATCAATTTTTCTCTGGCTTGTCGAAAGATAAGCCTAATTTTAAAATCAAAAGGTAGAATAAGTATACTTATGTATATTATTTTTATCATATTGAATGACTTAACAGGAAAGCCCCAAAATTCCTTACGTCTTACGCTGAATTCTACCCCGTCATCATCTCCAACGAATTTACTTGATTGAGATTAACACTTTCCGCTTTCCACTTCCACCTTCCAAAATACTCAGAGTTGGAAGTCAGCTAGGGACCCCCAGGTCATGATATTGGACCATTTTTACACAATCCCTCAAGTGAATGAGCCTCAAATCTTTATTTTTCAGAAAAAATTGAGGACATATACACATTATGATAAACAGCTCGGCGCATGAATTTCTCACTATTTAGTGGGGTGCACTCTAAAGCTGAACTGAGACAAGAGCGTGACCTATTCAAGATGCTCAATATAGGGGTCACCGAAATTGAGGTTTCTTGCGTCCATCACCTAAAGTGATACCAAACTACAAAGAGAGTCCCTTGAAATCAACAAGACCATCGGCACTACAATCTACATCGGCAGACGGGTCCACAACCTACATCGGTGTATTTCACGCTCCACAAGAACTTGCTGATGAGACAACTGAGACAAGAGCGTGCTGCCCTAGAGAAGACATCACCAGCAGACCTTTTCAAGATACTTAAGGGAGTGATCACAGAACAAGAGGTTTCATGCGTCCAACACCTAAGTCACACCAAATCGGTGGTCACCGGCAAGACAGTGTCGAGCAGACGTACGTAAAACTACAAAGAGCATTTCGTCAACAAGACGACCTTCGCAACGATCATCGCATCTACATCGGCAGACGAATCTACGACCTACATCAATGTGTTTTACCCCTCACAACAACAAACAAACTAGTCGACTCAAGTAATGGTGGCCAGGCAACAGTACAAACACCACACTGACCGACCAAACCCATGAAGACCCTGGACGATTCCCGATCAGTAAACTCATTGAATTGTATCTTTCTTAAGCTTTATTTTGATTGACATTCAAACTTGAATTCTGGTATCGACAAACATTTGAAGAAAAAATATCTGACGCTGGGCAAAAAACAAAACAAAAACAACAACAACAAGAGGCCCTAAATTCCCAAGATTCTAAAGAAGATGGTGAGTGAGAGTTAGTCAAGTGGAAATATTAGTTGGGAGAAAAGGGTCAAAGAGACACAAAAGAACTTGACGTACAGAACGTTCTAATGAAAAATGGTTGGCTGCCCACCGTGGCCGTCACGTTGTGTTATTTGCGAGCGGTTCACTGAAAACTCATTAGTTAGGTATCTCAGGCTTTACTGCAAAACGAATAAATCTTTTCGCCTTTACTAAAGATTTCCGTGCAGGAGAGCAGTTCAATGAGTCTTTAAACAATTTTTCTGGCTTGTCGAAAGATAAGCCTAATTTTAATTCAAATATAGAATAAGTGTATTTATGCGTATATAACTTTTATCATATGACATAAAACACACTTTCCTACCGTCACGTTAGCAGTTTTTCTAATGGTTGTAATTTTTTTAAATATCTGAAACTATTGAGTTGATTATTACTATTATTTTTTTAATTACCCTAAAATTTCCATCAACAAATGGACGAAAAAGTGAGGTAACTTTTTCCGTCCAATTTTTATGGAAATTTGAGGGTAAAAAATTAAAAAAAATTTAAAATAAAACAAATCAACTCAAATTAGTTCTAGTATAAGCCTGCATGTCCATTCACATGTTGAAACACTTTTTTGGTCGGTTTCAGGTACTTAAAATAACAACAACCATTGGAAAACTGCTAACGTGACGGATGCAAAGTGGCCCCCTTTATTGTGTTTTATGTCATATTGAATGACTTAACGGGTAAGCCCCCAAAATATTCCTTACGTCTTACGCTGAATTCTACCCCGTCATCACCTCCAACGAATTTACTTGAGATTACACTTTCAACCCTGGTAATTTCTTTGTTTTATACCCACCTTCGCACAAAATATCTTGGAACACCAGACCAAACAAAGGGTCACTCCTAATTCCGTTCTCAACCAGCTATGGCAATATTTAAAATAGTGTCAGTACCTGATTTCAAGCCAAGATGCATTTATTTTGTTTAAACGAACTCTGGGTTAGATAAGAATTATTTTAATTCCATGTAAATATCCGTATGGATTATTTGAAGAATAAATAAACTTCCATAGTAAACAGTGCTAAATACAAAATATTCAAAAATCACTAAACAAATACTTAGAAGTCCTACACTTTTAAAACCAAAAGAAAAAATATTGATTGATGTCTAACCTTTATTTTCTTCTCAATTTAATGTGATTAGTCCAGGTTTCCGTTATTCTCGTCCCAATGGAAAACCACCCTCTACAGTGAAATCTCCCACACTGAAAAGCAGCCATTTTTGCTAGTGTATCCAAAATACCGCAAAGTTGGAAGTCAAGGACCCCAGGTCATGATATTTTACACAATCCCTCAAATGAATGAGCCGCAAATCTTTGTTTTTCAGAAAAAATAAGGACATATATACATTATGATAAATAGCTCGGAGCATGAATTTCTCACTATTCAGTGGGGTGCACCCGAAAGCTGTATCTTTTTTAAGGCTTTATTTTGATTGACAATCCAAACTCGAATTCTGGTATCGACAAACATTTGAAAAAAAATATCTCGACGCCGGGCCAAAAAACAAACCCAAAACAACAAAACAACAACAGGAGGTCCTAAATTCCCAAGGTTCTAAAGAAGATGGTGAGTGAGAGTTAGTCAAGTGGAAATGTTAGTTGGGAGAAAAGGGTCTAAGAGACACAAAAGAACTTGACGTACACAGAACGTTCTAATGAAAAATGGTTGGCTGCCCACCGTGGCCGTCACGTTGTGTTATTTGCGAGCGGTTCACTGAAAACTCATCAGTTAGGTATCTCAGGCTTTACTGCAAAACGAATAAATCTTTCGCCTTTACTAAAGATTTCCGTGCAGGAGAGCAGTTCAATGAGTCTTTAAACAATTTTTCTCTGGCTTGTCGAAAGATAAGCCTAATTTTTAATTCAAAATATAGAATAAGTGTATTTATGCACGTATATAACTTTTATCATATGACATAAAACACACTTTCCTACCGTCACGTTAGCAGTTTTTCTAATGGTTGTAATTTTTTTAAATATCTGAAACTATTGAGTTGATTATTACTATTATTTTTTTAATTACCCTAAAATTTCCATCAACAAATGGACGAAAAAGTGAGGTAACTTTTTCCGTCCAATTTTTATGGAAATTTGAGGGTAAAAAAAATTAATAAAAAAATTTAAAAATAAAATAAATCAACTCAAATTAGTTCTAGTATAAGCCTGCATGTCCATTCACATGTTGAAACACTTTTTGGTCGGTTTCAGGTAATTAAAAATAAATAACAACCATTGGAAAAACTGCTAACGTGACGGATGCAAAGTGGCCCCCTTTATTGTGTTTTATGTCATATTGAATGACTTAACAGGAAAGCCCCCAAAATATTCCTTACGTCTTACGCTGAATTCTACCCCGTCATCACCTCCAACGAATTTACTTGAGATTACACTTTCAACCCTGGTAATTTCTTTGTTTTATACCCACCTTCGCACAAAATATCTTGGAAACACCAGACCAAACAAAGGGTCACTCCTAATTTCCGTTCTCAACCAGCTATGGCAATATTTAAAATAGTGTCAGTACCTGGATTTTCAAGCCAAGATGCATTTATTTTGTTTAAACGAACTCTGGGTTAGATAAGAATTATTTTAATTCCATGTAAATATCCGTATGGATTATTTGAAGAATAAATAACTTCCATAGTAAATAACAGTGCTAAATACAAAATATTCAAAATCACTAAACAAATACTTAGAAGTCCTACACTTTTTAAAACCAAAAGAAAAAATATTGATTGATGTCTAACCTTTTATTTTCTTCTCAATTTAATGTGATTAGTCCAGGTTTCCGTTATTCTCGTCCCAATGGAAACCACCCTCTACAGTGAAATCTCCCACACTGAAAAGCAGCCATTTTTTGCTAGTGTATCCAAAATACCGCAAAGTTGGAAGTCAAGGACCCCCCAGGTCATGATATTTTTACACAATCCCTCAAATGAATGAGCCGCAAATCTTTGTTTTTCAGAAAAAATAAGGACATATATACATTATGATAAATAGCTCGGAGCATGAATTTCTCACTATTCAGTGGGGTGCACCCGAAAGCTGTATCTTTTTTAAGGCTTTATTTTGATTGACAATCCAAACTCGAATTCTGGTATCGACAAACATTTGATGAAAAAATATCTGACGCCGGGCCAAAAAAAACAACCCAAAACAACAAAAACAACAACAGGAGGTCCTAAATTCCCAAGGTTCTAAAGAAGATGGTGAGTGAGAGTTAGTCAAGTGGAAATGTTAGTTGGGAGAAAAGGGTCTAAGAGACACAAAAGAACTTGACGTACACAGAACGTTCTAATGAAAAATGGTTGGCTGCCCACCGTGGCCGTCACGTTGTGTTATTTGCGAGCGGTTCACTGAAAACTCATCAGTTAGGTATCTCAGGCTTTACTGCAAAACGAATAAATCTTTCGCCTTTTACTAAAGATTTCCGTGCAGGAGAGCAGTTCAATGAGTCTTTAAACAATTTTTCTCTGGCTTGTCGAAAGATAAGCCTAATTTTTAATTCAAAATATAGAATAAGTGTATTTATGCACGTATATAACTTTTATCATATGACATAAAACACACTTTCCTACCGTCACGTTAGCAGTTTTTCTAATGGTTGTAATTTTTTTAAATATCTGAAACTATTGAGTTGATTATTACTATTATTTTTTTAATTACCCTAAAATTTCCATCAACAAATGGACGAAAAAGTGAGGTAACTTTTTCCGTCCAATTTTTATGGAAATTTGAGGGTAAAAAAAATTAATAAAAAAATTTAAAAATAAAATAAATCAACTCAAATTAGTTCTAGTATAAGCCTGCATGTCCATTCACATGTTGAAACACTTTTTGGTCGGTTTCAGGTACTTAAAAATAAATAACAACCATTGGAAAAACTGCTAACGTGACGGATGCAAAGTGGCCCCCTTTATTGTGTTTTATGTCATATTGAATGACTTAACAGGAAAGCCCCCAAAATATTCCTTACGTCTTACGCTGAATTCTACCCCGTCATCACCTCCAACGAATTTACTTGAGATTACACTTTCAACCCTGGTAATTTCTTTGTTTTATACCCACCTTCGCACAAAATATCTTGGAACACCAGACCAAACAAAGGGTCACTCCTAATTCCGTTCTCAACCAGCTATGGCAATATTTAAAATAGTGTCAGTACCTGATTTCTCAAGCCAAGATGCATTTATTTTGTTTAAACGAACTCTGGGTTAGATAAGAATTATTTTAATTCCATGTAAATATCCGTATGGATTATTTGAAGAATAAATAAACTTCCATAGTAAACAGTGCTAAATACAAAATATTCAAAAATCACTAAACAAATACTTAGAAGTCCTACACTTTTTAAAACCAAAAGAAAAAAATATTGATTGATGTCTAACCTTTTATTTTCTTCTCAATTTAATGTGATTAGTCCAGGTTTCCGTTATTCTCGTCCCAATGGAAACCACCCTCTACAGTGAAATCTCCCACACTGAAAAGCAGCCATTTTTTGCTAGTGTATCCAAAATACCGCAAAGTTGGAAGTCAAGGACCCCCCAGGTCATGATATTTTTACACAATCCCTCAAATGAATGAGCCGCAAATCTTTGTTTTTCAGAAAAAATAAGGACATATATACATTATGATAAATAGCTCGGAGCATGAATTTCTCACTATTCAGTGGGGTGCACCCGAAAGCTGTATCTTTTTTAAGGCTTTATTTTGATTGACAATCCAAACTCGAATTCTGGTATCGACAAACATTTGATGAAAAAATATCTGACGCCGGGCCAAAAAAAAACAACCAAAACAACAAAAACAACAACAGGAGGTCCTAAATTCCCAAGGTTCTAAAGAAGATGGTGAGTGAGAGTTAGTCAAGTGGAAATGTTAGTTGGGAGAAAAGGGTCTAAGAGACACAAAAGAACTTGACGTACACAGAACGTTCTAATTAAAAATGGTTGGCTGTCCACCGTGGACGTCACGTTGTGTTATTTGCGAGTGGTTCACTGACAACTCATCAGTTAGGTATCTCAGGCTTTACTGCAAAACGAATAAATCTTTCGCCTTTTACTAAAGATTTCCGTGCAGGAGGGCAATTCAATGAGTCTTTAAACAATTTTTCTCTGGCTTGTCGAAAGATGTTTCAATTTTAAATTCAAAAGATAGAATAAGTGTACTTATGCACGTATATTACTTTTGTCATATTGAATGACGAATTTAATTGAGATTACACTTTCAACCCTGGTAATTTCTTTGTTTTATACCCACCTTCGCACAAAATATCTTGGAACACCAGACCAAACAAAGGGTCACTCCTAATTCCATTCTCAACCAGCTATGGCAATATTTAAAATAGTGTCAGTACCTGATTTCTCAAGCCAGGATGCATTTATTTTGTTTAAACGAACTCTGGGTTAGCTAAGAATTATTTTAATTACATGTAAATATCCGTATGGATTATTCGAAGAATAAATAAACTTCCATAGTAAACAGTGCTAAATACAAAATATTCAAAAATCACTAAACAAATACTTAGAAGTCCTACACTTTTTAAAACCAAACGAAAAAATATTGATTGATGTCTAACCTTTTATTTTATTTTCAATTTAATGTGAATATTCCAGGTTTCTGTTATTCTCATCCCAATGCAAACCACCCTCTTCAGTAGTGAAATCTCCCACACTTTAAAGCAGCCATTTTGGCTAGTGTATCCACAATACTCAAAGTTGGAAGTCAAGGACCCCAGGTCATGATATTGGACCATTTTACACAGTCCCTCAAATGAATGAGCCTCAAATTGAGGACATACACATTATGATAAACATCTCGCGGTGCATGAATTTCACTATTTAGTGAGATGCACCCCAAAGCTGAACTGAGACAAGAGCGTGGACTATTCAAAATACTCAATAGAGAAATAGAGTCCCTTGAAATCAACAAGACCATCTACATCGGCAGACGGGTCCACGACCTACATCGGTGTATTTCACGCTCCACAAAAAATTGCTGAGACAAGAGCGTGTCCCTACACCTTCCAGAGAAGACATCACCAGCAGACCTTTTCAAGATAAATAAATGAGTGATCACAGAACAAGAGTTCAACACCTAAGTGACACCAAATCGGTGGTCACCGGCAAGTGTCGAGCAGATGTACCTAAAACTACACTGAAGAGCATCCCGTCAACATGACGACCTTCGCAATGATCATCGCATCTACATCAGCGGACGAATCTACGATCTACGTCAATGTGTTTTACGTCCCACAACAACAAACAACTAGTCGACTCAAGTAATGGTGGCCAGGCAGTACTAACACACACTGACCGACCAAACCCATGAAGACCCTGGACGATCCCCGATCAGCAAACCAAAACGACCCGTCCAACTCACTCAAGCCAAAGCATACCGGCATCCGACCGAAAGAAAAGCAACCCAACCACTGATCAGTAAACTCATTGAATTATATCTTTCTTAAGCTTTATTTTGATTGACAATCAAAACTCGAATTCTGGTATCGACAAACGTTTGATGAAAAAATATTTGACGCCGGGCAAAAACAAAACAAAAACAACAACACCACCACCACCAATAAGAGGCCCTAAATTCCCAAAGTTCTAAAGAAGATGGTGAGTGAGAGTTAGTCAAGTGGAAATATTAGTTGGGAGAAAAGGGTCTTAAGAGACACAAAAGAATTTGACGTACACAGAACGTTCTAATATAAAAATGGATGAATGCCCACCGTGGCTGTCACGTTGTGTCATTTGCAAGCGCTTCACTGAGAGCTCGTTTGTTAGGTATCTCAGGTTTTACTGCAAAACGAATAAATCTTTCGCCTTTTACTAAAGATTTCCGTGCAGGAGAGCAGTTCAATGAGTCTTTAAACAATTTTTCTCTGGCTTGTCGAAAGATAAGCCACATATATAACCCAAAGACAGAATAAATAAATAATTATGCATATATACTACTGGAATAAAGTAACTGTGCATCATTTGAAGTTATGCTATTTTTTAATGAAAAAAGATAATACAATGATTTGTGGTGTTCTGTTAAATCACTGTTTAACTGTTAACAGGATAATCTCGAAATCTGTATGCTTGGACACTAGGCTTCGTGACACGTCCTTGAAGAGATGTGGTGTCAAAAGTCATTTCACAAACTCAGTATCGTGTGTGTCCACCATTGGCGTTGATGCAGGCTTGACAACGACGACGCATAGACGACACTAAGCGATTGAAGAAAGCTTGGGGAATGTTGTTCCATGTCTGAACCAACGCTTGTCCCAATTCAGCTAACGTCAATGGCTGATTTCTGGGCTTGACGTAAACGTCGCTCCATTTCATCCCAAGCGTGCTCGATAGGGACAGGTCCGGAGAAACAGCTGGCCAGGGGAGTACCGGAATGTTCTGCTGTCTCAGGAAATCTGTCACAACACGAGCGACATGTGGACGGGCATTATCTTGCTGAAGCGTGATGTTACGTCCTTGTCTTTGAATGAACGCTTGCACATGAGGCCCAATGATCTCGTCCCTGTATCTCAGACCCGTCAGATTGCCATTGACAATGACAAGTTGTGTCCGCCCATGAGATGTGATGCCTCCCATACCATAACGCTGCCGCCACTAAACGGTCGACGTTGAACAACGCACGCGTCGGCATACCGTTCACCTGACGTCTGTACACCCCTTTGCCCCGCCATCTGAGCCGTCCAGATGAAATCTCGACTCGTCAGTGAACAGAACACCATCCCAATCTTGTCTCCTGTACCGTAGATGCTGTCTGCACCAGGCAAGACGTGCCTGTCGGTGACGTTGGAGCAAAACTGGACGTATTGCAGGCCGTCTGGGCCGGATGTTGTGCTCCCCCAGTCGGTTCCGTACAGTCCTGGAACTGATACGACGTAAGCCAGGAATGGTTCGAGCAGTCAAACTGGCAGTCTGGAATCGATTCCTTAGATGGGTCAGCCGAATATGGTTGTCTTGCTGACGTGACGTCACGCATGGACGGCCGGTCCGAGGCAAATCTCGCGTGTTCGCATTCTGTTCAAAACGTCTCCATAGCGATGATATTGTGTTTCGATGGACACCAAAATGTCTTGCCACTTCATTTTGGGCCATTCCAGCCTCCAGCATACCCACGGCGCGGAGACGCTGATTTTCTGTAAGCCGGGGCATGACGCACGCACAGTTTAGGTTCAAATGAACGTGTTTTTCAAAACCTTTAGAGGCTAGAGAATAATCAACCATTGTTCAATTTTCTAAATCAGGTTTGTGACCTTCATGTGTCCAACATCATGCAAAACGTGAGTAAGTTCATTGTGCACAAAGTGCACGTGCCACGCGCGATACGTGACATCAAATTTAATGCAAAATGCTTTGCTGAATGTTTATTTACGGTTATGTTTTTAACTTTTCAAACATCTTTTACTTTATGAAATTTTATGTAATGCACAGTTACTTTTTTCCGTTAGTATATATATACTTTATATTTGAGGTGTTCTTATATAACACTCACTGAAGAAATCAAAGTAATCAAATAAATAATGGTAATAAAATGCTGTTTCGACCTTATAGTAGGATATTGTGACAGGCAAAGTGACAGAAATGAGATAAACCTCTCAACACTAAACCATTATTAGAAAGTCACACACTGGACGAAGATAACCAAGCTCAGCACTGACGGATTTTCTGGTTTAGAACATGTCTATGTTGGTTCATTACTCATCAGAACGGCAGCACAGTCCAGCAGGTCTCGGAGCGAGCATCAACGGCACATTGACTAATTACATACCTCCATCATAAATACGATCTTGCAGTTATTAATGGCGTCATACACCATAATTGGATGTAAAAAAAGGTTATGTGATTGTGGGATTAGTTTTACAATTAGTTTTACAATGCTTAGACTTACTTTCTTGTGAATCACAGGCGTACAAAACAACCCACGTGTGAAAGTTCAGTCCCTGGTTCGGTGTAAGGGGCACCGGAATTATTAGCGTGCACCGGCACTTTTACAGGCATTATGCATCCGAATACTGAATTCAGCGGGGGCCTCCCAAAATGTACAATTTTGGGTTTTACCAGATTTACAAAATTAACCAATTACTATTTAAAGTAAAGTGGGAAATTATTAAAGTACTGTAACGTCTCAGCCGATCTACCAGCAGATGGCGCGGTAACATCCTAGCGGAGCTTGTTTCCAGGCAGACGCCCCTGCTAGTAGATTGGGAGACCCGTTCCAAGAGTTCTGGAAATTTCCAGTTACGCAATAAGCTGAAAAACAAGTGTGATTCGTTGATCTTTTTACTGATAAATAAAGGCCCAGAGCCAACATGAAACTTGATGAGAAGCTGTGTTTAGAAATTCCCCAACTTGCTGTGTGAACACCATAGACGAAACCACGGTACATTAGATGCAGGGGTGGAACGGCTAAGACTGGAAAATACTGGGTTTTTTGTGGTTCTTACGGCGTTGGTGGTACACGATTTGCAAGACCAAGGTAGTGTGGCGTCCGATTCGCCGCACGGATGGGACGCAGGCTGGGTTAGGGGATCTCGGATTGGAGATCGGCCCGACATGTCAGGTAGCATTTTTGTAACCGTTGATGAATTACATTCCTTTTTCTCAGAGTACCCTGGGACCAGCCCAGGGGGACAAGGGAATATGGGAGGGAAGTTAAATTATGATTTCTTAGGGTGTAATGCTGATACAGGTCAAGTAATAGACCGAGAATATCTGTCTGACAAGCGTGTTTTAAGCCCGTCAGCCTAAATAGTGTTAGCCGGGATCAGTCCAGTTATGACCAGATTGTACCAACCTATAAGAAACAAGGAAAAATATCAAACAATTATTTGAGAGTGTTAACCACCCTGTATATTCCCCCTGAATATTTGTTTTTTGTGAAACAGCACCTGTCTTCTTGTGCAGATTACTTGCATACTGTTGGTGGGGCACCAGTCTAGTCTACAATGGGAGGGAATCAACAATTATTTTAAAGTACTTTCTCATGTTTACCTGTTGAGATTTTTGCATACTATTCAATGTCAACCTTTAAATTTTGTTACGAAACAAAAAATCTGATTAAACAGTAACATTTATATGAATAAAACACAGTGTTCCTGTGGGTTTATATGGATTGCAAGTGAAGATTTTACTTCATTATTGTATCAAACTTACTTTATCCTAGAATAATATAAAATTCTATAAAATAATTAATTAATTAAATATTATAAATGTAAAATAGTAGTTATTGGCCTTAGTTTATCTTTCTCAGAGAAAGAACATGCTAGGTTCGAGACCTCAGGCCAGTATACTATTTTGCATTTATATACTACGGGTCCTTTAGGTTGGTAAGCAGTTTGCAACAGCACACAGCTGTACACAACCTGACACCAGAGGTGTTTTCTTCTATCTTGGAACATTTTGAACAATGCTTCGGGGTCACATCCCAGATTCCACTTTTTCGGGCCCAGTTGTCAATGCGGATGTGGGGTCGAGAGGAGTCACTCAGCAGCAAGTTGGGCAGTCAATATGGCGTCTTGTTTCCAAGGGTTACCCAGCGCTACTGACGGGGGCCAAAGAGGATATAGCGGTGGAGGCATTTCGCAATGCCCTGAGAAATGAGCAACTTCAACGCCATGTGTTTGCAGGAAAGGCCAAGACATTAGCCGAAGCAGCTAGTTACACTGGCCATGGAGATGGAGGCCTTCATAGAATCGCAGACCAGTGGTGCGAGATGTGTGGGCTGTAGCTCAGCAGTCACCATCAGTTCAAGATGGCAGAGATCGAGAGTTAACACTCCTGCGACAAAATAAAATCCACTATGCAGTGCTTATGGCTGCCACTTCCGAAGGGAATGCCCACGGCGCCACAAGTTCAGTAATGCCAACCGTGGTAAAGACAAGAGGGGCATGGAACCAAGACAACCTTTGGGTGACGAGGGGGTTGCAGAAATGCACCAAAGCTAATCTGAATTCGGTTCCTGAGGAGAGAGTGGCAGATTTGTGTTGTGTGCTTCAACATCGCACGCAGAGAGAGGAGACATTATGATAAACATCTCGCGTTGCATGAATTTCTCACTATTTAGTAGTGAGAAGTTGATGCGCCGAGCTGTTTATCATAATGGGTATATGTCCTCAATTTCTTCTGAAAAATAAAAAATTGAGGCTCATTCATATGAGGGATTGTGTAAAAATGGTCCAATATCATGACCTGGGGGTCCCTGACTTCCAACTTTGAGTATTTTGGAAAGTGGAAGTGGAAAGCGGAAAGCGGAAAGTGTAATCTTAAGTAAATTCGTTGGAGGTGATGACTGGGTAGAATTCAGCGTAAGACGTAATGAATATTTTTGCGGATTTCCTGTTAAGTCATTCAATATGATAAAAGTAAGTAAGAGTAATTGCGGTGACACCATATGAAATGCTCAATTGAGTAGTAATTAGTTCTGAAAAGAACTGGAGGTACAACTCGACGTTTTGATCAGTATGCTCTGATCGTCCTCAGGAGATGATAAAAGTAATATAAACTCCTCAAAAAAAGTTCGGAAACTCAAGTTTGACTGACGATTTCTCTCTTGTTACCAACTCATTTTCCTTGCATTTGGTATCATTGGAAAGCCCTGTTATTCCTCTTTACAATGATGTGCCATTTGTTATGATTACGCAATTGGGGATGTACAGCACAGCTGAATATGGGGGTGGGTGTAAAGTGAAATGTTGCAAAATGCATTGCTATTGTCAAAATGCATTGCTATTGTCAAAAGTGTATTGACTCTTGCTGTTAGGAGTTGTTTGGAAGATGGATGTGTCTTGAATGATTGTCTGCTTACTAACCAATATTTTAAGGTTGTAGGCCATAAATGTGTGGGAAATGTTCAGAAATCCACATGGCCTGTCACAATAAATTGCCTCCGGGATAGCAACTCTGTTGTTAATGTGGTTGAGTTTCAAACAGAGTAAAAGAATTTGTAATTTTCTGCACTCAAACAACCAAATCTCTCACACAGTACAATGAAACTCTCTATCACTAACAAAAGAAAAAACAAGACGTAAGGAAAGTCTTTTTTTCTGGTTTAATCATTGAACAGCTTCCTTCATTGAACAAACAATGTTAAGTCAAGAGCCTCAGTAGCGGGTGGACGATCCGAATGCAGCCACAACAGCCTGGCACCTCCTCCTCATACTGGTTACGAGCCGGGTCACACGTTGCTGTGGGATGGCGTCCCATTCATCGGTCAGAGCACTTTATGACAATAGCAATGCATTTTGCAACTTTACACCCACCCCCATATTCAGCTGTGCTGCACATCCCCCAATTGCGTAATCATAACAAATTGCACATCATTGTAAAGAGGAATAACAGGGCTTTCCAATGATACCAAATGCAAGGGAAATGAGTTGGTAACAAGAGAGAAATCGTCAGTCAAACTTGAGTTTCCGAACTTTTTTTGAGGAGTTTATGCGCATAAGTATATTTATTCTATCTTTTGATTTTAAAATTAGGCTTATCTTTCGACCAGCCAGAGAAAAATTATTTAAAGACTCATTGAACTGCCCTCCTGCACGGAAATCTTTAGTAAAAGGCGAAAGATTTATACGTTTTGCAGTAAAGCCTGAGATACCTTACTAATGCGTTTTCAGTGAAGCGCTTGCAAAGGACACAACGTGACAGCCACAGTGGACAGCCATCCATTCATATTAGAACGTTCTGTGTACGTCAACTTCTTTTGTGTCTCTTGGTCCTTTTTCTCCCAACTAATATTTCCACTTGACTAACTCTCACTCACCATCTTCTTTAGAACCTTGGGAATTTAGGGCCTCTTATTGGTGGTGGTGTTGTTGTTGTTGTTGTTGTTGTTGTTGTTTTGTTTTTGCCCGGCGTCAGATGTTTTTTCATCAAACGTTTGTCGATACAAGAATTCGAGTTTTGATTGTCAATCAAAATAAAGCTTAAGAAAGATACAATTCAACGAGTTTACTGATCAGTGGTTGGGTTGCTTTTCTTTCGGTCGGATGCCGGTATGCTTTGGCTTGAGTGAGTTGGACGGGTCGTTTTGGTTTGCTGATTGGGGATCGTCCAGGGTCTTCATGGGTTTCGTCGGTCAGTGTGTGTTAGTACTGCCTGGCCACCATTACTTGAGTCGACTAGTTGTTTGTTGTTGTGGGACGTAAAACACATTGACGTAGATCGTAGATTCGTCCGCTGATGTAGATGCGATGATCGTTGCGAAGGTCGTCATGTTGACGGGATGCTCTTCAGTGTAGTTTTAGGTACATCTGCTCGACACTTGCCGGTGACCACCGATTTGGTGTCACTTAGGTGTTGAACTCTTGTTCTGTGATCACTCATTTATTTATCTTGAAAGGTCTGCTGGTGATGTCTTCTCTGGAAGGTGTAGGGACACGCTCTTGTCTCAGCAATTTTTGTGTGAGCGTGAAATACACCGATGTAGGTCGTGGACCCGTCTGCCGATGTAGATGGTCTTGTTGATTTCAAGGACCTTTTTCTCTATTGAGTATTTTGAATAGGCCACGCTCTTGTCTCGGTTCAGCTTAGGGTGCATCTCACTAAATAGTGAGAAATTCATGCAATCATGAGATGTTTATCATAATGTGTATATGTCCTCAATTTGAGGCTCATTCATTTGAGGGATTGTGTAAAAATGGTCCAATATCATGACCTGGGGTCCTTGACTTCCAACTTTGAGTATTGTGGATACACTAGCCAAAATGGCTGTTTAAAGTGTGGGAGATTTCACTACTGAAGAGGGTGGTTTGCATTGGGATGAGAATAACGGAAACCTGGAATATTCACATTAAATTGAAAATAAAATAAAAGGTTAGACATCAATCAATATTTTTTCGTTTGGTTTTAAAAAGTGTAGGACTTCTAAGTATTTGTTTAGTGATTTTTGAATATTTTGTATTTAGCACTGTTTACTATGGGAGTAAATTTAGTAGGGTGCACCCTTTAATGTCATGCTGGGTGGGATGACCTGCAGCACTTTGTGCAGGCCAAGGTCTTTTCACTCCCAAAACCAAAATAACAATAGTAACTTTGCTAAATTGCTATTCTGCACCGATGGTATCTCGACTTTACTGTTACTAAAATGGTTATAATCCATACGGATATTTACATGGAATTAAAATAATTCTTAGCTAACCCAGAGTTCGTTTAAACAAAATAAATGCATCTTGGCTTGAGAAATCAGGTACTGGCACTATTTTAAATATTGCCATAGCTGGTTGAAAATGGAATTAGGAGTGACCCTTTGTTTGGTCTGGTGTTCCAAGATATTTTGTGCGTAGGTGGATAAACAAAGAAATTACCAGGGTGTCTATGGTAGGTGACATAAAGCGGAAAGTGTAATCTTAAGTAAATTCGTTGGAGGTGATTACGGGGTGTAATTCAACGTAAGACGTAGGGAATATTTTTGGGGTTTTCCTTTCAAGTCATTCAATATGATACAAGTAATATATGTGCATAAGTACTTATTCTATTTTTTGATTTTAAAATTAGGCTTATCTTTTGACAAGCCAGAGAAAAATTACTTATAGACTCATTGAACTGCCCTCCTGCACGGAAATCTTTAGTAAAAGGCGAAAGATTTATTCGTTTTGCAGTAAAGCCTGAGATACCTAACAGATGAGCTCTCAGTGAAGCGCTTGCAAATGACACAACGTGACAGCCACGGTGGGCAGCCATCCATTCATATTAGAACGTTCTGTGTACGTCAACTTCTTTTGTGTCTCTTGGACCTTTTTCTCTCTAACTAATTATTCCACTTGACTAACTCTCACTCACCATCTTCTTTAGAACCTTGGAAATTTAGGGCATATTGTTGTTGTTCAGAACGGAATTAGGTGTGGCTCTTTTGTTATTTGGCAAATGCTCAGTTAGCCGTTAATCTGGCGTTCAGCCGTTTTGTGCGTGGGCGGGGGAACAAAGAAAATACCAGTGAGTTACCGCATGCCTGTTGATTAGACTAGTGAGGTGATTACTGAGCCCGCAATCAGTGAAGACAAGTTTCAAGTACGTTGAAGTGTGGACAGTGAGTTCAGTACACAAGGTGCGTTTTCAGACTGGCCAAGTCCTTACTGATCAGGGCGGTCAATGGTCGTTTTCCGGGGATTTGTTGTCTTACTGATCGGGGCAGTCGGTGGTTGCTTTCGGAGTCTGCCTTTCCTGATCGGTGGCAGGTCGGGTTTCGTTTTCTTTCGGTTGAATGCGGTGTGGCTTGAGTGAGTTGGCCGGGGTAATCTTCGTGGGGTCCTGCCTATGTTCCCTCAGCCCTATGTTCCCTCAGCCCTATGTTCCCTCAATGCCTAACATTTTTTTAAAATCCAAATTAGGCCCTATGTTCCTTCCCTCAACCCTATGTTCCTCATCCCAAAATAGACCCTATGTTCCCTCAGCCCTATGTTCCCTCATGGAGTGTTAAGACTGGATGTAATGTATGTGATGTTTACATAGGGCTGAGGGAACATAGGGTCTATTTTGGGATGAGGGAACATAGGGTCTATTTTGGGATGAGGGAACATAGGGCTGAGGGAACATAGGGCTGAGGGAACATAAGGCTGAGGGAACTTGAGTACGGTCCCATCTTCGTGTGTTTGATCGGTCAGTGTAGTGGAGGGCCACTAAAACTTGAGTCAACAAGTTTTTTCATGCTCCTTCGCTGCGCTCATACGCATGAAGTAGTTTCCTTCTATTGGACGACATAATAATCACATAATATTGTTTCACGTTTTATTAAACCATGGGAGTGGGCCGGCGCTAGACCGATTTATGAACTGACACAAAGCTTTTTGTCAGCTTGGGATTTTTGTTTTACCTCAAAAAGATAACGGTCAGCAAGAGGTCAATTCTTGAATGCGTTGTACAATGGTGTTTACTAGGTTTTTTCTCTTTTTCTGCTCTCTATCTCCTTTAAGGCCAATTCTTCCACTACCTCAACTCTCTTGTCAAGCTTCTGCCGACTGCTTGTTTGCCCCATTGTCCAGATGTTGTATTTTTGCCCATACTAGCCTGCTTTACTGCAGTTTAGTTTTCCATCTTGCCTTTGTCCGACGTCTTTGCATCCAAACCATCGCTTTCACATTAATGGAACTATTATGCATACAGAATTATACTGTACAAATAAGCAACAAATACAGTGTTAATTTTTTATTTCCAAACAGTTTAATTGTCCATTGATTGTTCTTCCTTCCGCTTACATGTTTTCTAGATTTGGAAGCCGGTGTCACAGTAACTTGCGTGCTGTTGACTATCACTTGTTGCGTTTGGAGTTTGTCTCTTGCTGCTGATGATGCCAATGTCACACACCAGGCAGTGTCGCTCAGATGTTGCACACACTTCACATCGTTCCTTTTGAAAAGTTTATCCAACTCAGTGAAGATACCACGAGAAGGAGCAGTCTTTTCAGTCAAGTGAAGGTGGAAGCTGTGTGGGTTGTTGTTACGAGCTAACTCTGGGGCGATTGTTCGGAGGGACATGCCACACCAGTAACACGGTTAGAGTTTTCCACTTTGCTTCTTTTGGGAGACTATGTCGTCGATATGCAAACACTGAATCGCCGCAATCTTGCTTTCAATATGGAGTACCCCCAGGCCACCTTGGGAGAGAGGGAGGAACATAGTAGCCCGGTTGACATATTCGATCTTGTGCCCCCATATAAATTTGAAGAGTTTCTGATGTGTTTTTGCGGGGTGGCACGATGTCAGCCGCATACAAGATTTTGGATAGAAGATATTGGTTGGCCGCGGTCACCCTGCTTTCATTGTAAGAACTGTGTTTGACCAGTTCTGAATTTCTTTCTCGATTTTTGAGATGCTTTCTTTTCCTTCCACAGTTTATCGGGAGGGTCATCGTAGCCAAAATATATCCCTACGATTTTGGCTGACCGTGACCAATTTATATCCATATGATTTCTGCCGATTTAACTTTGCGCCCAATGCTTACTCGTATCTCTAGACCAACTGAAAGCTTCTAATAATAGATTTGTCATCAGACAAGATCAGCGTGGTGTCATCCGCATACATGGTGTGTAACATTGGCTACGTCAACAGCAAGAGACAAACTCCAAACACAACCAGTAATAATCAACAACAAGCAAGCAACTGTGACACCGGCTTCCAAAATCATCTCCTTCGTCAACATTTTCAACGCCCCGCAAGAACTCAGTGATGGACCTGTAATGACAAAATTATCGCAATATCATTAGAAAAACGAGCCCAGTCTAATGTCACACTGGATTAGCACATTTACTGATATCAGTTGAACCACAGCTGATCTTCTGCTAGATAAACCTGGTATCATTTTCACTGGCTAACATTATTGGCTGACCACAGAAAGTGTCCAGTTCATAATTATGTCAGTCATTGTGTGCATTAAACCATGGAGCAATGCAAACAGTCCTTGAAGGTGTGAGTCAACCCCAACCCCCGTCCACACTAGCACCCACCTGCTGTACCTGTACATGTACATGTACAGAACGGATGGTGTAAATTGTATGCAATCCTTTTGGAAGTATGACCATGTCTGGTCCTTGCTCTATGGTGTACGCAGTTGGAGCTGGAAGTGCAGTATAAACGATCGGAGGGTTCACATGAGCACGTTCCTTCACATATCATGCAGGCCATTCGCCTTATTCACAAGATAACTGACAAATTACTGGAAAATGACTGTAATTCTCACAGCCACACCATGGCTTATGTTTAATGCACCAATTGTCCGATAGTTCCACAGCAAAGGAATAAAGAAACGATCATATATTTCATTAGCATTTGAAAGCGAGGTACAAAAAAATAGTCTGGTTTCTCTGAATGAGCGTCCACTCAAACAAAAGCTCTTGTATTCAGGGATTAACTGACATAAGATGGCCGAACATGATTACTAGTACCGGTATGCACTCACAAAGTTAACAGGCCTGTAATGATTCTCATTATGATTGTACAATGAATAGTTTTAAAGTTGAGAGGGAGCTGAAAGTGGCAGGTGGTAAACAATATGAGGTGTTTCTTTTATATAGGCCTATAGTAAACTAGTTCAGGGCACTTTATTTTTGTAAGTTATTTTAATGGAGAGAATTTCTTCTGAAGGAATTATGCCCCAGAAAATAGAAACTGCGTTATTTTATTTTGAAGAAAAGGGATGGGAAAATGGGGTTGGAAGGGTCCAGTCATAAGCTTGCACAACCAGATTCCGGCTATATATTTAAAGGTGCGGAAATCGGCCAGGATCAACTGGAAGGCGAGCTAGTTTTAAATGCTATCACCATGATGCTATTAAAGACCTTGCGGTAAGCGATGGTACAGAACAAAGACGTGGACCTACAGTTTTAAGTTCATAAACGTTCCCTCATTATCTTCGTAAAACAGTAGGCCTAAATGAACCTTCAAAATGTTTACACACAAAATAGAAAATATATATTTTTAATTTCTTATTGTGTAGGCCTATGTGTGTCAGGGGATGATTTTCTCTGTTGGGTGGGACAGGAGGCCTAATGGGTGACAGGTTAGGGGTCAGATAAGATAAATTGGAATTTGGCATTATCCTTTGAAATTTACGTATTTGTTGCATACATTATTTTTTTTACAGTGTGTAATAATAAAGAAAACCCATGACCAAGTTAAGAACACTTTATAATTTTCATGACCCCACGCCGTTGTAAATTGTACATTGCTCTCGCCTGATTCCATTTCCCAATAATCACGATGGATTTAGCAAAATGTTTTTCCCCCCATATTTCGGCCTGCAGCCAATATAATATATTGCTAGAATAACATTAATAAAACAAAATGTCGCTATATAATGTCCCCAAACAATTCACCATAGGCGTAATTAAATGCAAACACAACTCTTTTGAAAAAGCCATAAAAATAAATATTTACGACATGTGTTAGTCTGACAGCTACGGCGATATATTACTAAAAACATTAATGAGCAGCATTTTAACAAAAGATAATTTCGACAACCTGACATATGTCAGCCCTAATCTTTTATTTGGAGGGAATTTGCATATTCATCTCCCATTCTCACTCCCAAATAAATTCGTCATAGTTTATTAGGCTAGACTGTATTTTCAACAACAAAACTTAAATATTGATTTGGCTTCGTCTACAGGAACATATGGGAAAGATATTACTATCACATCTGCCACTAGAAATTGTTTCCATGAACTCCATAAAAATCAAGCTTTATACGCTGAAATACACACAGAAAAAATACACAAGTTGTGTAAAATTTTACTATTTTGCAATGTTGTATACGAACCTCCTAATTGTTTGGTAAAGTTTTACAAAATGCGTGTTGGGTAAAGTTTTTCATAAACATTTTGTAAACTTTTACTTCAAAATCAGTAAAAAGATTTACCTCTTAAATAGGTAAACATAAATTAAGTAAATTGTTACTGAATGTATTGGTAAAAATATTTTCTTTTTGTGTAGAATACTAGACTCTTTTTACTATTTGACCTTGTAAACTTTTACTACATTGTTTGGTCTGCATAATTCATTAAAAATAATGTAAATGAAACAAGGCACCCGCCACTATACTTTACAGTTTCAAAAAGGTTTCTTTTATTTATCAACGATAAAATGAAAACATCTCTTCATATCCCCACTTCACGAGGTTCTCTCTCATTTACTCCATGTTGTGAGGCGATTGTTGACTTGAGAGGCACACACTGCTTTTGCACATCACACGTCGCGCACACACAATGCATGATTAATGGTGGGCTTTACACAATTAAAAGTGAATTTTTACACAACGCACGGCAATGCTTAGGTTCCTTGTGGTAAAAGTTACACGGGCAAGGTAAAGACTTGAATTAGTTACATAAATTATGTAAATAAAATTTAATACATTTAAATTACGTAATTTTTAACTTACACAGCAATTGTGTTCTTTATTTTCCCGAAATGTTACCTAAATTGTGTAATATTTTACAAAACATGTTTTACCCAGCTCACAAATACCTACACAGAGTCTCCTGAATGCAACATTTTCAAAAATGTTCATTCCATTTCTCTAGAATTGACACCAAACACCATGAAAATTAAGAGACCAGTGTTTGTTTGGGACAATGTAATAAGTCTGGTACCCATCACTATCGTGCTTTTATTCCCACAATGTTGTACGCTGAAGCTTGGGTACATGATTCACTGTAATCAATTTCTGGAAGACACACTTTGTTTTCATGCGGCCGCCGCGCCTGTAAGCGATTCCAGTCACATTACTACAAACCAGAGAAGAAATTACACAAGCTGTGTAAAATCTTACCCTGTTTTAGATGTTCCCGGTGAACCTCCTAATAATTAAGTAAAACTTGATGAAACAGGCGTTGGGTAAAATGTTACCTAACAGTTGTATAACGTTTTACTGCGATATTAGGTAATTTTATTTACCTAACTTGTAGGTAAATGTTGGTTAGGTAAAATTTTACATACTTGTGAGGTATAAGACTAAATGGTTTACCTCTATTGTAGGTAAATTGTATAAAGTATTACTTTTAATGGGTATTTTGTTTTTCTTACATTATTGTTTGATAATATGTCTATGGGAGTTCTGTTTTGTACCTGGCCCAGTTACAAATGTAAGGATTCCTGGTTGAGGTATTTGAAGGTTAAACAAATGTTGAGTTTTTAAATAATTGTATTGGTGTTCTCCTTATATAGCTCAGGTTAAGCCTTAGTTGTTCCGAGAGAAAGGCGAAACTATGTATCCGATTGACAGCGCATAATGGTCACGACACATGCATACACATACTTGCACAATGACTTGTATGAAGCAGTCGTTGCTGGGCGCATAATGCATAACGTATGGTACATGACTGTGTCTGATCGAGTATACGCTGATATTTCATCCCACAAACGATTCAGGCTTGTTTACTCAACAATTGTTTACCTTCAACCGCCTCAATCACAGTGGCGTAAATATAGGGGGGACGGGGGAACGTGCCCCCCAGCCAAGGTCCGTGCCCCCCGGGTGCCCCCAATTCAGAATTTTGAAAAAATAGGTCCCTATTTGAGAATGCAGGATTCAAGTATTGACATGCCCCCTAGAAAAAGTGGTGCACCCCTAGTTCCCCCCTGAAAATTGGACCGTAGTTACGCCACTGCTCAATCAGTAAAATTTTGACGATACTCCCACTGCTGTGACATTATTCACCTTCGTGTTCTCCATCTTGAATTTGACGTTGAATGAGACACAGCGCCTCGTGGGGGACTTGACATTAAATCATGTCTTTTATACACTTTCATAGTAAAATTCTACTAAACAAATGTAAAATATTTTTGTATAACATAAGTAAAACTTAATACACACTTTTACGTTGTCACGCACAACCGTAATCGCACCTGCGCGTAACTCTTGTATACACGGCCGGAAGTTGACCACTCAGTGACCCGATCAATTACAAAGGTATGAAAAGAGAAGTTTATCTTGGTAACTTGTGGATACCCCCAAGCTGGGAGGATTGCAAGGATATCACATCTCGAACCCTCGAATCGGGGGTTGGCGACCGTGACATTAGACTGGGCTCGTTTCCCTAATGATGGGACAATTCTCTCCCACCGTCGAGGCCACTGGCAATCCCACCCGGAATGGGAGAACGGAATCCGCCATATTAGAATGGAAATAAATTCACCAATTCCATCGTACATAAAAGTGGGACAACATCAGCTACATATAAAATACGACGGCCAGCAACAAACATGTAGGAAGTGTGGCGTGGCGGGTCATCTTGCGGCAGTCTGCAACAACGCACCGTGCTTTAATTGCAAAGAAGCCGTCCACATCAGCGCAGACTGCCGCAAACCCAAGAAATGCAAGATATGTGATTCATCAACACACCTTGCAAAAGACTGCCCTAACTCGTGGTATAATGTGATCAAAAACCCGCCGCCTTATCTCCGAGCAATGGCGGAAGAGGAAAAAACAATCAAGAAACAAGCCACCATGACTTTCCCTCCAACCACCAACGGGAAACCCAGCACATCGGACAACCTCATCGACCTTTCACCCTCAAGACCCAGCACATCAATGACCACAACAGCTACAAGAAAATATCCACAACTCACAGATAGTAGCGACGAAGATCAACCCCGACACCCCCAAGAAAACCAAAGACAATCAAACATCCACCCAAACCCAAAAGACTACCCCAGAAAAATACCACTCCCCTAGGACCCCGTGAACCAAACAGTGACACCGACACCACATTCGACCGCCTGGCATCCGGAAAATACGCCCTACTCACTGACGAGTTGGACAACAACGACACACAGCAACCTGGGGAGGACGGCGAGAGCTCCGGCATCCATCCTTAATGTTCTCAAGGAAAGACTGGGTGTCCGGGTCGGGGATCCGACCTGATTCCTCGAATCATTCCACATTTTGTTTATAGCTTGTTTAAATTGACCAGTGGTACTTACCTGATTCTTCTATAGGTAATGTGTACTTATCCCCAATTAGCCGAGTATAACTATGTTATTACCAACATGTAATTTTATTTTCTAATTGTGTATATAATTGTACATT